>VDFB02258781.1:0-29140 GCA_007258455.2 Sequoia sempervirens | reverse complement strand
ATGTGAGGAAGAAGACCCTTCATTACTTTGCTTAAGAGTGTTGAAGATCTTTAGGTAAGAATTGACATTGCTTATCAAAGATAAATGTAATATTATCAACAAAGAGGTTGAATGAATAGCCGTATGGACATAGGAACATATGTAATTTATTTAACTTTTTATAAAGAAGCTTTAAATGCAATCCAATTGAAAGATTAGGGTAGAATGTCTATACCATTCATGTGAGGAAGAAGACCCTTCATTGCTTTGCTTAAGAGTGTTGAAGATCTTTAGGTAAGAATTGCCATTGCTTATCAAAGATAAATGTAATATTATCAACAAAGAGGTTGAATGAATAGCTGTATGGACATAGGAACATATGTAATTTATTTAACTTTTTATAAAGAAGCTTTCCATGCAACCCAATTGAAAGATTAGGGTACAATGTCTATACCATAAAGTAACACGTAAAATTGCATTAATCTTAAACCCAAATAATGTAAATCTATATCCATCTGTTCCACATGCATATCAAGATTAACATCAGTTTTTGAATAGAGCATTACACTCTTAACTATTACTTCAATGAGAGTAAGTATCCCTCGATTGATCCATCTTTTGGAAATTCTACAAAGTATTGTATAGTTGATGACAATGATCATATATAAGAAAAAAAACTAAAGAAAAAGGATGACATGAGGATACCCAACTTCCTGGAAATGGACATCCAAAAATCTCCACAATATTACTTGTGTACAAAAATTACAATCAAAGGAAGGGACGAAAAAGCACTGAGCAACAATTGCTTCCAAAATATTATATAATTGTTGCATAAAATGATGTATTTATATGAAAAATCTTTAAAGACATGAATCAAATGCCTCTATCGAATATAGATGGATAGATAGATAATTGCATTTCCAACCCCTACAAAAAGCTACAAGGCAATGGGAGTCGTTATCAAGTAACAAAACAAGGTGGAACATACAATTGTGAGTGGAAGAGGAAATGCGAGTAAGGTTCTTTGTACATGAAATTTCCAATGGAAGAGGAAAAATGAAGAATGTAATAGCATGATCACCATTGTAATCTATGTAGGTTCCCTGAAATAGTCTCAATAGATAGAATTGCAGATAAATTGAATGCTAGAGCAAGTTCATACATGTAATGCAAATATCAATTTGATTATTATAATAGAATATAGCACTTGTTGCATAAATAAAAACTCATAAAAATACTCGAGCAAGTTTCAAATTTTAATGGGCAAGGCAGAACACATGCTAGGATTAATGGAAAATTTATTTTTTAACAAATAGCTATACAATTTTTTTAATTTTGTCTTTTTCACGCTTGTTCTAAGTGTCGAGGATTATGTGTGTAGTTTCAAAGTCATCCATTTTGTCCTAGTAGAGTGCATACTTGGGGCCTTAGTGGAACATACAAATCCCACTGAAGCAGGGCATCTTCTAAACATATCTTCTGCTTGCATCACGAGGGTTTCTTGACAAGAGAGTGGGTGAAAATAATTTTAGCATAACAAATTTTGTTTTATGAGCCTTTACCATTTCAGGTTTAACTTATTGACCGTTCTTCTACATCTGAAAAGAGTAAGAAGGTCTATAGTAAAAATAACATATAAACCATAATTACATGTACATAGATTTTTAAAAATTCTTTAAATATTCTTATAAATTCAGAGGCTTAATTATAATGGGATTCTAGGTACAACAAAATATATATGAGTAGAAACTTGGTAAATTAGTATATATATTTTAAATATATTTATTTAAAAATATGAAAAGTAATTTAAGAAATTTATTTAGGAAGTATTTTATGAAAGATATTTTAGGATTAAAGATATGTTGAAAGTTTATAGTAGAAAATAAGAGTCTTTTGTTTTTGGGATGAGTTGGAAGTTTCTCTGAATATAATAGAGTTTTTTTCACATATAATTTCTAATATTAATTGTTGTAAAAAGCAATCAGAGTTTTTTTAGCATTAATTGCTATGAAAAAATGATGAAATGACCAACTTTCTAAAATTTCTAAACTTAAGACTTTCAACTTGTCCAACTGCTATAAAAACTATATAAAATTCTCTAAAATTTAACACTTCCTAAAATATTTTAAGAAACACCTGCTAGATTCAACTATAAATTTCCTATGATGTAAACCATCGTACCTCCTTTTTGATGCAAGTGCTAGTTTATGTGAAATGCTATATTTATAGAAGCAGCTTTATAAAGAGACAGCGAAGGCTGTGTAGGAGTGATTATTGAGAGAAGCAGCTTTACATCCTAGTAGTGTCGATTGGGGAGTTTCATTATTGGTTAGAAAGATTAATGGACTCTGCTGAACACGCCTGTGCGATCGTCTGTGGGGTGGAAGCCTCGCATAACTCAATGTTTGCACACTGAAGCTTAATTGGGGTTACCTCCATCCATAGAAATAATAGTAGGTAACCGTTCCAGGTCAGGTGTAAACCTTGTTTTTATAGTTTAGTAAAAAGTCTTTCTGTTCTGGGGATCGATTCATTTGGTCCGCCCAACTCTTCATGGTAGGCAACAATATATCTGTGGGATGTTTTGGGTGCAAAAATCTACTAGTAGACCAAATCTATACTCCTAAATCAGACACAGTGAGATAAGCATCAAAACGCCAGGAATTTTTCTGATAGGAGTCTCCGTGTTAAGCTACCCAAATGATGTTGTTCTCAGAAATTCAGGCATACCATTTGTTTGTTCTGTTGGGATTAAAAAATCCCAAACCAAATGTGTGATTATTTGAAGTTAAAGTTTGATTTAATGTTTTAAATTTTATAGTATTAGAATTAAGCTCAACAGAACTTCATCCTCCGCTTGCATTAACAGCTTCACATGTGGGGTCGAGCAATTGAGAGCTAAGATTCAAATTGAAGAAGAAAAATAATTAATTTGATCAGAATGAAGAGGAGAATATTAATTACATTCTAGTTTGAGTGCACTTCGTGGCTGCAAATGGGAGAAACATAATTGGTGTTTTAGACAAGGGATTTGCAGGAGCCAAACTTATTCCTTGTTAACTAGTTTTAACTTGATTATATAGTAGCCAAAATTGTTGATGTCGGGTAGGAGCTTCTTAACTCCCCACATAAAGACTCATAAGGGCCAAAAATATATGAGAGGAGTAACAAAACATAACCCCCCACCCAAAAAAAACCCACTTAATATATATCTAAAATCTATCATTTAAAATTTTAAAAAATAATTTATAATAATAAATATCATAATATTTAAATAAATAATCTATAATAATATAATATTGTATAGCTAATAATAATTTTAGTTTTAATTTAATATTTTCTTGTTTAAAAGGAATCTAAAATATGATGTCTTTTTGGTTATAAAAAATAATGTAGATGAATTAAAGAAATTGTCATGATGTTCCTCTTAATCTTCGATTTTTAATGTGCAAAGTAATGATGAGAGAGTTCGTATGGAGTCTATATAAAAGATAGAAATGAGTAGAGTTGAATGGGTGGTAGAAGGATATTTTTTGGCCTAGAGTAAATTTCATTCATACATGTGTGCACTATATAAAACCTTAGTATAATCGCCAAACAAACTATCATGACTAGGAGATCAACCCTTGTCTATCCCAATATCTCTTCCTCTCTCTCTCTTTCTCCCTCCCACTATCTATCCACATCTCTATCTCTCTATATCTCCCTCCCTCTTTGTTTGTCTCCCTCTATCTCCCTCTACCTATCTTTATTTGCTTATCCCTACCTCCATTCCTCTCTCTTTGTCTATCACTTCTCAATTTTTATCTCTCTATCTCTCCCTCTCTCATTCTCTATCCATCTAACCCTTCTCTCTCTCTCTTTCTATCTCTCTCTATATCTTTGTGGTAGTGGTGATTTCCTTTCTAACTTGTTATGCTATTGTTGGAAGATAAATAAACCAAGTGGGAAGGTAAATACCTCTGAAAATGTTCCACTTCCTATCTTATTGTAGTTGTTCTAAAATTCCATTCTCACTCTTCTTTAGCCTTTAGGGAAAGTCAACATGCATCACCCACTAATTGGATAATTAACATACTAAATTCCTGGTGGATTTAACAACTCAAAACAATGATATAACTAGATATTTTATCTTGGTTATCTTCATGATGACCAACACTAATATAAAACTTATGATGCCTTTCGTTCTAATCTTTCACATATAAATATTTCTATCCCAAAATTTGTAACCTTGTCATGATATCTTATTCATAATTTATAGGAGTAAATTTATATTTCAATTTCTTTCCATTCTTTTCCATTGTAAGGTTTTGTGCTTACCTTGCCTATGTCTCTCTAATTGTGTTTTGTTCCATTAAAGTGGAGCATGACCTTTGAACTTTGGCTTTGACAACTTGAATCTTATTGGGTTAAAAGTATCCTCATATTCAATATATTCTTCAACAATATTAATCTATTCAATCAAGTCTACCATTGTACTTTTTTCATGAAGTATATTAAGAGCTTTAGAAATATTTTGTCACCTTTTTCATCTTTAACAATGATCTCTTCTTTTAGTCCTAGCAGGTCATACATCAAGGATTTCCCTTCCATTTCTTGTCCTCCCTCCAGATGTTAGAGGGATGGGATTCAGGAGGAGGGAATTGGAACAACACTTGAGAAAGATAGGGGTGGGTAAAGCGGGTTCAAACAACCAATGAAGGATAGATAGGGCATCGAGGCCCAATATTCATGTTGCTCTAGGGCCCAATAATGTTTGATGCCTAAATGTTCAGCTAGTGCCATGCACATCGTTGATTCCAAATTTTTTAGCTAGATCTCCAAGAGAACAAACATGTAGTAGTTGAAATAAAATGAAAGGAATAAATTTTCACCACTAATGGATATGGCACTAACCCTCAATTATGAACTAGTTCTCATGATTTGAATTAAAATATTTCTTGATTATTCTTTTTATTTGATAGCTTCTCTTTGTGAAGCTCTATGTTTCTTCTTTTGTATCCTTCAATTTGTTTTGTCTACTTTTTGTGTCCTAAAATGGTATTTGACTTCCTAATATACAAAAGGGACTAAATGAAGTGTCAAAGGTGGTAACATAATTCATAACTATGGATTAATGATATGAGGGTCCGTAGATCCATAATTAATTCTTCTTCACATTGACCATCCTTGGAAGTGGCCATATCATCTATATGTATACTATGTAGGTCCACTGGTAATCTATGTTGAAGTGAGCAACCAATATCTTCAATCTGCAACACCAAATAACCTCCACATACAATAGAGAGAAACAAAAATGAAAGATGCTATTCCACCAAACAAGAATTACAATATGATACAATATGATTAAGATGTGATCAAGATGATCAAGATGCAAAATATGCATGAGATACCTTTCTTATAAAAAGGTGAGAGATAGGATTATTTAAGATCATGAAAAGTGTTTAAATCCTATCACATTAGACAACTAACTCATAACTACCTAGGATAATGTAAAGTATAGATAAGACAACTAGGACTTCTAAAATAAAGCTTAAATCCTAAGTAAACTTAACATGTGAATAAGTCCCCTAAGTCCCTACTAAAGATTTAACTAGGTACATGAATTTATTCACACCAACACACCCCTTAAGTGCAACTTAGGGAGGATAAATCAATGTAAAAGATTGGTCTTGACAACAAGGCCTGACAAGTTACCCATGTATAGAACAAACTCTCACAAGCAGAGAAAAGGAGAAAAACCCTATGGGAGAAAACTCCTCTCCAAATGAGAGAAAAAGCTACAAAGAAAACAAAAGGAGGACGAATCATCAAGACCCACCAAGGACAACTTCCTTCACCCTAAGCATTGATTGCAACTGAAGATAGAAAATTTAAGCCAAAGGTTAAGTGAAGATGTTTGCAACCTATTGATCTTTAGGAAAATACTCCAACCTGAGAACACCATCCTGGATGATCTACCTTATGAAGTTCATGTGGATCTCAATATCCTTAGTACGTTGATGCTCCACTAGGTTACAAGAGATATGGATGGCACTCTGGTTGTCACACCAAAGAGTAGTGGGTTGAGTGGAAGGAAATTTGAATTCAGTCATCAACTAATGAAGCCACAAAACCTCCTGACTAGCAAGAACTACCCCTTTATACTTAGCCTTTGTCGACGATAATGCAATAGTAGTTTGCATCTTTCATGACCATGCAATCAAACCAAAACCAAGTTAATAGATAAAGCATTCTATAGAATTCCAATCATTGACATCACCAACCCAATCTGAGTTAGTGAAGCCCACAATTTGAGAAGCTATTGATGTGTAATGAATACCAAAATGAGTAGTGCCTTGAATGTATCTCAAGATACATTTGGTGACCTTCCAATGGCTCTCATGAGGCTCTTGAGAGAAGCGAGAGATAAGGCCAACCACAAAACAAATATTAGGACAGCTATGTGTCAAGCATAAAAGACTACCAACCAATTGTTGATACAAGGTAGGATCATCTGTAGGAGTAGTGCAATTGGTAGACAGTACAACACCTGATTGAAAAGGAGTGAGGGTAGGCTTGCAATCATTCATGCCAAATCTCTGAAACCAATCAAGAGCACACTTCTATAGGAAAATGAAGATCCCCTCAAAAATTTGATGAACCTAAAGACCAAGGAAGTAATGCAAAACACCAAGGTTAGTCATATCAAATTGATCCATCAATGCTCGCTGAGTACTCTGAATCATGGAAGTGGAACTCCTTGTGAGAATCAAGTCATCCACATAGAGCACAAGAATGAGAAGATCTTCTCCATGTCTCTAAGTATAAACTATAGGATTGGAATGACAAGTGTACCTAGAAGCAAGCAAGAAACTATCCATATTGTCATACCAAGCCCAAGGGGCCTATTTGAGACCATATGATGAATGTTGAAGCCTGCTAACAAGTGAGGAGTCTTGCAAAAGACTTGGTAGCTGTGCCATATAAATCTCCTCATGAAGATTCCCATACAAGAAAGAACTCTTCACATCTATCTGATACACTAACCATCCCTATGATGCAACTATAGCAAGAACAAGACGAATATAATCCATCTTGGCAATAGTCCAACAAAGGTATCAAAATAGTCAATTCCTTCAACTTGAGAAAACCCCTTTGCAACAAGATGAGCCTTGTACTTTTTAGTGGAACCATCTATTGCATATTTGGTATGATAGACCCACTTGCACCGAACCAACTTTCATCCCTTACAAAGAGGTACAAGATCCCATGTATGATTCTCCATCAAAGAAGAATACTCATAAGCCATATCACTATCCCACTTAGGAATACTTGAAGCATCTGAAAATTTTTAAGGATCATCCGAAACGACATGACTCAAAAGACTAATTCCTGAAGTCTGAGAATGAGTGCAGTGAGTGTCTGTGGGATCACCAACAAGAGGACCAACCTCGTCAAGAGTAGCATGATCCCATCATGGCCTAGTGGGTGGATTAGGTCCATCATCCAAATCTTCCTTGAGAAGCAAAACATCCTCAATTGGAGAAGATTGAGTAGGTTGTGATGAAGAAGTTGTCGAAGGAGAATATTTTTATGTGAAAGAATAAACAAACTAAACATCACAATGATAATGAACCTCTCATGTGTCAGGATCAAACAATTTGTATGCCATCACATCCTCATAATAGCCAACAAAAATGAACCGCTGAATCTTCTTCTCCACTAGTTTACACCAACCAATTGGAATGAATACCAAAGCCTCACTACAAAATACTCTGAATAAGGATACATTAGGCTTGTTATAAGACCAAGCCTCCTCAAGAGTCATATTTAGCACTGCCTTGTGAGGCATACGATTTTGAATATAATTGGCCCAATTGACAACTTTGGCCCAAAATGTTGGAGCCATGGACTTAGATTGAATCATACAATTGGCCATATCCTATAGAGTCTTATTCTTCCTCTCCACCACACCATTTTGTTGAGGAGTGTAAGGAACCATGTGTTGATGAAGAATACTATGCTCATTGCAAAAATATTGAAATGCTTGATTGACATACTTCCCCCATTATCTATGTGTATCCATCGAAGAGAAAAACCTGACTGCTTCTCTACAAATGTTTTGAAGGTCTTGAAGATGGTGAGAACCTCACTCCTAAGCTTCAAAAAGTAGACTCATGTGTGTCAAGAAAAATCATCAATGAAAGTGAGCACATACTTAGCCCTTGAAAAAGAAGTTGGGAATGACATGAGATCACTATGGACCAACTCAAGGGGTGTGGTTGCACCTATAGCTTGACCCTTAGGAAAAGGATCTTGATGTCATTTTCCAAGAACACAACCTGGAAAAACACCATTTGTGTAGGAGATCTTAGGAAGACCAACCACTAAGTTATATATGTGCATCTGCTAAAGATATCTATAGTTCAAGTGCCAAAATCTTTCATACCAAAGTTCGCTCATTGAATCAACATGAGCAATAAACATGAACCTGCTGAAGAATCAAAGCCATCAAATCGATACAAATGGTTCTCATGATCAACTATCCCTATAGCAACAACCTTCTCAGGATCCTACAAATGTTTAATAGTCACATTCTGTGGAGTAAACTCAATTGACTTTCTAGATCTCCAGAATGACAAATCTAATATATGGAAAGTAGATTTGTTGAAATATGAGGAACAAGAAGAACATCCTCAATGCACCCGTCTAGCATTTAAACAAAGCCTATCCCCAAAATTGGAATTTGTGAAGAGTTCACAATTGCAATCTAAGAAGTAGAAGTATGAGCAATGGAATCAAGAAGATGACGTGAATTGGTCATGTGATGTGAAGCACCTGAATCAATAATCCAACTATTAAAAGATGAATGAATGACATGTGCTGAAATTGCTTGCCCTTTGCCCATGGAAGAAGAATCAGGCACTAAAATATTATGTTTCCTCATAGCTTCCTCTAAGGCCTCTAGTCTCTTAAAATAGTGAGACTCATCATGCCCAACTTTTCAAAAAAATGAACAAGGATCTCATTTCTTTTTCTTGGACTTAGAAGAAGAATCTCTAGAGGTAGAAGAAGAACGAGATGGAGTGGACTTTTGATTATTCTTTTGCTTCATTTTGGAGGGAGACTCACTACCTAAAAATGATTTTGTCTTGGGCTTCATCTTAGTATTTCCTTTACCCTTGAAAGATTGATTCTTAGAACTAGGTAGTGCAGCCAACTGAACCAGCTTGGCCTGCTCCCTAGTAAGACAATCACAAAACAACTCAAAAGAAGACATTTTATAATCTTTCCCCATGGCATCCATAGTAGAATAGAAAGTGGAAGAGAACAACTTGATAAAGGCCTCTTAACTTAGACATAATCAAGAAGATACATTCATCATCAGATTCATCATGCCCACTTCCTTTTAATTGTGACGAAATCAACTTGAATCGTGCAAGAAAATCTTGAATAGAAGGAAATGCATCAAGAGAGAGTGATTGTAGATCTACTTGAAGCTGCAATATTTTGAACTAGTTGAATTTTCCATACAATTCTTCAAGTTTGTTTGAAACATTCTTAGGTGTTTTATGCTCCACAATATGAAATAAGAAGTTATTAGATACATGTAAGACAATGAGCCATTTTGCTTCATCTATTTTACATCTATGGGTAAAATTTTCATAATCCCTCGTGAAATCAAGTTGTTGTGCATCTAACATTGGCCACAAACCTTTAGATTGTAACAATTGAGTCATTTTTAGCTTCCATTTATGACAATTGTGTGGAGTGAGTGGTTCGATTTTCCTTTGATATGCCATGTTGGATAGAAGAACACCAAGAGAAAGAAGACAATGTGGCACATAAAGTGTGCCTTTAACCCCTCCCCCCCAAAATGTATTAAAACTCAATTGGCAACCCCCCAAAAAATTACAATGAAGTTTTACGATTTGTACAAGTGACAAACTCAAATCAACCGTTTATAATACACCTTGATTTTTTACAATTTTTAGAAAAAAATTGGTTATCAAAACTTTAAAAAAAAGGTTACAAACAAATTCCTTGCAATTTTCTAAGCAATTTCAAAAAAAAGTTTGCCAAATTTTGACTTTGTAAGCAAGAGTTATGCTAGTTACAAGTAATAAATGCACTTGTACCTTCGGGTTGAAAAATATGCAAAATTCACTTGCACCACTATGAAGTTCGTCGAACCACCCTTTCGACGATATCTCATTGGCGAAAATCTGATACCTTGTGAAAATTTATGAAAATTTGAAAAAAAGACTATTTTAGGCACTTTGAAGGCTAAACAAAGGCAAAAATATAGCCCTCGGGGGTTTGCTCCTGGTCACCGATGTGACCTTGTTAGTGATTTAGGAAAAACCTAGTGGTTTGACTAACTGCTAGCAGTCTATGATTCTAGTCACATGTGTTAGTAGTTAAGTTTTTTCTTAACAATTTAAGAGGTTAACCGCGTGATTTGTATTTAACCTCTGGAGGTTAATGCTACCATTGGCGGCTTATATTAAGGCCACTACATTAACAATTTCACTAACAGTCATAGATGTAAAGGCTCGCGAGTGGCTTATGAAAGTCATGGGCCTTGCAGAAATAAAACTTTCAGTGCTTTAAGCATTTTATCAATAATTTTTTTTATTATTATTATTTTAAAACATTTTCAATAAAATATAGAAACCCGTTGACAACAAAATATATATGTGTAGAATTTTTAATTTCTAATGCATGTACCTATAATCTAGGGGTCGTGCAACCTTCTAGGTAAATTTTTTTTGCCTCAAAAACAACTTTTTCCTAATATAGAAAAATTATATATGAAAATTCATGAAATCAACCACATGGACGCAATGGTAAGGTTTTTTTTTTTCCAAAAATGCTCCTATAAAAAGCTGTTTTTCAGATTTGACCTTCAAACCCTTGTTTGTCAAAGTTGCAAATGGTGATCAAATTGAGTGAAACAAAAGCCAAATTTGACTTTCTCGAGCCTCTTGGATGCAATGGGATAGCCAAAAATATTGTCACTATAGCTAAAAGTGTTGCAATCACTGGATCTCACCCAAAAACATACATGCAAAATAGGATTAATAGATCTTTGCAAACCCTTTGGGATTCTCAAGACTGCATTGAAACACAAGAGAAGAGCATACAAGAATTTAGAAGATCATAAAAGAAACTCAAATCACAATAGAAAACTTGATGGTAGAAACTATCAAAGGAAAAAGGAAGGGGCTTGCTAGATTCAAAAGCTTTGATACCATGTTGAAGTGAGCAACCAAGATCTTCAATCTGCAACACCAAATAACCTCCACATGCAATAGAGAGAAGCAACAATGAAAGATGTTATTCCACCAAACGAGAATTACGATATGATACAATATGATCAAGATGCAAAATATGTATGAGATTCCTTGCTTATAAAGGAAAGGAGATAGCATTAGAAAAGATTATGAAAAGTGTCCAAATCCTATCACATGAGACAACTAACTCATAACTACCTAGGATAATGTAAAGTTTAGATAAGACAACTAAGGCTTCTAGAAGAAAGCTTATATTCTAAGTGAACTTAACATGTGAATAGGTCTCCTAAGTCCCTAGTAAAGAATTAACTAGGTACAAGACTTTATTCACACCAACAATCTATATAATCATTTTATCCTAAGTTTCCAAATTGGGTAAGGGGACAGGTATGGGTACGAGATACGTGGGTATGATACATGGGTACGCAAATTTTTTGGGGAGGGGTTGGGTACATTTTGGGTACATTTGTATATATATAATATTAATATGTTTTATATTATTATATAAATAATAGATATTGTATATAGATTATATATAATTATATTTAATAATATAATATATTATATTTAGCTTTACTATTTTAATTCAACAATATAAATAGTATATATATAATATTATTATATTTAATAATATAAAATATTATATTTAGTTTTACTATTTTAATTCAATCATATAAATAAAATATTATTTTTTTAAAATTATATCACATTTAAAATAAAATTTAATAAATTATACAATTTTTTGTATTTTAGAAATTTGTGTATATCATTATATTTTAATGTAATAATATATATTCATACATATAATTTTATTTATATTAAATATATTATACTATATAAGTTTGTATTTAATAATATATATTAAAATACAAAATTTACTTATTTTCCCTATTGATGGACATACTGCACGTCGGAGAGGAGTGAACCATCAAAATCCTTCCTTCCATCCAGGTTCAGCCCAAGTTTCTATTTCCCACTTGTTCGTAGAATAAAACGAAGCTACAAAAATATATTAAAAAAATGGATATGTTTTTGACTTATCCTCTTCTAGATGTCTTGTGTTTCACGAGAGAAGGAAACAAAGTTGCAAAAATATATTAAAAAATAACTTGAATCGTCAATTCACTGAGAGTTTTTTTGAATGAAAACTAAAAAGCCCTCCTTATTTGTGTGCATCCCTATTCATGTCC
This sequence comes from Sequoia sempervirens, assembly GCA_007258455.2. Classification (NCBI taxonomy): domain Eukaryota; kingdom Viridiplantae; phylum Streptophyta; class Pinopsida; order Cupressales; family Cupressaceae; genus Sequoia; species Sequoia sempervirens. The sequence goes on along the minus strand of VDFB02258781.1, from coordinate 16,692 downwards.
ATTTGTCAAATGCTTTTATTAAATTTTCATCTAGGGTTTTTTATTTTTGAAAATATAACAGAAGCTTGGAATCAACTTATAATCATTTTGAAAACCCTAGAATCACATGGATTTGAAAAGTGTTTGCTAGAATTGTTTCAATGCCAAAAAAAATGAACACTAAATGATTCTACAACGTTTCAAAGTCGATTTCAATTATGAGCCTTTTTGTACCCAAAATCGAGCAGGTAAGGTTGATGATTTAGCTACACTAGATTTTATCTAGTGTACTTAAAGCTAGTAGTCTACAAATTTAATGGAGTTTTTTTGGTTTTTTGTGATCTATCTTTTGACCTATAATGATGTAGGTCACAATATATATTAATGAGTCTTAAATACTTTCATTATTATTTTCTCAACCTTTGTACTACTAATATGATATGCTCTAAATATTCTTCTTATCTTTTATTATAAATGAAAACATCTTCCAAGGATTCAACAACAAACTTCCACTTAACAACTAATTAGGTCATTGAGTGAATTTAAAGAAGAGTTAGATTAGACGTAGATAAGTTTTATCATATGTAGACCCTTTCCAAACCTATCTAAATGTAAAGGTGAGGGAGATCCACATTCTCATCTCAAGGAATGGATGACCATCATTCACGATGTCATCACTTACGATACCTTACTAATTAAGAAATGCCCCAAGAATCTAGAGTCATTGCCTTTGAATAAATTAGTCAAGGAATTTGACATGAATACTTGAAATTCCATCATTCTATAAGTCGTTTAGTTGTCTTGAAAATTAAAATACCATCCATTATACAACAACAAATTTACCAAAATCAATTTTTTATACAATTTATTAACACCATAAAATTACTATGTATATTTGTGGATCCAAAAAGGCATAATCAACTATTATACAAACCCTCTTCCTTATTAAATGTAGTCTTTCACTCATTAGCTTCTTTGATTTTGATTTGATGATGTCCACTCTTCATTTAATGATTCCACATTTTAATCTATCCTATTGAAATGTTTTACACCACATAAATAAATGAAAAGATCATAAACATGCACTTGATGATAATCTTGTTTCTAGCTCTAAATTTTTGGTACTAAAATTTGTGGTAGTACACACATTATCTATTATCCTCATTTCTTTGGTGCTAGATGAGTTTGTGCTGGAACATTATGATTTATTGATAAAAATTAGGAAAGGGGATCCAAACTTGGGAAATGCTTAATCATTATGTATAGATGTATGTACACACACACACACTCACACACACACACACACACACACACACATATATATATAGATTCTAGACATAATATGTATTACATGAGGTGGGATGACCATTTTGTGGAAATGGATTCAATAGATTTTTGAAACAATGCAGGATTATGATATGCATTAGGTTTAGGGGGATGTGTAGCTTGAGCAATGGTCGACCATTATGTATAGATCTATTTATGCAGGTATATACATACATATACATATACACACATGTGTATCTATATGTGTGTGTATATAAGTATATATGTTTATATATATGTATGTAGCAAAATTACCTAGTGAACCACTTAGAACAGTGATTGGGTGAGAGGAGATTCCATAGTTGATCCCTTACTTGAGATGCATCCAATATTGAGACCGTTCTAAGATGACAATAGAGCCCCTACATAGTGATTGGGTGTCCTAGGTGGAGTGGGGCATTAGGAGTTAACTATCTAGGATTACCCAAGAGCTAGATGGCATCTCTTGTAGAATATCTAACTAGGGCCCGACTGATCTGTAATTAAAGGGCTACAAATAATTTGTGCTTTACTCTCAACTACAGATTTTATCCTGATCCAACAAAATTATGTGGTTATGAATCTTAACCGTTGAATTATGACAAAAAAAATTCACTTATACTTTATCTAGATTCAAGAGACATAAACTAACTATTTAATTATCATAAATAGGAAACTCAAATAATTAAAATACTGAAAGAATGATAAACAAAAGAGAAGAATAGAGAGATCACGCTTGATAACGAAGTTTGCTCAATTTGAGCTACGTCTCTGGATCTGCTTCTCAATGTTGGACTACTTTATTGATATCACTTTCTTACAATATCAAGCTTCTAAAAACCCACATAAAACTCCTCACAATCTCTCACTCTCAATTTTACAATTTTTGGTGTACAAAAACACCTTGTAAATTCTCCTCCAAAGAATTATTTCTCCCCAAAATGAACTTGATTAATTATCCTAGTTACAATTCTCTCCAAGAAATTTCTACCCCTTACAATAAAATAAGACCCCTTTCTATACAAATTTATTTGCTAACATGGGCTTTAATCATATTATTTTGAAAATATTGCATATCTCCAATTTACAAGTGAAAATTCCAACCAATTCCCCCTAATTACATAAAAAATTGCCTTAATAAGGCTCAACCATCAAAACAAATAAATAACCTTCATCTCCTATTTATAAGCCCTTATGGGTTCTTACAATTTTTTTGGCAATATTCATTTGTTGGGTTGTTATTATCCATATAATTATTTTTGGGCTTGACAAATGTTTAAAAGAATCACCACCCCTTATAATAACATTAAAATCCTTTTAAATGATTCCTAACCCCCTTAAAAATATTATAATTCGTTGAAATATGAAAAATGTGGTTAAAGGGGTTAATTTGTTGAAATATAGGTTTACGGTTTTTTTTTCTCTCCTTGTTTTATGGGCAAAGCAAGAGGATTTTAAGGGATAAAATCCCACCAAATCCTCTCTTTTTAAATTTGTTTTTTTAAACCATACATGTTTTTTTTCTTTAATAATTATGGTTTAATATATATTTATTCCAACTCACCACTCCTGCCACATCATATTCCACGTCATCATGTTGATTGTACATTTGCTGATGTCATCAGTTGACCAAAGTCAAACTTTTGACCAACCTTTGACTACCTGTAACTTTCACATACGAGCTCCATTTTCGAAACCGAATATAGTTCCAGAATCAGCGCGACGAGCACTACAACTTGGTGTCATTTTTGTTTCATTTTGAGAAGATCAATTTTTTTCCTTTTTGAATGTATGATTCGCCTGTTTGACCAAATCTTTGACCAAGCATAACTCTTGCATACGACCTCCTTTTGACATGGTTCAAGTTGCGTTAGGATCGTGTTTGTGAGCTCTATGCGATGAGACTAACTCCATGATATTCTGAAACTATAAAAAATTTCAAGTTTCCTAGATCCACCTAGATCATTCCTCCCCATTGAGAAGCTTTTGGACCACCAAAAGTCTATTTTTACATACAATTAAAGTGAGGGAAATTTCCCCACTTGTCCAGTATCATTTTTCCTTCCTTTTGGAACCTATACATCTGACTCATAACAACAATCAAAACTGTACTGACATTTTTAAGTACATTAGCCATATACACATCCACATTTAGTGTTGTCGCTACCAACCATACACTACTAAAAAGTAGAAGGCTGAATAACAAAACTAAATTTGTGGACGAGAAAAAAATGTACCAACATCATGCTTGTCTTTCATAACTTGAACAACCTTAGAATTAGATATGATTTTATGCAATGACGCTTCTTGTGGTATAGACATAAGTGCCAAATTATTGCTTGCATTAACTACCCTTTTCAATTGTCTCGTTGTCACAAAATATTTATCAGTCTTAATTGGATGAGAATTCACATTGTATTCAATTCCTTCCTTTAACAAGTGATATTGATTATGTTCTTTGTAGAAGATTGGTTTTCTATCATATAAGTATGGGCTACCCAACACAATCCCACAGATATCAAGTGGAACCACATCAAATTCAACCTCATCTATAAACTTAGATGTTATTGCAAATCTTAAATTGCATTGCTTAGTTACTCGCAATCTGTTATCATTGCACACCCAACCTAATGGATAAGGTTTCTTATGTGGCTTTGTTTTCAATCCCAACTGTTTAACAACTTCTAAAATTAGATAAACTTGGGACCCACTATATATCAATGTATCAATCTTAGTGTTCTTAGAAATCACCCTTATATGAAACAATTCACATCTTTTGCTATCTTTAGGAAAAGCATGACTTTTAGAAGTAGAAGCACATGAAACATTAGTAGCAGAATCATTACCAACAAAAGCTTTACCTTTCAAACCCACAACTGTTATCTTTGTTTCGTCATCAAAATCCAATCGAAGATCTTGAATGATAGTTGCTGCCTTTTGCTTTCCTTTATGATCCTTAAACCACGTTGGTTTCATTTCTGGATGCAATTTCCAACACTTCACATCTTCATTCCCTTTCTTCTAACAATGTGAACAAGTCGGCTTTTCACTTTCCTCTTTCTTCACAGTAGATGATTTCCTCTCCTTACCCTTCTTATTGCCTTCAGTTGGAGGAACAAATTCCTTCTTTGAACTGAAACTTATGTTCCTTTCACCTGCTTCAATATGGGTTGCTTGTACACACACTTCATCAAAATTAGACGGATTAAACATCAGGATTGTATGTTTCAAATGTGAATGCAAACCACCTATATACTTTAATAAATTTTCTTGTGTATAAAGAGGAATGCCAAGAGTAAGTGCTTTCTTCCTAAATGCCTATGTATACTCTTTCACAATTTGTCCTTTACCCTATCTTAGATTTTTCCAGTCCATAATAGCTTGTTGCAAATAACCCAAAGGATAAAACTGTTTCTTTAAAGCATAAGTAAATTCATACCAAGATGAAATGATTTTACCATGTGTAGCATGATCATCTTGAATCTTACTCTCCCACCAAACCAATGCAGTGCCTCCCATTCTAAGAGTAGCTAGCTAGATTTTGGAAGAATCATCCAAGATCTGTTGAACCCTGTAATACACTTCAATTTTCTTAAGCCGGTTATCCAATTTTTCTACATCCAATTCACCATTATATATAGGTAACTCAAATTTAACATCTAGTTTTAACAAAGGTGTTTGCACAGGTTGTTTCTTTTTAGAAGAGTTAGACGAAGAAGAAGAAGAAGAGGATGAAGATGAAGAAGATGAGGAAGACAGGGATGGAGGTTCATGAGGGTCACCACCACCTCCTACTCCTTTGCCTTTTTCTTCTTTCAATGAGGATTCCACTTCCCTCTTCTTTATGTCCCTGTCTTCCTTTCTCTTCTTTCATTCTTTCCTCTCTTGGAAAAAGAATTTCCACCATTGCCTTCATTTCGAGAAATGCTTTCTAGAAAGATTTCTCATCAAGCTCTGTAGGACTTTGTTTAGCTACCATCTTTTCTCGTGGAAAAGTCCTTTGTTTTCCAATCTCAAGATTGAGCTCGGTAAGTGCACCTTCTCCTTGTTTCAATTTCAACTTGGTTAACATTCACCACCTACAATTTTCTTGTTAAACTGCTCTGATACCAACTTGATTTGTAATTAAAGGGCTACAAATAATTTGCACTTTACTCTCAACTACAGATTTTATTCCGATCCAACAAAATTACGTGGTTATGAATCTTAACTACTGAATTACGACAAATAAAGTTCACTTATACTTTATCCAGATTCAAGAGACATAAAAAACTATTTAATTATCATAAATAGGAAATTCAAAGAATCAAAATACTGAAAGAATGATAAACAAAAGAGAAGAATATAGAGATCACACTTGATAACGACACTAACTCATTTGACAGCAAAATCCGACGAAAATATCTGACGAAATATGTATAATTTGATGTATAGTCGGGTGCTTGTAAAATTTGATGTGTAATTTTCAAAATTTTAAAAGTTTATCCCTGACGTTTGTTGAAATTTCGACGAACCTGGGTTTCGTCAAAATTTTAACTATCAGTTTCATCAAAATTTTGACAAACATGAAAAATAAGAAAAAAATCAAATTGTGGCCGACATAAAGAAAAGTGAGTTCGCTGATTTATTGAGATAGTGTTTTGCTCTACTTGAGACAGTTTGTGGAGAACTAAGGACGATTTTCTTGGGAAAAATAGAAAAAATTCAAGAAGATATCACCTAGGTTGAGGGTAGTCATTGTTTTTTTGCATAATTCAGTTGTTAAGTCAGATTTGTAGTTCCAGGTTTGAAAATCATATTTTAAAGCAACATCTCACCAAATTTCATTTTTAGAGGTTTAGGGTTTTGAGAATTTCATGTCCAGATTTTGTTGTGTGGAATCACCATAAGATCACAACCAAGGAACAGATTCTTGTGACTGTAATTGTGTGATCCATAACTCTATTGGTCATGTGGCACAGTTGTGCTATAACAAATATAGGATGCATTCATGTGTGACCCAAGTTTAATGTGGCTATGTTGTGATAGAAATGGAGGCACTCATATAATGTAGTTAATTTAGGTTGTATAATGTAGGTGTCAATCATCATTGGGTGCATTCAGGTTGTCTCAAGTTTAACAGGTTAGGATGTAATTATAGCATGATCAAAGAGTGATTACCTCTTGCTGCAATAAAGATCCTATAACTCTAGTTGATATGCAGAGTGGTTGTGTTATATCAATTATGTAGTGCATTCAAGCACAACCCATGTTTAATGGGCTATTCTAGAGAGTGATCAAGATTTTCTAAACCTTATGAATGTTACTTAAAAGTGTATAGCTTAAACTACAAACCAAGTTTGTTACATACTTGAATGGAATCTTGGGTTACCGCAAACTATAATAATGTGATATGCTAATAACCACTATGGAAATTATTAAAGCAAGACCCATGCTATATAGGATACATTTCCTTGATCAGGTTTACATACCTTAATGATCAAACACAAGCTTCCCACGCACTCTAGGATACAATCCAAGATCATACCACAACTTTGTCAAGACAACTAATTTTTTTACCCAAGATTTAAGGTTGTTTTTTAATACCAACAGAAGCATTGGTAAGAGCATGATTATGGTACAAACGCTAGGCCTCCATAGAAACATAAACAATAACTCTAGTGGATTAGTGAGGTTGCAATACCAGAAAAATTGAAACATTGTAGCTAATAACAAATCTTGCAATCTAAAGATTGTAGCCAATAACAAGGACACTATGTAGCTTAGCGACATTTGTAAATGCAATCTACGGTAAGAAGAATGATAGTCACTTGAGATGTGACAATCAAAAAGAGGTTGAGTAGTGACAAGATAATAAAGCTCAAACCTTGCATAGTAAAGTGGAGATTTTAATAGTGAGTTTCGTTACCCCCTTGCTAACCTTAAGGGTTTTTAAAATACTTTTGGTAGTGTTAGACAAGGAAAATGCAATCAGGAAATGATTGTCCAAATGAAGTAACAGTGGTAATCATAGGTTCAATGTTTCTTCTTAGCCATTAATGTATAATGGAGGTAGTGTATTGCATGTTTATTAGTGTTTTGAGACTCATCAAAGATGGGAGAATAGTGAATAATACCTTGTGGACTGTGAAGTAGTGTCAATAAGGTTGAAGGATCTTAAGATCTACAATACCATGAAACAATGAGTCCCCTGTAGTAAGTAGGCAGTCTATAGGCCATAGTTTGATTTTATAGAAGGATGCTCATGAAAGAAATCTTCAAGTGATAGTGAGTGAGTTGTTTGAGATTGCAACTGATGGTGCAATACCCAGTCTTAAAGGAAGTTAGCAAAGCAGTAAATGTGTAAGAAAATAAAATCATACACAACAAACAATTCACAATGTTATCTTGCATAATGCCTTGAGTTTGAAGACAAAAATCTCATTGTATCTTGATGAAAGTGGTGACCTTAATGGTCAATCACTGGCAACCATGATTTTAAAACATGCTATTGTGTCAACATTTTAAGCAAGGCAGTGAGTGGTGGTTGGAACAATGGCAGGTATGAAGGACTTGCTTTATATGCATACTAGGTAGTCTAGCTTAAGACACCATTCTTAGAAGAGATTGAAGGTGGATTATGGAACTCAAGGGTTACCATGAAAAGGATTAAAGAAAAGACTAATATCTATTTAAAAGTAACGGTCATGAAGATATTAAAGATGTCACATGCAAAACCCTAGTAGCTAGAGTAATGAATAAAGTGCCAAAGAAGATAGTGTGCTGGGGCAGATTTAGGAGATCTCCACATTATCTAATTATAGGGAAATATATCATTTATTTATTTTTTTAATTAAAAGAAATCATTCTAAACCCTATATAGGATACATTGATACTTCAAAAGCCTCCGAAGGAATTTGAGATTATGCAAATATATGTCAAGTAAATACCTAGATTACAAATAGTAGCGAGAACAATGTAAGATTTGTTGAGCAAAGTAGGAATGAGATAAGCAGTAATGAATCCTATGCCTCCTTTCATGCACATCTCCTCACCATTCTCTGTCATTCTTTACGGAAACACTTCTCCATTTTGGTGATCTATGCTCGAAAATAATGTTTTGACGAAGGTTTTAGAGTATGCTTATTAAAATGAAAACTCCATTTTGGTGGGCTACGCTTGAAAATAAGATTTTGACAAAAAATTTAGGGTATGTTTATTAAAGTTTTAGAGTATTTTGGCGGGCTATATTCTTGATTCCTTAAATGATTTATTCAAATGGATTGTGACTAAAAAAATGACTAACTATTTAGCCATTTTTATTTGTGTGACTAAATAATTTTTAATCAATGACCAAACTAGTAATTTATTTACTCATTTATAGCTGAGTTGCCAAAAATGAGCAGAATTTAGTCATGTTTAGTTGTTGTGACTAAAATTTTTAGTCACATAGTCATTTATTTTCCAAATTCTACTAGTGTATGCTTACTTGTGCAATTAGGGCTCTCTCAATGTTGAGGGCCCTAGGGATAAGCTCGTCATAAGAAGTGACACATTGCATCTTTAACTAAAAGGATAAATCCGTATTGACATTAGCAATGATGATTCTGACTTGTTTCTCCTTAGGAATGGGTCACTTTCTCTTACTAGCTCGCTACCTCCATCGTTGTAGAAATTTTGCGATCAATTTCAATATTCTAATTTTAGGAGTCTTAACGGTTGGAAATCATAGTAAAATCAGAATTCAATAAGTTTTGGAATTATCATTTTAAAGTGTTTTTTGGGGTCATTAACTTCATACTATCTTCTCTTTTGCAAGGGTGGTTGCATGCCAAATTTTTTTGGTGTAAAATATTAGAATTATCAAATTTTCTTACCTGTCTATGAATAAAAATGATTGGAGTGTGAGTTTGATATTTTTTGAAGATCTAAATAGTCAAGCTTGGTAAAGAAAAATCATGTCAGATAATGTTAGTCCAAAAAAAAATGAAGAGACACTTGATAGATTGTGGGCTAGATTGAAAAGAAAGGGTGATGGGAAATGTTATTGTCCTTGCAATAATTGCAAGGGCTTAAAGATGAGATGACTTTTAATCACAATAGCTGAGAAACATTGTAGGCAGCATGGTCACGTTGAAGGGGGCATGATTATCATCCATTGGTAAGTTGTTCATTATATGTGTTTATATTGATTGAATTTGTAAATGTTTATATCGTTTTAACATTGTATATATATATAATCACTTGATCATGATCATGGTTTATTTGTGTCTATCATTATTATAAATTTGGGGTGCTCTAGGGCAGATGATATGGATTATCATGGCCCGGAGAATGTGGTTTTTCAAGTGGATGAACATGGAGCTGTGAATATCGAAGTTGAAGTTAATGATCCTATGGAAGAAGATGATCATGCACCAGAAAACATAGTTGAAGATGATGGTACAAATACATTGATCCATGACACATTTAGTGGTAGAGTTGATCATGATGATCGAGATGACTTTGATGATGTTCATGATTTACCTATACTTGAGAAGGCATACAAGCCCCTTTATGAAGACTCCTAAACAACTCCTCTCTGTTGTATTGTTGTTGTTGAACTTGAAGGTTATGAATGGTTTATCAAACATAGCAATCTCACGGATGTTAAGGTATGTCATATATGTCATCTTTTTTCATCTATTTTAATTGTTGTTAGTCCATCACTAGTAAATAAAGGATGAAATATGTACCATTAATATTCTTTATATTAAAAATATTTTTTGTTGTAGATTGATTGGTGAATTTTTGTTACCACCATCAAATATTTTACCTCACTCATACCGAGATTTATCTGCCATTATGAAAGATATCAGAATGGAGTATCAAGCAATAGATGCATGTCCCAATGATCATATTATATATCATAAACAACAAAAATTTGCAATAGAATGCCCGAAATGTCATATCAGTAGATATTGAACAAATCAACTAACAAAAAAGGTGCCTCACAAGGTTCTTCGTTACATTCCCATTGTTCCACATATGCATTGATTATTTAGGTGTGGAAGCTTAGCGCAATTTATGGATTACCATGCACGGAATAAAAGTGGAGATAACATTCTTCGAATGCCTATGGATGGTTTTGTATTTAGGGACATGGAGGAAAAATGGCCACACTTTAAAGAAGAACCTTGTAATCTCAGGCTTTCATTGGGAGCGGACGGTGTCAATCCATTTGGAGAGCTGAGATCTATTTACTTGGTGTGGCTTGTTTTTGTTATCAACAATAACATTCCTCCATGGATGTCAATAAAGAGGGAGCACATAATGTTGTCAATGATTGTTCCAGGTATTTGTTTACACCAATTTTCTTTAACATAGTAGCATCTCATGTGTCTTATTTGTTGCATAATGACATATTTTTTTCATTCAATAGTCATGTACATTAATTTATATATATTGCAGTAAAATGGTTATAATAATTATGTAATGTTTATGTTCATTATTCAACTAGGTAAGTACCAAGTTAAAGATATGAATGTATATATCGAGCCTCTTATCGACGAGTTACTAAAGTTATGGAATGGCGTCACTATGTATGACGTCTCTAGACCAATAGGACAAAGACAATTTCAATTCTGTTCAATGCTTATATGGACAATTCATGATGCCCCAAGGCTAACACATTTTTGTGGTATGTTATAACATTTGATTGCACTTTAAAAATATTTAATTTGATGAAGTAGATATCATGCACATTTTTAAAATAATCTATTCATTATATATAACTATAAAAATTGACATATTTAATCCAATTATATATGATCTTATAGGTCTTCAAACAAAGGGAAAATTTGCATGTCCAATTTGTGGTCCAAAGATGAAATCTCGTCGTTCAACAAGTTTAGGAAAGCAGGTGTTTGATGAGTATAGGCACTTCCTCCATAGAAATCATAAGTACCAAACTACTGAAAAACATCCTTTCAATGGGAAAGATGAGACTACATCAAAACCACGAAGAGTGACACCTCGCCTATGGAAGTTGGAATATAATAGAATTAATCGTCAAGGTTATACATCAGATCAAATTGTTTATCTATCATATATGATATGTTTTGAATTTATATTTTTATATTGTGTTGTGTTTACTCATGTTGTAATTAAAAATGATTGTCGTTGTTAATTTGTTTAACTTATATGATTCATGAAGGTTGTCAAGGCATTAATGGCCGACTTCCACAGAGACTGAAAAGTTATCCCAAACAATTTAGTAGGTTGCCCTACTATGAACAGCTACAAATTGTGCATTTGTTTGATACAATGCATATCGGAAAGAATATAACAAAAACGTTATGGAAAATATTGGATGGAAGGCATGAAAAAGAAAAAAATGTCAAAATTTGTAGTGACATTCAGGAAGCCAATCATGCAATGAAAAATGTCATTCAATTAAATAGCGATGGAGACCAAATTAATATAAGTGCCCTTCCTTGATTATTAATAGAGCAACAAAGCAATTCTATAAAAGAAGTCATACAAAAAATTTGATTTCCCACAGGATTTGCTGCAAACATAAACAATATAATAACAAAGAAAGGTGAATTTGGGTCAGGGATGAAAACACATGATTGGCATACCTTCATTAAGGTAATTATTTTGGTATATTATATACACTTGTATAATGCATGTACTTTTTCAGTGTATTGTGTTTACTACTTGAAAAAATAATGAAAAAGATCATTTTATAATTGTTGCAGTACGTTCTACCTTTATCTCTCCCAGACAAGTTTGACAACAATGTCAAGCAAGTTATATATGATCTTGGAAAATACATGAGGTAAGTAGTGATATTTGTTCAATTCATTGTATACATCTTATAATTGCCATTTGTTTTACTTGTTATGTAATATACTATATATTTTTGTTAAATCTCGTTAATATATTTGCGCCTTGAATCACTGTAGATGTCTATCATCTAAAGAAATCCATAAAGAAGATATAAATTATTGGAAGAGAAAAATTCCTCGTCTAATGTGTGAAATGCAAAAGTGTCTACCTTCAACATTTTTCAATGCACAAGAACACTACCTCATACATCAAGTTGAGGAGATTGAATTGTGTGGACTGTACACACAAGGTCAATGTGGATGGTTGAGAGGCACTTGAAATTTTTGAAGGCTTTGGTTAGACAAAGAGCACATCCTGAGGGTTCTATGGTGGAGGGATATATGGTATACCAAACCATGGTGTACATTAGTGAATATCTTCCTAAGTTTGCAGCAAAGATCCATGTAGATTGCATTTAGGATCCCAACTCCATTAACAAATTCGAAGGGGAGTACCTAATGAGAAAAGGTAGATTGAGGAAAGTGGAGAGGTAATTATAAGATGGTCATGGAGATTAATTGGAATACATTTTACATATGATTTTTATGTATATTGTACTTATTTAATTTTTAATCTTCAATATACATCAATTATAAATTAAGGTCGTATATTGTTATTTAACTAATTATACGTCGTTTGTGAATTTCAAATTTGTTTGATACAATTGGTTGAGAGTGGGATGCACTACATTTATACGTCGCAAACAATCTTGATTGGATGATGGTATGGATTGAACGATGTCAACAATCTGGTCACGCATTAACATGGGAAGGTGTGACTCCATTGGTTAAAGAAAGCTCATCGTAATGGAGATTCCAATGTTACACAAAGGGAAATTGATTTAGCATATGGTTTAAGAGATAAACAAGTACGTATAAATATATTAATCAATCATATTATTTAATTATTTTCAATTATATTGATGTATATATATGTTGAGATTGTTTTCTTTGCATACATTCGGCCAAGAATAAATATGTTTATCAACTGATGATATTGCAATAATTTTTACATGTTTGACATATTGCAAGTGAAACACCACAAGGCTATGTGGTGCAATGGTCGTAAATTTTGAATCAAAATGTTGGATGACATGAAGAAAACTTGTAATTCTGGTATAACTGCAGTCTTTTAGGTGACTAATGTTTCATCTAGAAGCGACATACATCCAGAAGTCTCAGAAAATTGATACTATGGGATTTTGGATGATATACTTGAGTGTGACTTTAAGTCCTTCAGATTAATTATGTTTGTCATCCTATGGTACAGGCTATGATTGAATGAAAATGATCCTAAGAGAACTGTTATTGAACATGATAATGGATTTACCATGGTTAATACAAGGTTGATCGAGCGAGCTAGAAATGAGCCCTATGTTCTTTCAAGCCAATGTGAGTAGGTATTTTACTCAGAGGTTCCAGGTAAACTAGATTGGTTATTTGTTGTTAGACATGATCCAAGAGGAAGTCCGGTAAAGTATAATGTGGTGGAAGAAGAAGATACATAAGAACTAGAAGATGATCAGAATCAACAGTTAGTTGATGATGTCCTTGACGAAGATGTCGAAGAGGAGGAACTAGATCATGATGATGTAGGAGTTAATGTTCATGAAGATGATATCCGTGTGGATGATGACATTATCAAAACTGATATCGATGATGATGATGATGATTTGACCAATCCTTACCATGTTGAATCTAGATCAGATGATACAGACAAATGGTTGGATGAAGAAGAAGATCAATGACATTGAAATGTATGAGTTATGTGATTATATTATCTATTTGATATTGTGTGAATGAAAATATGCATATCAAATATGAATCAAACACACCAATATGACATTAAATCAAAAGAAACTAATTGAAAAATAAGGCAAACTCTGAAAATAATAGCTCCTTCGAAAGCGTCATATTGTCCTCTATCTCCAATGTTTCGTTGAATCTAGCTTGTTGTCATACTATATGCTAGGCTCAACAAAATGTCTTCCTAGGGAACGAGATTTAGAATAAATGCATGCTTATGCTAAGATGCCATTAACAAGATTAAAAATGATAGCTAACATATGAGATTACTAAATGTAATGATTGCTAAAACTGATAAATGTTAGATGATATTAAAATAGAGTGTGCACGTGAATGTAAGTATATGCAAGTGTAACCAATGCTTGGATTCACAGAGGTATTTATAGAGTTTTAGAAAGACTCAGATTGGATGACATGATCAATGGTTTAAATCAAGCTTGTCGAGATGAATGGTGAGAGATTTTTGAAAGTCGAGAGAGAAATGGAATGTTTCTTTCTACACAAATTTTCTCTTTCAGATCTAAGGGAAAGTTTCCATTTGAGAAGTGAGTAGGAGATAAGTCTCATAATTAAATAAATAAATTTATTTAATTACATGTGATGATGAATTTAGAAGTTTCCATAATTAAATATTTAATATCTAATTATGTGTGAGAAGATAATAGAAAAGCGTTTAATTAAATATATAAAATACTTAATTAAATATGAAGTGAAGAAAGTTTCTAATTAAATATTTTAGAATATTTAATTATGTGAAGAGTGAGGAAAGTTCCTAATTAAATATTTTAGAATATTTAATTAAATGTAGAGTGAAGAATTAGAAAGTATTTAATTAAATATTTAGAATATTTAATTAAATGTGAAAAAGGTATTTAGAGGAATATCATTTGAATTTAAAATTCAAACTTATGATAATTAGTATAAATAAATTATAAAATCTATTTAATTAATTAAGATGAATATGGAAGATGGTAATAATTAAATAAAGCTATTTATTTAATTAAGGTAGAAGAATTATAAAAGTGAACAATATAAATAAATAATTAAATTTATTTATATGTAGATGACTTTAGAAGATTAATTAAATAATTTATATTTAATTAATTAACAAGCTTGATTAACCATGACCATTTTAGACGATACAGATATTAATTTCTTGATAGAATTATATTTGACTTATGTGGTTACATAATTAATTCATGATGTTTTTAATTTTTATGCCATTACATAATTAATTTAATGATGTACTTTTTAATGTTTGAAAGGTCAAAAAAATAAAACATTTCAATAGTGATGTTAACAACCTTGAAATTAGTGTGTTTTATGTTTCATGTGATCATAAAAGATTAAAAAGTCAGTTGTAGAGGTGGTTGTTCAATGGTTGACGTGTAAAGGCCTTTAAAAGGAATAAAGTGATCATTGTAATGGTTGTTGATGGTTGAGGATTTAAAATACAAGCTCTTGACATTAGAAAATATGTGTTTCTCTTTAAAATTTCTTTATTTTTCCTATTATGCAACACTGTACGGTCACATGCAACCATATTTTGATGTGAAATAAATTTCAGGTTGTGAAGATATGTGTTAGCTTTGATTTGAATATGATTTGAGGACTTAAGGCATTTATTTGAGTTAGAAAGCTTCATTTCTTTGCATACAGCCCGGTTACCCTATTTTTGAGGGTTTTGTAGTCCCAACATGATATAAAGGGGCTCTTACACTTTTTGTGATTACTGTAGTTTGTGTAAGAGGCCCCATGGATACTGTTGTAATTGTTGGATGCATGAATAGGGCATAGGATGAGAAATAAAGAAGGTATAGTTGTTTTCCTCAAGAATTTTGTGAAGAAAAGCATGTGAAATGAGAGGTGCTTTTTGGCCTGATGCTTGTTTGCTCCTTCTTTTTCTATAAGAAGGATTTCAAGGCTAGAAGTATGGGTTAGCAAGTTAGATATTTTTTGGTCGAGTCTAGGTAGAGTTTCAGAGAAAATTGAAAAGTTTGATGGTTTTAAGGAAAATGCAATTTAGGTTTTGAGTCATTTTGTAGTAGGTTTTGAATTCATGGGGATTTGATGTTTTATGACAGTACTGGCATTTCAATTGAAATGATTATTTAAAACTCATGTCTCTCCATTGTACATGCATATCCGAATTTTAAATAAGATAATCAAGGGTTGTCTCGTTCATCTCACTCTTGTGGTGTGTATAATTTTTGTTTTGGCTTTAATTCAAGGAATTGATTAAAATGATTGAATGGGATTGTAGGTGGATATGTTTTGTATAAGGATTTGATAAGTAGTATTGGGTTAGAATACATGTTGATGAAATTGTAAAGCAATGTTCTCAAGGATCTTATATGTTATGTATTAAATTTTTTATAAACCCTTAGATGTTTATGAATTTGACTCCCTCAATGGATATATGGCACTAATGTAAGTTGTACTAATTTGTATGGTTTAGTATTTTGTTTTTCTTTACCTAATGCTTGCTACAAATTGCAAATCAATGACTATTTTACACTGTGGAATGTGTTGTAGTTATCTCATGCTCCAAATAGTTGATATTACTAATGAACAACCAATTCTATTTAGTATTATGCTATTATGTTGAGCTATTAAATGAGATTTTTCTATTGTTGTTAATGTTGTTTACAATAATGGTGCAAAGGTTGTAAATGCATTAAAGGATCACCCTCCCAGGTCTTGTAGAGCCCAAAGTGTAGGAGGTCTTTAAAATCCTCGTTAGTTGGTCTAG
>VDFB02258780.1:0-18915 GCA_007258455.2 Sequoia sempervirens | reverse complement strand
ATCCATTTCATACTACATCTCTAAATCTCAACCACTCACATAAAGATATGTCTTAATACATCTTCTAAACCTAGCCCTTATCCCTCATGTGACACTTGTCACATGACTATAAATTTAATCCAAACCCTAATCCTCAATGAATCCTAACCATCCATTAATCAATCTATCTTGGCCTTTGATTTCTTTCTCGAAAATTCTATAAATGAGAGGCCTCTCATCTTATTTGAGCATCCACTTTTAGTATGACGTTATGTTGCTAAAAAATTTATTGCATCATAAAGTTTTTGCATTTTCTATCTAATATATCTTCATCATATCATCGTGATATCCATTTGATCAGTTACCATATCAGTCCTACAAACATGCTGCTGGTTTCATAGGGGATCACATTCTTCCATCAATATATCAAAAGAGCAAATCAAATGGAGCTAGGGTGCACTCTTCTTCAACTATATCTGAGGAGAAAGAATAGTGTTAAATGAAGGAATTGTGTATGTATTACATTATCTTCTATGTTATTTACTTTTAATATTTTTTTGTCTTCAAGTACAGATTGAGATATAGAATATCATAAGCCAATTTAACACATAACTATACCTCTTACAAATTCACAACTAACAATTTCGCCGGAATATTCACCGCCAACAATTCACTGTGGGAAAATTCATGGCCATGAAAAATTCAGCTCAAGAAAAATTCACCACCAGAAATTCAGACTAGGGAAAATTAATCCCAGATTTGCGGTGAAATTTCCTAGAACCGTTTTAATCAAATACCAAATCCAAAACATTAAAAAAATAGGAACATTATTTTTTTATCAATACACATAAAAGTCCCTCTATTATGAAAATATTATTCATTACAAAGAAATTCCTAACAAGTAATTAGAAAATATTATATGCCATCTACAACAATATTTAACTAAGAAATAGCTGTACAAATCGTGGAAACATCAAAACACAGCATATTTCCAGTAAATCTGATTTAAGGTGTGTTCTTTTCTATCAAGATATTGATAAAACCCCACTCCTTTGGTGGGCACTCACTAAAATCCAGTCTTAACAAGGGCACCCACAGAGTGCACAATCACCATATTTACAATATATGTTATTCGTCTCTACATAAACAACACATGGATTGACCACAACTCTTTAAAAGATGTTATATATCAAATCTTTACTTAAAAGAACTTGTGGGTGGTAAATTATATATATATATAGAGAAGATGATACTCCAATAACTGAATTAAACTTGTACCCTAAAGTGAAATATTGGACTGCTTTCACTTACATTGAGAGCCAGAAAGGAAGCTTGCTTGTGAGCGCCCTTAGAGATAAACGATAGACATGCACTCTGATCAAAATTATTGCAGTTGCTGAAACTCTTAACAGAACACAAGATGATAACGATTACGATAACGTTTTAACAACTCCAAGACATGGGTGAATAATTTATATAGTTAAACAATGTCTTTGACAAATTTCTTTAGTTACATAAATAAATATAAGTCTTCTATTTTCATTCGAAGCTCAAATCAGACCGATCTCATTACCACAAGCTGTTTTCTCTCAAAGCAATTTTCTTGATAAATTCCAAAGAACTTCTAAACCTTTTCAACATCTGTTTGAACTTTTCTTTTAGTTGGCTACCATTACTTCGTTCATAAATTGTCAGAATTTTTCTTTTAGTTGGCTACCATTACTTCGTTGATAAATTGTCAGAAGATGATACTTTAGGAGATTCTTCATAAATTTATTATAGGTTAGTATTTCATATGATATCTATAAGAAATCTCAATAAATGAGCAAATGTTTCTCGTTGTAGTTGGTTAGGATTTTTTTTTATTAAAAACATTTGTAATCGGATGTGAAAAATTTCCTACATAGTTACAATCAAAAACATTTATTCATAAGTAGAAATATTATGTCATTAAATTTTGATATGTTATGTTCATGTTTCTTTGAATTTATAGGTAATAATCTATTGAGCTTATTTCAGGTTTCATCTAGTACTTAATATAGAATTGTATTAACAATTATTTTCTGACTATTGTTGCACATATCAGATGTTGTTGAGCAATTGTAAAGCATAGATTTGAACCTTAGTAACATCACTATTGCAATTTGTATTGATCAGATTAATGCCATGTTGATCAAAGAAATGAATGATGAGTATATCCGGCTGTATTGGATGGTGAAGAATAATAGTTTACATAGTAGGGAAATTGTTTAACCAAGAATCAAATTTGGCATAAGTTTCCTTATCTAGCATAAAACCAGTCGTAATAAGTTCAACTGTTTATCAAGAAGGGATGGATAATCTAGATATTGTCTCTAAGCCACCTCAATGGTAGTTTATGATAAGAATTGTGATCTTGAAAAAAAAAGATACTAAAATAAATAATTTCATTTTAAAATTTTTGAGTTTTCTAATAAGATTGTCTATATTCTACTGTCTCTTTCAAAATTTAAGGGTATGAGTCACTTGTCACTAACAAGTGATGTGGCTCTTTGATAACTACAAACAAACCCTAATTTAATATTTTTGATAAATTTTCTATTTGTTAAAAATTATA
The DNA here is from genome assembly GCA_007258455.2 of Sequoia sempervirens. Taxonomy (NCBI): domain Eukaryota; kingdom Viridiplantae; phylum Streptophyta; class Pinopsida; order Cupressales; family Cupressaceae; genus Sequoia; species Sequoia sempervirens. The sequence goes on along the minus strand of VDFB02258780.1, from coordinate 16,340 downwards.
TAATAACTAAATATAAAGCATATAACTAGAGTATAAGACATGCATGTATCATACATTTATTTTTCCATTTTGTTTACACTCTTAAAAAATTAAAAACATTTCGTATAAACAATTGTAGTTAAGGAATACTTAGGAAAAAAATTCTAGATTGTGATCAACAAAATGTAAATAGTAGAAAGTCAAAAGGAAATACCTTCAACATTTTCCACAATGAATGTTTTTTCTTATCTATCTTCCATTTGGGCACATCTCCCATTTCATATAGATTTCTTCTTTGCATTGAAGCCAATGTTCTTCGAAATTTTCTGGGAGAGAAATTGCATGTTGTTATCCTTTCTCCCATGTATGCTGAAATACCCATTAAAAAAAAAAAACAAAACATATGCAAATTTTTGAAGTTATTTAAAATTAATAAGCATTAAAATATAAAAAATCTGACATTAAATCATAAAAAAAGGGACATTATGACATAAATTGTATACATCATTTATGTTTGATTTGAAAATTTCTTCTTGAGTTTCCTCCATTGATAGCACAACACAACCCAATCACATTTTTAAAGACATGAGGTCAAACAAAAAATTGTTTTAGAAACACAAAAAAAATGAATTGTTTGATGGTCATGTTAGCAAATTGACTATAATGTGTCACACTACAACTTACTCCGATGCTGGCCCATATATTTGGATATTTTTGTCTGGTACTTTCTACCAATACTAGGTCTTTTGTTGCACTTTGCATATTTATTCAATATTTTCTTAGCACAAAAAATACTCACATATTTTTCTCTCTAACATGTTGGACAATACCAATTGTTAATATATTTTGGTTTCACTTTTTGTTTCTAACAAGTAATATGAAATAACTCTTCAAATATCACATATCAATGTTTTTATATCTACCAAATAATTACACATTTTACAATTTTGTTTCATGATGCCATCACCAACAAACCCTGGATGTTTTGTCATGTTCCAAATTTTAGAGAATCAAAACTAAAACCATTAGTGCCATTTAAAATTTAGTGCCATTTAAAATTTACTCAAATGATTCTTCATAGTATATATCTTTACTTGAAGTCAACCCACCTAGTGCACATTTACTGGTATCAAATATGTTCTTTTTTGTAGTTCATAATGAACTTCCTGAAGTAGAAGCATTATGATCCTGACATTGCAAGTTGGCCCTTGAAAATTCATATTGAAGGATAGTTGATATATCCTTGGATTTATGTAGTTGTTATAATCTTCATCAATTGGCCTCTTACAATTCGAAGGTCATTAATAGATCCCATGCCATTAATTTGAATAAAGTTGGTATCCGAAAGTTTTTCAGGTTTTTGTGAGCATGTTTTTCTCTTTTGAGACAAACATATACCATTTATAACATCAATTGATATCTTTGGCTCAAGATGTCTATTGGAACTGCAGCTAGAAAGCTTATTCGCTAAAAGTGTTTCGATGAAAGTAAACATTTGAGAAGATATAAACTAGATTCCCTTGCTCAAGAGTATAGCTCTCGAACAATGGAAACAAGTTGGTGTATGCATCACAAAAATGAAAGATGATAAAACAAAACCATATATATCTCAATGACAAGGATTTTAGTATCAGGTGAAGGGAAGACATAGTAGGATAAAAGTTTAAAACTTAATCTAAATAAAATAAGATAACAAAGCATCACAAAATTGAAAGATGATAAAACAAAACCATATGTATATATATATATATGACAAGGATTTTAGTATGAGGTGAAGCGAAGACATAGCAGGATAAAAGTTTAAAACTTAATCTAAATAAAACAAGATAATAAAGAAATTTTATACAGCAATAGACCATATATTGTGCTGTAGAAAAAAAAATGTAGGATAGTTTTAACTACAATATTATAACAACGATAAACTCAGAGCTTTCAACTTAGAAACAGGAAGTGAATGTGTGAGAATTGGGAATTCAATTTTACAATAGTAACTTAACCAATCAGAATTGGAAAGAAACTCAACCAAATACAGTATATTGTGCTATATATAAGATTGTAGGAGTTGATTGCACTGCAATAATAATAATAATAATAATAATAATAATAATAAATAATTTTAGCTAATTAAATTAATAAATAGCAACTTAACTGATCAATTGGAAGGAATCTTAGAAAACACTCCATTCTCTAATTACAGATTTGTATAATTTTAGGGCCAGATAGCATGCTAGATCATAATGCTTCTACTTCAAGAAGTTTGTTATGCACTTAAAACAAGAAAATTGTTGATACCAGTAAAGGTGCAAGAGGTGGGGTGACTTCAAGTCAAGATACAAACTATGAAGTGTTGTGCATTCATTTTGAAGGGCACTAATAATTTTAGTTTTGATTCTCCAAAATTTGGAGCAGCAAAAAATCCAAGGTTTGTTGGTAATGGCATCATGACATGAAAATTTAAAATATGTAAAATATTTAATTGTTTGGTAGTTTTAAAAACTTTGATATGAGATATGTGTGAATAGTCATTTCATATTACTTGTTTGAAACAAAAGTGAAATCAAATGACATTACAATTGGTAAGGTCTAACATGTCAAAATAAGAGAAAAAAATGTGAATATGTTTTTTCTACTAAGAAAAGATTGAATAAGTCTGTAGAGCACAACAAGAGAACACATATTGGTAGCACATACGAGGTAGAAATGTTCAAATATATGGGTCAGCCATCATAGTTGCCTCAACACATTATAGTTAATTTGCTAATATGAACAGGAAATTCATTTTTTTTGTGTTTCTAAAACAATGTTTAATTTGATCTTAGGTCTTCAAAAATGTCATTGAGTGGTTTTGTGGTACTCATAGAGGAAATTGAAGAAAAAATTTAAAATCAAACATCAATGATGTATACAATTCATGCCATAATACCCCTTTTTTTTATCATTTAATGTCATAGATTTCATTTTTTAATACTTACTAATTTCAAATCACTTCAAAAAGTTGTATGTGTGCTATGTTTTTTTTTTTTTTAATAATGGGTATTTCAGTATCATTGGCAGAAAGGTTGACAATGTGCTAATTCTCTCCCATAAAATTTTGAGATAAATTGGCTTCAATGCAAATAAATAATTTAAATGAAAGGGAAGATATGCTCACATGAAAATAAGACAAGACAACACATTTGTTGTGGAAAATGATGAAGGTATTTCCTTTAGACTTTCTTCTATTTACATTTGTTTTATCACAATTTAGGAATTTTTTCCTAAATATCTTAATTGCAATTGTTTATAGTTTTGAGTCCTATCAATAGTTTTTAATCATCTATGGACATTAATATGATTTTTTGTTTTGAAAAAATAAATGTACTAGACTTTTGTGTTGTTAAAGTTTATATTGGTTTATCTTATACATTGGTATTCTACAGAGCACCTTTATCTAAAGTTTAGACAAATGAATGGGATTGTTCATAGATCTCATATCATGAAAATTGTGTTGTAACCCAAGTAAGATCCACATCATAACATTCCCTTGTGCAACATAAAACTCTTTGCCTCTTTCAGAAAATCAGATCTCCATCATTATTTTCCATTTCCCCTTATTTCAATGTAATTCTATAATATTTTCTTGTTATATCCATTGGCCAAGATGTTTTTTTCTTTTCTTTAATTTAAATAGGAAAAAAAGAAACATTATACATTAGAAGCATCATAATGCACCATCAAACATGGGAAACCTTTTAGTATAAAGCCACAGTTTGTTGGGTTCCTAATCCATCAAATTTTACTTGATACATGTTCCAATCCTTGTCTTCCAATCCTTGTCTTGTTGACAGCCACTCAAATTTAAATTTGGATGATCTCCTGTAGAGGGTTATTACCCACATATTATATCTTTCGGGCAACCATACTGGATTATTTACCTACACATTATATCTTTCGGGCAACAATACTGGGTTATTACCCACACATTATATCTTTCGGGCAACAATACTTCTTTTCAATTTGTTCAGACATGAGTTATACCTCTTCCTTTATTGCCACTTAAACTGGTTTCTACATTATTTGATGTTCAGTTTAACTTCCTCCTCCTAATGACGATACATTCTGTGATCCCATATTCCATATGCCCACTGCTGTCTTCATCTCTTCTCTATCATAAGGATCAGACAAGTCTTTATTAAGTTCTTCAGAAGTTGATTTGGAGTAAAAAATTCTCCCCATCACGAGTTTCAAATCATTCTCTTCTTCTATTTCACAAGTAGCTCAGATGGACAGAGGGGTTTTATCTAAAATCTGTTTTTCAATATGGCATTTACTCACTTATCTACATTTACTTTATCCTCTCTTTTAAACCAGTATGAAGTTGGCTTTTTCAAAATTTTAATTCTAAATATTAATTACAATCCTGATTCTTCCTACATAAAAAAACATTCCTACTTATTTCCTATTTGTCACATTCCTTGGTATAGGAGGGTAGGGGAAATACATAAATAATTAAGATGATAAGGTCGGTCACCTACTGTGCTAAGAGGGAAGCATGGTTCTGCGGGTTCTACTCCCCTAAGGATAATTGGGAGATGGCACTAGTATATGCATCCTAATAAAAGTTTGGACATCCATCAAAGCATATGAACAAAATAATTCATGAAAGGGAAACAAGAGGGTCCTCGCAACTACTCTAGCAAAGAGGAATGTGAGATATGGAAGCATGGAATACCAAGATTTTAGGATATGCACAAAACCGATCCATTGAGAAGGTTTAGAAAGTTTCAAGAAAATGCAGTTGGTAAGAGTAAAACTAGATGCAACCGCCTTCGATGGTATCCTCCTGGCCTATGCCGAAATGACAGCCTGCAAACATGCTTTGGACAACCTTTGAATCTTAGAGGGAGACAGAGAGAGAGAAAGGGAGTGAGTGTTGCTCAAATTATTTTCACGTCAAAAGAGAGATTCAATTCCCCCCTTTGAAGCAGGTTAATTTTGCAAGTCAGATCGTATTATACTTTGCTTGTGTTTGCAACGATGGGAGAACCAATGTTTCTTTTGTAAATTATTCTAAGAGTGTTGCCTAGCTTTTTGAATCCATGGGGGAATGCATTCAGTGAGCACTGGGAAAGAAGGAATTCAATGGGTTTAGCAGATGGAGGTTCTAACCAAATTAGACATCCCATCCAATTCCTATAGTTTTTTTGTGAATGGAAATAAAGAAGTTCAAATTAGCTCCCAATTCTATTTCTCTGAATTGTGAGTGGGACCAATGCAACAAAATCAATAGTTGCAGAGGAATGAATTTTCGCCTAGTTCTCTCTACGATATTTGAGAATGAAGCCTTCTTTATATATCTTAGATATGACTTGAATTCTATTCATGACAAAAGAATATATATACCTAGGTTGTAAGACATATGAGGTCACATGTACTTTGTCTATGGCTTATTTATGTCTATGATTGAGCTATATGATAATGGTCAAAATATGTCATTCCGAATAAAGAGAATTTCTTCTTGATAAGTAATCAACCTAGCTTCAACGTTAATGGGATGAACTGCTAAGAGATTTTGGGATGGTCATGTTGAATAGTGAATAATAAATTTGGTGCGGTATAATTCGAGATCTCAATGTCCATAGATAGAAGTTTTTTAAGCCAAGGTTGTTAAAGCAGGAACTTGATTGGATTTCCTTGTTTATTGTTAAACATTATTAACTACTGAGAGTCAATTAAAGGAACTCTACTTGATTGGATTTCCTTGTTTATTGTTAAACATTATTAACTACTGAGAGTCAATTAAAGGAACTCTATTGGGATATGCATTAGTAATTAATAGAACTCTACGGACTATGGATTTCTTTTAGAATAGGTATTGGTAAATGGTGGCACGTTACCTTGTTATTTTTAGTTCTTTCCATAGTTTACATTCTATATTATTCTTTTGTTTCACTCCCATGAGTAGTGTTATTTGGATGCTATTGAAAACCCTAAGTATAGGAACCTATGTATGTTCATTGAGAAAGATATTGTGAGGAGAACTAATGGGTCTTTGAGCTTGTTTGGAAGTGAGTATGTAAGTAGTTTTTGGGTGAAGAATGCTCTTATGACCCAAGACTACGAGGGAGGGATGGGGAATAACTCCAAGGATTGGTGTTTCTCCTAAACTAATTATTTCTCCCTTTTTGATATGCTTCAACTTGAAGATAAATTTGTATTAGATGGTAGTGATCTCACTTTGCAATTAATATGTCCCCACCATAGTAGGTCTGAGCTAATAAAATAAGAATCTACCATATTCAACCTTATCTACTTTGAGGTTTATGGTGTATGGTTTTCCAAAGTCTCCCACATTGGATGAAATTTTATAGTCAATGTTGTTGTGGTTTGTATTGAGATGAATGTAGAAGAATTCCTATAATATTATTTAAAGTAAAACACTTAGTTTTTGGGTTGAGCCCTATGGACGTATGTCTTGGATTAGTGATGTGTTTGGGAAGGTATAGGTTCATCTCTAGACCTATTAAGGTAGGGTCAATTCGACTTATTTTTCATTATTGTTAAGTCAACAAACACAAAAACAAATGGAAAGAGCTACCTTTGGCATTCAATTTCCCATCAACACCAACTAGTGCATTAATGTACATAGACACTATACTATAATGCTTCATGATTGAGCAAGTTTACATCTTTGGGGTGCACTGTCACATGATTCCCCCACCATCAAGTAGGTGAAACCCTCATTATGTTTGTCTGTTGCATGATTCATTTGGGAAAAGTATTTTAACATTGTCAACATTGTTTTCAGCTGCCAATCCACCTTTGGATAAATTCCATCAATATGTACAAAGAAGAAAGAGGAAAGATTCAATTTCCATCTCTATAGGTTCTTTACTACTACCCACTTTAACAAATAATTACTTTAACTAATATTTTATGCTTTATTTTTTAATAACTTGGATTTTCTATTTAAGTAGTCATGTATTTTAAATGAATTCTTGTGTTACTTTAGTTGATAATTGTTGCAAAGTTATACTTCATTTTCCTATTTGACAATTAAATTGTGTCGTCCATAGGTACTCCTATGATTGGAATTATAAATGAAGTGTTGAAAGATTATTATTTAGTTACAGTAGTACTTGGCTCAAAGAAATTGAGTGGCCCATTATATCCAATGGAGAATTCCAATGTCTCTCCCTAAAGTCAATTATAAGAATGATTTGGGTACCATTATAATTGATTATTTTACTATGAAATTCAAGTAGAAATTTAACAAAAATATTTTAGACCAAAAAAATAAATTTTCTTTATATAATAATATCATTCACCATTCTTACTTCAAAAAAAATTTGAGAAATATGTGATCAACAATCCTCTAGAAATTTATTGTACAAATGTCATAGGTTGATGTGAAGATAAAAATAAAAAAAGAGATTTCTAAAACAGTAAATAATGAATATTTCTAAAACTAAAAAATAACTTCTTTTTTTTTGCATTATTCAAATGAGTATTAAAATTTCTTTAAATATTTTGGTGGCTACTTTTATTGGGCCAGAGATGGAAGGGTCATAGCAAAGAGAAAATAGGTTGATTTTAATGAGAGCCATTGCGATTCCCCATGGGATATAATACGCCACTCAATTTCTTTGAACCAAGTACTATTGTAACTATCTTTCAACTTCTCATCTATAACTCCAGTCATAGGTGTAGCTATGGATGGTGCAGGGTTAACTATCAAAAATGAAAATGAATTATAACTTTGAAATAATCATCAATTAAAGTTACAGATAAATTCATTTGAAAAACATGACTAGTTAAATAGAAAACCCAATTTATTTAAACATAAAGGATAAAATGTTTGTTAAAATAATGTATTTGTTGGAGTGGGCAGTAGTAAAAAATCTATAGAAATGGAAGCCGAAGCTTTCCTCTTTCCCTTTTTATACTTCGTTGGACTTCATCCAAAGGTGGATTAGCAACTAAAAAATAATGTTGAGAATGTTAAAATAATTTCCTAAATGGATCATGCAACAAAAAAACTTAAGAAACATAATGAGAATTTCACCTACTCGATGGTGGGGGAATCAATGACCTTCTATCCCAAACAAGTAAACTTTCCCATAACCATGAAGCTATACAATGTAGTGTCTACGTACAATGATGCACTAGTTGGCGTTGATGGGAAATTGAACACCAATGATAGCTCTTTCCATTTTTTTTTTTGTCTTTGATGACCCAATAATAATAATAATAAATAAGTCTAAGAAATTATTTCCAAAAATCGTGAGAATAGAATTGAATAGAGATTATCATTCAACACTAGATAAAATGGGATGACATAATAGACAATTACTTCACCTAATTTCAAGAATAGACAATTACTTCACCTAATTTCAAGAATAGACTAAGAAACCATCATATAAGATAAAATAAGAACTCTTAACATATCCCATATTCTGAGGCCTCTAATTTTGAGCCCTCTTTGACCCGTCATTGGATAGAATTGCTAGAACTGGCTCCCCTGTTACTCCTAACCCTGCTAATACTTGCTTCTACACTAATAGGGATCCCTCAGTGGATGCTTTGAATTTAGCTAGAAATAATGCTAATACCCATTTGAAACTTGCGAAATGGACTTTCAATGAAATTAATGAGCTAAAGATAAAAAATTGGGCCCTTCAAAGTAAATTGGAAGAGCTGGGAGCCAAGGTTGCAGCGATTCAAAAGAAAGAGGTGGAACAAAGAGACTACAGTCTCAACAAAGAAACTCAGTATCAAGCTGGCAAGAACAAAAATATTGAAATCAAGGTGGAGAAAATGAAACACAATGCCATCATCATCAATGCCATGACCGAGAAATTGGATAAAACACAATAGGGGTCTTTGGTGGTTGATCTAGAGGAAACCAATGAAAGAAACCAGCAGGAAGATGTTGGCATTTCTAAGAGAACCAAGGCCAATTTGAAGAGGAAGGCTCCCCCACTCCGCAGATGATTCAAACTTTTAAGAAGGGTGTTTATTTATCTTACTTTTACAACTTCCAACAGTTAAATTTGATTTATTTGTTCTTGGAAATGGCCATGAATAATCAGCTTGAACATATGTATAAAGGAAGAAAAGGTGTGTTGGAGGGGTGGAGCGTAGGTCCCTCATTTAGAATATACACATTCCACTCCTTCGGCAGTATAAGGGCATTACTTGGGGTTTGTGCGTGGAGCTCAACCCTTCCTCACAGCCGAACCTCTTTTCCTTTCATGGTTTTGATCATAAATAAAAAAAAATTTATTTGCTTTCCTATCATGGGTTCATTTAGATTACGGTTCCTAACAATCATATTTCATACAGAAGTTTCACAATATATCATCCTTCTAATTGTGTATGTATATATATATATATTTTTAAACCTTATAAGAGCAGATTTATACTTCAGGAATACTATCCTATGTCACAGTAAATTCACAGTGTAGTAAATAACTCATTATGTTATTGATTCATTGTTAATTTATGAGAAATATTGACTGGTATAATCATTTCACTTTTCTTTTTTTTTCTTTCTCAATGTGGGTTTTAAACTGATTTAATAAGTTTATATATATATATATATTCGCAAGGAATAAAATGCTTATTATTTGCATGAAATATTTTAATATTAATACATAAAATTTGGAGGCACCTGTATGTGCAGTGGATCATGGCATGCCAAAAAGTGGGCAATATTTGTAGGGTATGTGGCCTAATGACTTTTTTCACCCAAAATTAAATTATGTCGTGTGCGCTCTTTTAGAGGAGATTTCAGATTTCCCAAAATATAAAATTAGTATCTTTAATTTGAATTTAATAAATAATTATTATTCATTTTCTATTAGAATTACAACTAAAGTCCCGATCATAGGCTGATTGAAAAAACATCTATAACTTCTTCAACCGCAGATCATATTTTTGAATCCAAAACATGCCACATTCTATTCTTTACATAATGCAGGATTAAAAGAAAAATTAAATTTCCATTTATTTTGACCAAGTTATGGTCGTGATGACGAAGTTTTTATATTTTCAAACAAATAAAACGACCACAATTATTTACTGAAAAAAATTACAAAAAATATGTATCAAGCATCCTGACATGAGTCGCCTACTTATATATAAAATCTTACAAAAATATTATCATTTTATTATGTTGGGTGGTCGTATTTACACCTTACTTCTTATTTTTCTCTCTCTGAAATTTAAGTACTACTGCATTTGAAATTTCAAATTTTCAAAACAAATAGATTTTATTTATTTTAAATAAAACTAAGTATTTTAGAAACTACATTCAATTTTCTAAGCAACTTTTCTACATATTTTTGAAAATGTAATATAGATAACTTATTCAAATATTTACGCCAAGTTGCCTAACACTCCATTTTTCTGAATTTTTGCCACTTAAGGGTCTGCTTGGCTACCATGATCCCGCATACGCCCGCGACCTCATTCTATACTTATTTAGACTGGATGTGTTATGCAAGGATTTGCAAACAAATATATTCATCCATAACCTTTTATTTGAAATTACTCTATACATAAGCATTATAGATTACTTTCTTTATTTTCATCTTTCTCTTCATCAAAGAATACTTTCTCTTTCACATTTAATTTTCATTTCATAATACTAAAATCCTCTCCTTATTTCAACCCTTAAATGAGCACATATTTTTTTTTGTCCAAGCACATAGAATCGAATATGAGTGAATTGAGTACATTAATGAATATAAATAACCTTTAAGGGTTCTAGATAACAGTCATTTGATGGGTTGCATTTCAAGCAATGGATATTCATTTTTATTTTCATTTCCACTCTTTTTTGTAACAAGAAAATATAAATCTGCAATTGATGGTTGGAACACAATTAAGCAAGGCATGCTCTCCACCCTACTATAATGGCATCATGGACCCTCGTGGGCTCTGGCCATACCCCCGAGCAAGGAAGTCTTTTACTCCAAGATGATGCATGGAGTTTTTTTTTTCCCAAATTTTTACAATGGAATAAGAATGACATAACACCAATTTTCATGCATCTAGATTCTCTATTTTTTGTTTCAACCATGATCCATGCAACATACCACTTTCTTACAGATAATAAACAAAAAGGTAAAATCGAATGAAATGAAGGTTAACTTATCTCTTTTCTTTAGGTGAGAGAATTAAACTCTTTTATCCTTTCCTTTCCAAGCCAAGCCATTTGGATCACTATCTCTACAAAAAGGACTTCTCCTCCCATCTTCTCATTATTCCTCTCATCTTTACTAAAGTTCTCCAAAAGGAGAAGTGGGTAACACCCCATTCATTCTTCCTCTCCAAAATATATAGAAGTTTCAACTTGCAACCTTGGGGTGGGAAGGTGTGAAGTGTACCTACTTTCATCAATGAGTGTCGTTTCCCCATTAATGAAAGCATGCATTTGGAAAACCATTCAAAATTCGCCACTCTCCATTATGAGAGCTTTGCAGGGGTCAAATCATGTTGTAGGGGCACTATCGTATGCCCTTTTGATCCCTACCATTATGGTATATACCCTAGGGTTTTTTTTTTTTTTTTGCAACCTAACACAAAAATTTGACCAACAACTCTCATTAAAAGCCCACTCAAGGTCCCATCCGAGTTTCAACCTAGCTAGGGGTTCCCAACACCTAATCCCCACTTACACCTCACATGAATCACAACTAAATGCCCTCACAACCTTAGTCTTCCAATACATTGACTCTACTTGTTTCTAGGCCTCCATTTGGGGTCAAATTTGTATCCTCAAGAAGAAGTCTTTTGATTTTTGTCATAGCCCCTCAATACTTTGTTAATCATTTTGCATGACCCCTAGCCCCGATGTAATTTGGACTAGGGGCAGAACTTCAAACTTTAATAGGTGAACATATATAAGTATGTGTGTGTGTCTGAGTGTGTGTGTTAAAATTAGGAACCTTGATGTTATTATTATTATGCGTGCTTATTAATCTTAATATGCTATTTTAATTTAGTGCATTAAATATTGGATTAAAATGGACTAATGATCTGGTTGTTGTATTTGTGTGAGACTGATCATTGGATGCAGGTACTAGGGGTGCAAAGTGAGGCGGATTATGTGGTTCATTGGCTGAGAGATAGAGAATTGGTATGTTATTCTAGTATTGACCTTGTCTGTAGATTCCAGTAGCCTAAGGTTCATTCAACCTATGATATTTATATCTATTTTGCTAGAGTTACTTGAGTTGGCTAGGTAGAGCCAATAGGACCACTTAAATGTTTCAATTATTTGACAATGCTCAATTTGGTAGACTTAATTAAGGTCGATGAGTGAAGGGGGTAAATTAAAATAATAAATATTTAAAAGTGAATAAATAAACTTTAAGTGATATAAGAAAATAATAAAATTTTAAATTATATAATTGATAGTTACTTTATTAAAATAACAATTTAAAGACAAGGAATAAATAAACACTCACCATGAATATTACATAAAAGAAAATAGATGGGCGTTGAAAAAAAAATGAGAAGAAGATATAAAAAATAAATAAATAAACCATAAAATGAAATGTCATTCACTAAAATTGACATTTACAAGGAGGCGTATAAACCAAGATTCTCATTGAATTAAAAGAATAAAATAAAGCTTACCATCGAGCAAAAATGGAAAGGAAAAGAGGACACAGGAAAATGAAGGAGAAGTTTTCACGGGAGAAGAAGGCGGCTAAGATAGCACCAAAGGCAGAAATCTCAACCAAGGAGGAAGAAGCTTGGAGAGGAGGAGGACAAAAAAAGCACTAAGAGGCCTGGCAACCCCTGCAGCAGCCGCCAATGGCAGGAAATAACTTTGACCAGCTTGCCATGGAGAAACTCGCCCCTCTCTTCTTAAATCGACTGGCAGAGGTCTCATTTGGAGAGGAAAAATGGTGGGCAGATAAAAGAAAGAAGAAGAGTGTGGTTGTTCAAGGGTTTGGACGGGTCTGAAGAGGAAACTAGAGGTGGGCGGCTAGGGCATTCTTCTTTGCTTCTTCAGGTCATCACATCTCAGGTTTTATCTTCCTTTATTTTTGTTGATGGTGTTTTTATGCACTTCACAACACAGGCAGTGCACAGGTGCACTACCTCTCTTGAAAGACAATCTCCCACAATCGAGTTGCAGAACACTATCCCAAGGTCTCTCGGGTGTCAGGTCATGACAGTGCTAAAATACCTCAGTAGTTTGATGTGATTTGTTGAATCACAAGGCGGCCTTACAGAAATACAAAGTGTGAGCACAAAGCATGAAGTTGGATCTTTGAAAAGGAGTTTTTTAACATGAAAGCAGTTATGCGTTGGCTGTAGGTTCAAACAGCAGCCTCAAACTCCATCTGGTTGTTAGATTTGGCTTTATAAGATGTAATGAACCTTGGTATTGTTCAGTTTCTACAAAAGTGGAAAAAAGGCGAAGGGGAAGAAAAGTTCCTAAGTCTAAAGCTTGCTGCGAACAGTGATAATGGAGTTCCTGCAATGGACAATTCCTTCAAAACAATATCCCACTTAACCAGGGATTTCACAGTATCATGGAAATTGTGCTATCTTCTAAGGGCTGCAGATTTTTATCCTTCATCCACCACATACATGCATGAACTAAAGATAAGTGTTTGGGGCAGCTTTAATCAAGTCCAGGCTAACTTTGCACAGCTGTCTACCTTCAGCAAACAGCAAAAAGTATGGACTAAGGGATCATCAACAAAATAGGAATCTTCACAATCAGCCAACAGCATTCCTAAAATTATCAAAATAACATGAACAGCTAACTAAACATCAAAGAGATCTAAACTAAACATCTAATATTGGAGAAGTGAATCAATTGACATGAGAGAAAACAAGGAAATGCACCAAGTCAATGCTATTTCTCATAAATTTCAGCAGCATGTCTTTACAACAACTCAACTCTCCTTTGCAAATGAGAGGAGTGCTCTATTTATAGTTTCCCAAAAGTCAAATGAATGGCCAAGATTCATTACAATTGTGTGGCCAAGATTCATTACAAAATAGGGTTTCACCTACCCCCAATTAGATTTTCAATTAAAAAAAATTCTTTGTCCTTTCCCTATTTCGTCATCTAGCAGATGACACTATTTGCTTTTTGTCTTGTAGCTAATTGCTGCTTCTTTGGCTGTAGCTACTCTTCTGGGAGGTCCTTCTCCTTGGCTGGGCTATCTGGTTGCTCCTCGGAGGCTGTGTGTTCGATATGCTTGAGGATTATGGCTTGGAGCTTGTCTACCTCGAGGATTTCACATCTCAACGCCTGATAGCTCCATTCTTTGGCATTGTCTTCCAGCCGCTTCCAGTCCTCATCATACTTTGAGCCCTGATCTCTGAATAGCTCTGATCTATCGAAGGCACGGGCAGCGAAACTTAGGAAGTCCGTTGTGATATCTCTGGCTGTCCCGTCCTTCATCCTTTCCTCAAAGTATGACTTGACATTTCCTGCATCCAATTGCACCGTGGGCATATCATGGCCCGTTATCAGCTTAAGGTACTCGGCGCATTCAGCTCGGATTTCCTTGATCCATGCAATATCCGGATCCACCCTGCTCTGGATTTGTTCCATCCTCTCCTTCCGGTTGATGAGGTCTCTGCGCCACACGTCCACCAACCAGTGATCCTCCTTCTTCAGTTCTAGCTTTTCTTCCCACGTGCTTTCTGGCATTTGAAGGATGGCCTCAACCCTTGGGAAGGCGGAATCATAGATCGCAGGGAAGCCGGTGCAGAGTTTCTTCGTGCTTTCCAAGGATTGAACCAGGTCCAGGAACTTGTTGGCTATCTGCACAGCCAAGCTGATTCCTACATTTCCGACGCTCGTAACTCGCTGGAACCAATCCTCCGTGGTCTTCTCCAAGTTTTTCCTCCTCTCCAGCTTATCTATCTGTTCCTTGGACAGCAACTGTGGCGCGGCCGTCAAGGTAGTGGGGAGGTCATCTATTGAAGACCACTGCTGGATGTAGTCGGTTAGGGCAGCAACCTGTGCCTTTAGCTCGTCTTTGGTGACCTTGTCCTGTTTAATCAGATGCACTACCATGGCCACAGACTCTTCCAGATGTCCGACCTTCTGCTCCCTAGTTGCTGTCCCCAGGTCAATCATGGAGATATTGTAGCTTACCCCGGCCTGGCCAACAGTTGGCGTTGCTACTTGTGCAGCCTGGGAGCCAGAAGCGTCCATGGTTATCCTGGAATAGACCTTAGGCTTCTTCTCCTTCTTTGTTACGGTCAGGGATCGAGCCAAGATGGCTTCCAATCTCGACCTCGGGTCGCTCAGAACAGGAGTAGTCTTTTCGAGCTGCTTTTCCAGCCAGTCGGGCATGACAGATTTGTCTTTGGGTGCCTCATGGCTGCCTTCACCCTTCTCCGTTAACTGTAAGATCTCTGCCTCTTCCTCCTTTTGAAGCTCTTCCTTTTCCTTGGCAGCATCCTCCTCCTCGTCAGAGTCTTGATAAAACACGAGGCGCTTAACGGGTGCCTTGGTGGTCAATATCTGGGTAGGATCTTGTTCTTTTGCTGCCCCCTTTTCTTTCCTTTCCTCAAGCATTTCGGTTCAGTTCTACAACGGTCTCAATTCGTAATTTTTCGTCAGCTTCTCTCTTGGCCGTCTTCTTCATTACGTATTAATTCGCCCCGGCTTCTCTTCCTTAACATCTTTACCGGGCTGAGCTTTAACTTCTTCTCCTCGTCTTCATCGAAGACCCGAATAATTTCCTTGGCACCCGAGCCATCCTCTCCATCCCCGCCCTTGGAAGAGCTCGTCTCTTCTTCCTCGTAGGCCACCTCGTCGATGGTTCTGTGCATATATTCTAGTTGCTCATAATAATCATTGGCCTCCTCTTCGATAGGCTTCGAAGCCTCTTGTTCCAGCTCTTCCAACTCTTTGGAAATCTGCATTGTGGCCTCCATGGCCGGCGGACCTGTTGGCGGTTGCGAAGGCTGAGCTGTTGCTAGGGCTTGGGCGAGGGCCGCCTGGAGTGCGGGGTCCATTAGGAGTTGCGAGAGCTCGGGGGAAGACTTTGCAGGTGCCGTGTAATAGCCTCGGGCATAGTGGAAAGGGGAACCGGCGATGGTATTGTTGCCAGAGGCAGGGAGGTAATGGGTGACATGGCAGTAGCAGAGGAAGGGGAGGTGGTCATGCTAGAGGAGGAGTCAACATTGACAATTGACCCGGCCGGGGGCGAACGGGCGAGATGGACAGAGATGTCCACTGCCGGCGGAGATGATGCGACCATAGTTTGAGAAGCGGGCAGCGCACCAGTTGGGGGAGGAAGGAGCAAAGGGGGTTGCGCCTCCGTTGTGATCACTATTCTCTTGAGCTTCTTGGGAGATGAGCCTCCCGTGTCCTTTGTTGCTTGTTC
>VDFB02258779.1:0-29623 GCA_007258455.2 Sequoia sempervirens | reverse complement strand
TATCAAAAATGAAAATGAATTATAACTTTGAAATAATCATCAATTAAAGTTATACATAAATTCATTTGAAAAACATGACTAGTTAAATAGAAAACCCAATTTATTTAAACATAAAGGATAAAATGTTTGTTAAAATAATGTATTTGTTGGAGTGGGCAGTAGTAAAAAATCTATAGAAATGGAAGTTGAAGCTTTCCTCTTTCCCTTTTTTATACTTCATTGGACTTCATCCAAAGGTGGATTAGCAACTAAAAAATAATGTTGAGAATGTTAAAATAATTTCCTAAATGGATCATGCAACAAAAAAACTTAAGAAACATAATGAGAATTTCACCTACTCGATGGTGGGGGAATCAATGACCTTCTATCCCAAACAAGTAAACTTTCCCATAGCCATGAAGCTATACAATGTAGTGTCTACGTACAATGATGCACTAGTTGGCGTTGATGGGAAATTGAACACCAATGATAGCTCTTTCCATTTTTTTTGTCTTTGATGACCCAATAATAATAATAAATAAGTCTAAGAAATTATTTCAAAAAATCATGAGAATAGAATTGAATAGAGATTATCATTCAACACTAGATAAAATGGGATGACATAATAGACAATTACTTCACCTAATTTCAAGAATACACAATTACTTCAAGTAATTTCAAGAATAAACTAAGAAACCATCATATAAGATAAAATAAGAACTCTTAACGTATCCCATATTCTGGCCTCTAGTGCTAATAATTTTGAGCCCTCTTTGACCCGTCATTGGATAGAATTGCTAGAACTGGCTCCCCTGTTACTCCTAACCCTGCTAATACTTGCTTCTACACTAATAGGGATCCCTCAGTGGATGCTTTGAATTTAGCTAGAAATAATGCTAATACCCATTTGAAACTTGCGAAATGGACTTTCAATGAAATTAATGAGCTAAAGATAAAAAATTGGGCCCTTCAAAGTAAATTGGAAGAGCTGGGAGCCAAGGTTGCAGCGATTCAAAAGAAAGAGGTGGAACAAAGAGACTACAGTCTCAACAAAGAAACTCAGTATCAAGCTGGCAAGAACAAAAATATTGAAATCAAGGTGGAGAAAATGAAACACAATGCCATCATCATCAATGCCATGACCGAGAAATTGGATAAAACACAATAGGGGTCTTTGGTGGTTGATCTAAAGGAAACCAATGAAAGAAACCAGCAGGAAGATGTTGGCATTTCTAAGAGAACCAAGGCCAATTTGAAGAGGAAGGCTCCCCCACTCCGCAGATGATTCAAACTTTTAAGAAGGGTGTTTATTTATCTTACTTTTACAACTTCCAATAGTTAAATTTGATTTATTTGTTCTTGGAAATGGCCATGAATAATCAGCTTGAACATATGTATAAAGGAAGAAAAGGTGTGTTGGAGGGGTGGAGCGTAGGTCCCTCGTTTAGAAGATACACATTCCACTCCTTCGGCAGTATAAGGGCATTACTTGGGGTTTGTGCGTGGAGCTCAACCCTTCCTCACAGCCGAACCTCTTTTCCTTTCATGGTTTTGATCATAAATACATTTTTTTTTATTTGCTTTCCTATCATGGATTCATTTAGATTACGGTTCCTAACAATCATATTTCATACAGAAGTTTCACAATATATCATCCTTCTAATTGTGTATGTATATATATATATATTTAAACCTTATAAGAGCAGATTTATACTTCAGGAATACTATCCTATGTCACAGTAAATTCACAGTGTAGTAAATAACTCATTATGTTATTGATTCATTGTTAATTTATGAGAAATATTGACTCGTATAGTCATTTCACTTTCCTTTTTTTTTCTTTCTTTATGTGAGTTTTAAACTGATCTAATAAGTTATATATATATTCGCAAGGAATAAAATACTTATTATTTGCATGAAATATTTTAATATTAATACATAAAATTTGGAGGCAGGTATGTCTTGAGGATCATGGCATGCCAAAAAGTAGCAATATTTGTAGGGGTATGTGTTGTGACTTTTTTACTATAAAATTAATGGCTTGAAAGAAAGGGTTTTAGAGGGGATTCTCAGATTTCCAAAAGAAATATAAAATTATGAACAAATTTGAATTTAATAAATAATTATTATTCATTTTTATTAGAATTACAACTAAGGATCTGATGTGATAGGCTGATTGAAAACATCTATAACTTTCAAGCATTATCATACTTTTTTGAATCCAAAACATCGTCACATTCTATTCTTACATATATAGAGTTAAAAGAAAAAATTAAATTTCATTTATTTTTGACCAAGTTAAGGTGGTGAGACAGTGAGTTTTTATATTTTCTAAAAGTTGTAATAAAAAATTCATCATTAATTATTTACTTGAAAAAATTACAAAAAAAATATTATCACATCGGACATGGAAATTAGATCTACTTATATAAAATCTTACAAAAATATTATCATTTTATTATGGTTTAGGGTGGTGAATGAGGACACCTACTTCCTTATTTTTCTGAAATTTAAGTACTCTGCATTGAAATTTCAAATTTTCACCAAATAGATTTTATTTGTTTTAAATAAACCAAGGTAATTTTAGAAACTACATTCAATTTTCTACAAATTCTTTCTCTTACATATTTTTGGAAATAATATAGATAACTTATTCCAAATATTTCACGTCAAGTTGCCTATACTTGATTTTTCTGAATTTTTTGCCCTTAAGGGCTGTTTGTATACCATGATCCACACACATGCAGCACCTCATTCTATACTTATTTAGACTGTATGTGTTATGCAAGGATTTGCAAACAAATATATTCATCCATAACCTTTTATTTGAAATTACTCTATACATAAGCATTATAGATTACTTTCTTTATTTTCATCTTTCTCTTCATGAAAGAATACTTTCTCTTTCACATTTAATTTTCATTTCATAATACTAAAATCCTCTCCTTATTTCAACCCTTAAATGAGCACATATTTTTTTTTGTCCAAGCACATAGAATCGAATATGAGTGAATTGAGTACATTAATGAATATAAATAACCTTTAAGGGTTCTAGATAACAGTCATTTGATGGGTTGCATTTCAAGCAATGGATATTCATTTTTATTTTCATTTCCACTCTTTTTTGTAACAAGAAAATATAAATCTGCAATTGATGGTTGGAACACAATTAAGCAAGGCATGCTCTCCACCCTACTATAATGGCATCATGGACCCTCGTGGGCTCTGGCCATACCCCCGAGCAAGGAAGTCTTTTACTCCAAGATGATGCATGGAGTTTTTTTTTTCCCAAATTTTTACAATGGAATAAGAATGACATAACACCAATTTTCATGCATCTAGATTCTCTATTTTTTGTTTCAACCATGATCCATGCAACATACCACTTTCTTACAGATAATAAACAAAAAGGTAAAATCGAATGAAATGAAGGTTAACTTATCTCTTTTCTTTAGGTGAGAGAATTAAACTCTTTTATCCTTTCCTTTCCAAGCCAAGCCATTTGGATCACTATCTCTACAAAAAGGACTTCTCCTCCCATCTTCTCATTATTCCTCTCATCTTTACTAAAGTTCTCCAAAAGGAGAAGTGGGTAACACCCCATTCATTCTTCCTCTCCAAAATATATAGAAGTTTCAACTTGCAACCTTGGGGTGGGAAGGTGTGAAGTGTACCTACTTTCATCAATGAGAGTCATTTCCCCATTAATGAAAGCATGCATTTGGACAACCATTCAAAATTCGCCGCTCTCCATTATGAGAGCTTTGCAGGGGTCAAATCATGTTGTAGGGGCACTATCGTATGCCCTTTTGATCCCTACCATTATGGTATATACCCTAGGGTTTTTTTTTTTTGCAACCTAACACAAAAATTTGACCAACAACTCTCATTAAAAGCCCACTCAAGGTCCCATCCGAGTTTCAACCTAGCTAGGGGTTCCCAACACCTAATCCCCACTTACACCTCACATGAATCACAACTAAATGCCCTCACAACCTTAGTCTTCCAATACATTGACTCTACTTGTTTCTAGGCCTCCATTTGGGGTCAAATTTGTATCCTCAAGAAGAAGTCTTTTGATTTTTGTCATAGCCCCTCAATACTTTGTTAATCATTTTGCATGACCCCTAGCCCCGATGTAATTTGGACTAGGGGCAGAACTTCAAACTTTAATAGGTGAACATATATAAGTATGTGTGTGTGTCTGAGTGTGTGTGTTAAAATTAGGAACCTTGATGTTATTATTATTATGCGTGCTTATTAATCTTAATATGCTATTTTAATTTAGTGCATTAAATATTGGATTAAAATGGACTAATGATCTGGTTGTTGTATTTGTGTGAGACTGATCATTGGATGCAGGTACTAGGGGTGCAAAGTGAGGCGGATTATGTGGTTCATTGGCTGAGAGATAGAGAATTGGTATGTTATTCTAGTATTGACCTTGTCTGTAGATTCCAGTAGCCTAAGGTTCATTCAACCTATGATATTTATATCTATTTTGCTAGAGTTACTTGAGTTGGCTAGGTAGAGCCAATAGGACCACTTAAATGTTTCAATTATTTGACAATGCTCAATTTGGTAGACTTAATTAAGGTCGATGAGTGAAGGGGGTAAATTAAAATAATAAATATTTAAAAGTGAATAAATAAACTTTAAGTGATATAAGAAAATAATAAAATTTTAAATTATATAATTGATAGTTACTTTATTAAAATAACAATTTAAAGACAAGGAATAAATAAACACTCACCATGAATATTACATAAAAGAAAATAGATGGGCGTTGAAAAAAAAATGAGAAGAAGATATAAAAAATAAATAAATAAACCATAAAATGAAATGTCATTCACTAAAATTGACATTTACAAGGAGGCGTATAAACCAAGATTCTCATTGAATTAAAAGAATAAAATAAATCTTACCATCGAGCAAAAATGGAAAGGAAAAGAGGACACAGGAAAATGAAGGAGAAGTTTTCACGGGAGAAGAAGGCGGCTAAGACAGCACCAAAGGTAGAAATCTCGACCAAGGAGGAAGAAGCTTGGAGAGGAGGAGGAAAAAAAAAGCACTAAGAGGCCCTACAGCAGCCGCCAATGGCAGGAAATAACTTTGACCAGCTTGCCATGGAGAAACTCGCCCCTCTCTTCTTAAATCGACTGGCAGAGGTCTCATTTGGAGAGGAAAAACGGTGGGCAGATAAACGAAAGAAGAAGAGTGTGGTTGTTCAAGGGTTTGGACAGGTCTGAAGAGGAAACCAGAGGTGGGCGGCTAGGGCATTCTTCTTTGCTTCTTTAGGTCATCACATCTCAGGTTTTATCTTCCTTTATTTTTGTTGATGGTGTTTTTATGCACTTCACAACACAGGCAGTGCACAGGTGCACTACCTCACTTGAAAGACAATCTCCCACAATCGAGTTGCAGAACACTATCCCAAGGTCTCTTGGGTGTCAGGTCATGACAGTGCTAAAATACCTTAGTAGTTTGATGTGATTTGCTGGAATCACAAGGCGGCCTTATAGAAATACAAAGTGTGAGCACAAAGCATGAAGTTGGATCTTCGAAAAGGAGTTTTTTAACATGAAAGCAGTTATGCGTTGGCTGTAGGTTCAAACAGCAGCCTCAAACTCCATCTGGTTGTTAGATTTGGCTTTATAAGATGTAATGAACCTTGGTATTGTTCAGTTTCTACAAAAGTGGAAAAAAGGCGAAGGGGAAGAAAAGTTCCTAAGTCTAAAGCTTGCTGCGAACAGTGATAATGGAGTTCCTGCAATGGACAATTCCTTCAAAACAATATCCCACTTAACCAGGGATTTCACAGTATCATGGAAATTGTGCTATCTTCTAAGGGCTGCAGATTTTTATCCTTCATCCACCACATACATGCATGAACTAAAGATAAGTGTTTGGGGCAGCTTTAATCAAGTCCAGGCTAACTTTGCACAGCTGTCTACCTTCAGCAAACAGCAAAAAGTATGGACTAAGGGATCATCAACAAAACAGGAATCTTCACAATCAGCCAACAGCATTCCTAAAATTATCAAAATAACATGAACAGCTAACTAAACAGCAAAGAGATCTAAACTAAACATCTAATATTGGAGAAGTGAATCAATTGACATGAGAGAAAACAAGGAAATGCACCAAGTCAATGCTATTTCTCATAAATTTCAGCAGCATGTCTTTACAACAACTCAACTCTCTCCTTTGCAAATGAGGGGAGTGCTCTATTTATAGTTTCCCAAAAGTCAAATGAATGGCCAAGATTCATTTCCATTGTGTGGCCACGATTCATTACAAAATAGGGTTTCACCTACCCCCAAATAGATTTACAATTTAAAAACATTCTTTGTCCTTTCCCTATTTCGTCATCTAGCGGATGACACTATTTGTTTTTTGTCTTGTAGCTAATTGATGTTTCTTTGGTTGTAGCTACTCTTCTGGGAGGTCCTTCTCCTTGGCTGGGCTGTCTGGTTGCTCCTCGGAGGCTGTGTGTTCGATATGCTTGAGGATTATGGCCTGGAGCTTGTCTACCTCGAGGATTTCGCATCTCAACGCCTGGTAGCTCCATTCTTTGGCGTTGTCTTCCAGCCGCTTCCAGTCCTCATCATACTTTGAGCCCTAATCTCTGAATAGCTCTGATCTATCGAAGGCACGGGCAGCGAAACTCAGGAAGTCCGTTGTGATATCTCCGGCTGTCCCGTCCTTCATCTTTTCCTCAAAGTATGACCTGACCTTTTCTGCATCTAATTGCACCGTGGGCGTATCATGGCCCGTTATCAGCTTAAGGTACTCGGCGCATTCAGCTCAGATTTCCTTGATCCATGCAATATCCGGATCCACCCTGCTCTGGATTTGTTCCATCCTCTCCTTCCGGTTGATGAGGTCTCTGCGCCACACGTCCACCAACCAGTGATCCTCCTTCTTCAGTTCTAGCTTTTCTTCCCACGTGCTTTCTGGCATTTGAAGGATGGCCTCAACCCTTGGGAAGGCGGAATCATAGATCGCAGGGAAGCCGGTGCAGAGTTTCTTCGTGCTTTCCAAGGATTGAACCAGGTCCAGGAACTTGTTGGCTATCTGCACAGCCAAGCTGATTCCTACATTTCCGACGCTCGTAACTCGCTGGAACCAATCCTCCGTGGTCTTCTCCAAGTTTTTCCTCCTCTCCAGCTTATCTATCTGTTCCTTGGACAGCAACTGTGGCGCGGCCGTCAAGGTAGTGGGGAGGTCATCTATTGAAGACCACTGCTGGATGTAGTCGGTTAGGGCAGCAACCTGTGCCTTTAGCTCGTCTTTGGTGACCTTGTCCTGTTTAATCAGATGCACTACCATGGCCACAGACTCTTCCAGATGTCCGACCTTCTGCTCCCTAGTTGCTGTCCCCAGGTCAATCATGGAGATATTGTAGCTTACCCCGGCCTGGCCAACAGTTGGCGTTGCTACTTGTGCAGCCTGGGAGCCAGAAGCGTCCATGGTTATCCTGGAATAGACCTTAGGCTTCTTCTCCTTCTTTGTTACGGTCAGGGATCGAGCCAAGATGGCTTCCAATCTCGACCTCGGGTCGCTCAGAACAGGAGTAGTCTTTTCGAGCTGCTTTTCCAGCCAGTCGGGCATGACAGATTTGTCTTTGGGTGCCTCATGGCTGCCTTCACCCTTCTCCGTTAACTGTAAGATCTCTGCCTCTTCCTCCTTTTGAAGCTCTTCCTTTTCCTTGGCAGCATCCTCCTCCTCGTCAGAGTCTTGATAAAACACGAGGCGCTTAACGGGTGCCTTGGTGGTCAATATCTGGGTAGGATCTTGTTCTTTTGCTGCCCCCTTTTCTTTCCTTTCCTCAGCAGCCTCGGGTTCGGGGCTCTCCACAACGTGGGTCTCGACCTCAGGTAAATTCTTTTCAGGCTGCCTCTCTTGTGGCTGTCCTTCTTCATTACGTGGCGACCGTTCTGCCTCTTCCCCAACATCTTTTGGCTGCTGAGCCAACTCTTCTTCCTCGTCTTCATCGAAGACCCGAATAATTTCCTTGGCACCCGAGCCATCCTCTCCATCCCCGCCCTTGGAAGAGCTCGTCTCTTCTTCCTCGTAGGCCACCTCGTCGATGGTTCTGTGCATATATTCTGGTTGCTCATAATAATCATCGGCCTCCTCTTCGATAGGCTTCGAAGCCTCTTGTTCCAGCTCCTCCAACTCCTTGGAAATCTGCATTGTGGCCTCCATGGCCGGCGGACCTGTTGGCGGTTGCGAAGGCTGAGCTGTTGCTAGGGCTTGGGCGAGGGCCGCCTGGAGTGCGGGGTCCATTAGGAGTTGCGAGAGCTCGGGGGGAAGACTTTGCAGGTGCCGTGTAATAGCCTCGGGCATAGTGGAAAGGGGAATCGGCGATGGTATTGTTGCCAGAGGCAGGGAGGTAATGGGTGACATGGCAGCAGCAGAGGAAGGGGAGGTGGTCATGCTAGAGGAGGAGTCAATATTGACAATTGACCCGGCCGGGGGCGAAGGGGCGAGATGGACAGAGATGTCCACTGCCGGCGGAGATGATGCGACCATAGTTTGAGAAGCGGGCAGTGCACCAGTTGGGGGAGGAAGGAGCAAAGGGGGTTACGCCTCCGTTGTGATCACTGTTCTCTTGAGCTTCTTGGGAGATGAGCCTCCCGTGTCCTTCGTTGCTTGCTCTGTGGGGTCCGCAGACTGTGCTGTTTCTGCTTCTTTTCTCTTCTGGGACCTGGTGACGGGGGGAGACTTGGAAGTCTCACCAGCTGATGTAGAGGCGGCAACGTCCTCCGTGGCGCCTGGCCCGCTCTTGAGCGCTTCATATGTTAGAGCCACCCCCTGTCGCTTCAGTCGAGCGACCCGCCCGTCGACCCACTCCCTAGTGCGAGCTATGATAGGCTGGGTGATGGTATCCAGGTCCTCAACCTCTTGTTCGTCCCAGTCGATGGAGGGGATTGCCAGGTCGGCAACCGCAGAGTACCTCGGGTGCACAAGGGCGGACTCATCCTCTTCAAGTTGGTCCGGTACCGGAAACAGTTGTACTCTCCTTAAAAACTGCACTGTCATTCGCATGTAGTGTCTCTGGCGGACCTCCTTATCATCTTTACAATCCGCCCAGAAATCTTCAACATGGTACTTGTGGGCGTATGCTGGCCCTAGCGCCTTCCTGACATGGCCATGTGGGTCCATCCGTGGGCGAGCCGTGTACCATTCAAAGTTATATTCTTTGAGTTCCTTTTCTGAGTTGCCGGCGCATTGAGATGTTTGCAGTCGATAGAGGCCCTGGCCGAGGGTCATGGGATAGGGGATCCCTGCTACGTGTTTTTGGCCGAAGACCGCCTGAATATGTTGGAGCTGCCGGGAAAGCTCCGGGAGAATGATCCTATCGTTCGGGTATCTCGGAAATTTGTTCGGCCGTTCCGTGAATCCCTAGGCACGGATGTAAGTGAACTTGGGGAATTGAATGTATAAGAAGGCATACTCCTTCAGGAGTGCCCTGGTGCTGTGGGATACCCTTCTTTCGAAGTCCCCGGCCACCAATCTGATAATGTGGCCTATGAAGGCATCATTGACCCGACAGTACCCCTTCTTGAAGTAGCGGTATTGTAGCTGAGGGTACCGGTCAAAAGGCTTGAGCCCTCGTTTGTGATCCCCATCCGGCACCGTGAAGAGTCCACTATACTGTCTCTGACCTGCCAAGGAGTACACCAGGTATGAGGTCATGTAGAACTTGTTTCTTTTCTTAACATTCACGAACTGCTCGTGGAAGCAGTTGTTGATAATACTCCCCCAATCGAACGAGCTCTTGGTTTTCACGTCCTCGTTTCCTCATATGATTTGCTCAATATAGTAAGCCATCCACTCCCGGAAGTAGGCGGCTGCTAGGAGGCCCATGACCCTGCTTAACATGGTTATCAAGTCATGCTAGTCTTCTTGAAAATCGCTGCGGAACAACTCTTGGGGAACCTTTGCAGCGCTGCCCCGTCTCTCCTTTAGCCAGTAAATGTTAATTGACTTCTTGCAACCCAATGGATTGGCATCCCATGCCGCCTGACACTGCTCCAAAGTGGGGATCTGCATGTGCGGGAAAGTGGGAATGTGGAACGTTTTTGTGATTCCTGCCGGGGACATGTCGGCCAGGATATTCCCCTCCTTGTCCACGATTGTTCTGGTATCTGTTTGGTAGGCTTCTCGGCAAGCCATTACCAGTTCAGGTGCTATCAGAGAGGGAGGGAAGCCGGCAGCTTTGGCAATCCCACTTTGGCGTATCAACCGGGCATTCTTTGTTTTAGGGTCCACTTTGACCCTCTGGGTGAACTCATCTATGTCCACCTGGCCGATATTGGTATCCGAGATCTCCTTCCAGTCAGTCGAGACCTTTGACTGGAGCGGTTCCCCCTGAAATTGAAACTTCATTTGGTCCTTATCGTCCTTTCCACGAGCGGCTCTCCCAGATTTCTTACCCTTGTCTTTTTCGGCGGAGGCCCCTGAAGTTCCTGCGGCCGATTCCATATATCCTGCAAGCAAAGGGCGAGGTCAGCACAACAAAACACCAATAACGTTAATGCTAGTCCGCCTTGTGAGCATATCATCTAAATAACTATTCAAATACATCATAAATTTAATCCTCAGACGATATCGATTTTATTTTAGGGCAATTGAGCAATTCGGGCCTGGAGGGCCGGACTTCCCTGGTAGGAATGCTGTCAGGAAGAGAAAACACGAGCGAAAGCTCCCGGGGACACCCGTTGGCCAAATTTTGATGTTTTAAGGGGTCCATGATGGAGAACGGCATGATTTAGGATGTGGGTCGAAGTTAGATTTTCAATTTGGATTGATTTGGGTGGATTTGAGGAGCTCCAGAGGTTTCAGGCCTGAAGGCAGTCAGGCGAAGGAAGCCGGCGACGGCGGACATCAGGCGGAAGTCCGGCGACGGAAGTCCGGCGGTCGGAACCCGGGAAGCAAAAAGACGGCCGTCATCGGGTTTGGTTTTACATTTCAGACCAGACGGCATTCGGATCACCGGGACCCGGAGGCCGGGAGGACGATTCGCGAAGGCCGCCGCATGTTATTAGATCATTTTGAATGGCGGCAACGAGGAGGAAATTGGGGCCCGGAGGGTGGGGAGCCGACGGAGGTTCGCCGCCAATGGACTTTGCAATGTGGCCCAACGGCGACGACGAGGAGGAAACCGGGCTCCGATCCACGGGAGGACGCAAGGGGACGGTCGCCGGGAGGCCGCGACAACCCACATTGCGATGGCGGCGAAAGCGAAACCGGGACCCGGGGGGCAGAACATCGTGAGGCTACGGCCATCGCGAAGGAATACACAAATGCGGCGAAGAGGCCACCGGGGCCCGGGGGACGGGGTGCCGCGGGTGGACGGCCGCTGCGAGGTTTCAGCAATGTTCGGGCGACGGCGGCGGCGAAAGCAGTACCAGGGACCGGGAGGTGGGACGACGTGCCCCCGCAGACGCCGCGAGACAGACGTAGCGACCGGGCGACGGCGACGGCGAAGGATGGGCCGGGGCCCAGCGAAGGTTAAACAACCCCCAAACGGCCAAGGAAAGGACGGGACTCGGAGGGCGGGAGGCAAACTGGATTTCACCGCCAAGGTCAGATTTTATGCAGCAAAACGCGAAGGGCATTCCGGGGACGGAATCCCAATGACCCAGGCCCGGCTAGGGAGGTGGCCGCCGGCATGCAACTATACGCGAAATGGAGTGGCGAAGGAGGGGACCGGTCCCGAGGGGGCCGGTCACCCTGCGTGAAGAACAGCCGCGCAACGAGCGAGTTCCGGATCGACTTGGGGGTCAATGCGATGGGTTTACCGAATTTCCAAAACGTGGGTTTGGAGCGTGATTGCAGGTTGTTCAATTTTATGCCATTTAATTCATTGGTCTTTTAACTGAATCCTCAAAAAGATTGAAAACAGCGGGAGGGCGAACGAGGATGGCCTACCTGCAACTCGCGAAGCGGGTAGGTGATGGGATCCACTGGTGGAGTCGACGGAGCGAGGTTGATGCCGATGACCGCGTTGATGCAGACTGTAGTGGGCTCCAATTCAACCGCTGCTCCAATTTGCTCGAATTCGCCAAGTGAAAAAGACATTGGGGACCACGGTTTATATACCCCTCGCCATTAATGCGTGCATTAAATGCCTCATACAATCATGCCAAAAGTTGGTGAATTCAAATTTGGGTCGGCGGCGGCGACGAGGGTTTCGGGATCCGGCAGGCGGGAAGCCGCAAAATGACGACCGCCGCGAAACTTTGCGAGGACTTCGAACGGCGGCGGCAAAGGGGTGACCGGGGCCCAGAGGGCGGGGTGCCACAGGGGGCTTGCTGCCGTGAGATTTTGCTTGTACTGGCGGCGTGCAGCCAACAAGCAACTGGGCCCGGCGGGCGGAGGCCGCCGGGAGTTCACGCCGAGATTTTGGTTTGGTGCACGGGCGAAGTAAAGACGCTCGGGGCCCGGAGACCCGGGCGGTTGACGGAGGATTGCCGCACGGCTATCTCGACGGGAAGTCCGGCATGACTTTCTCGGCTCGAGGCCTGGCGAGCAGGGTCAAGCCGGGGAAATCCCTCGACCACCAAACAGCGAAATCTAGTCAAGGGTTCTGAGGGCGAAAGACCAGGAAAAACGCCAGGTGGCTAACAGCAGGGAAACCCGAAGGGAAACCGAGGCCCCGTCCGGGAAGCCCATGGTCACCAAAAGCCCTAAAAGGCCTTAAGGAACCCATCGAGGCCCCAGGGCAGCAAACAACCATCAGGGAAACCACGGTCGATTTTTAGGATGAAACTTTAGGGTAATATCGACCATGCAAAACGTCAAAAAAGAGGGGCACGCAAAACGAGGCAGCCCCGACGGACCCGACAAGGTGAAAGAAAAGAGGGTCCCCGTTCCTCAACTGGGCGTAACAGGGTAATAACAAATGGAGACTACCGGAGAATGCGTTCTGAGCTCTAGGATAAATATTCATTCAAGACCCGTATCGCCCTGCCGTTGCACTGTAAACGGCTTCCACCGATGAATTCGGAGAACGGTGATCCTTAATTGTCAAAATTTTACATGACATCCTCGAAGTAAGCGGAGTTCATTCCTCTCTTCCTAGATAGTAACCGTGGTTATTACTTTTAACCAAGTGAGCTAAATGTAATTTGCCTTTAACACTGCGTAACTGACATTTGCTCACGCTGCCGGCCCATAGCCCTCTAGAAGTTGTCGCTACAATCTCATGGATATTGTTTGATCGTCGCACGGGCCCATAGCCCCTGTTATCCCAACGCTCATATACGGTCGCTTATTTTTCGAGTTTTTCTCTCTTTTGTTTTGATATTTTATTTCTTTACCGCTTAGCTCGACCGGTAAGCAGTGAAAGCCTACAATGGGTTTGAGATCCGCAGCGGGTCACTGGAGTAGACTTAAGATTTTTCACTCTCTTGGGTGTCATGACAACCATAGCACAGTCCTTCAGAATTTATTATTTATGTGATTTGTGCGAGATCCGAGATGTGGATAAGAAGATCCGGCGAAGGGTCAAGTTCTGAGCAGAATTCAGACAAGGAAATCATTCGCGGATAGCTCTGCAAAGACCGATAGTCTAGAGTGAATGTTTAGCCACAGAACACAAAGAACGAACAACAAAGTGAACCGCTTGTCAGGCAAGCATGACCACCACAAAGGAGCGGGAAACCTCTTTCGAAACAAAATCGCCGGGAGGGAGAAAGCAAAAAAAATGACGCGAACAAAACGCAAACAAGCAAGAAAGCAACTACTCTAACCTATGCACAGGTATTTACAGCAAAGAGCTCAAAGGAGCTCAAGCCTGGAAGTAATGCTTCAGGTGCTGCCCGTTGACTGGCAACGGGACATTTTCACCGGTTAAGTTCTTTAAGCGGAAGGCATTATCTCCCAAAATCTCGGCTATCTGAAAGGGGCCAAGCCAAAGCTTATCGAATTTATTATGTCCCCCTTTCTTTTCATGGGCCTTGTCCCAATATAAGACCAAGTCTGCAATCCTAAAGGCCTTGATTTTGGCTCGGCGGTCGAACCATCTCTTCACTACGCCCTGATGTTTGGCGAAATTTTCTATTGCGCGGTCTCGAACTTCCTCTAGATGTAAAAGTTCAGCTAAACGAGCCTCCCTACGATCTCCTCCTTCATAAAAGTCATTGATGAACTGAAGAGTAGGAATTTTCAGGTGGATGGGGAATATTGGCTCAAGACCATAGACAAGGTGGAACGGGGAATCACCAAGGGCAGCCTTATGGCGGGTGCGATCAGCCCAAAGGGCAAAACGGAGCTGGGTATGCCAGTCCTTGGGGTTCCTATCTAACAGCTTTTTGATCACGGTAATCAAATTCTTATTTGTGGACTCGGCAAGACCATTGCCCTGAGGGTAATAATTAGATGAGAATTTGAGGGCAATCCCATAGTACCAATGACATGAACGAACATGGCAATGGGCATCCTTGAAGACGGTTGGCCAATAGTACCTTGCCCTTAATATCTGATGTGCCGTAGAAGAACCCGAGCCATGGCCCGTACCAAACTTGTTGTGAAACTCCCTCAAAACGCGTTCTGCTTCCTCCTTGCCGAGGCATCTTAAATAAACTCCCTCATGATTCTTCTTATAAAGAATGGAACCCTGTAACATATAACCGTTGCTTTTCAATCTGAGGGCCCTCTTCTAGACTCCTTGCAGATGTGGCAGACACTTATGATTAAACAGATAATAAACGATGTCTTAGTACCATTCTCCCGGGGAGACGTCTTCAAGCTGATATTGCTGTACCGTGAGTTCAGGTCCGGCCTCTGCTGCTATTTCGGCCATTGTACGGGTGAGTGCCTGCCCCCTTACCAATTTCATTGGTTGGATCTCCATATCATATTCTTGGAGCAGGGTGACCCACTTAGCCCTTCGTTTGCCCAACTTGTTTTGCATGAGAAGCATTTTGACTGCTGGGTCGGGGACGATTGCGAACACCTTGTTGCGTAAAATGTATTGTCTAAATTTCTTTACTCCCCTAACGAGAGCGTACGCCTGCTTTTCTATGTTGTGGTAACACAATTCAGCATCTTTGAGGGGTGCACTCATGAAGGTGATCGGATGCTCATTTCCTTTGTCATCCTTTTGGGTCAACATACTAGCACAAGAATGCTCCGAAGCAAATGAGTAGATATAGAACGGCTTTAGATAATCTGGACTGACTAACATAGGTGTCTCAGCAATGGCCCGCTTGATTTCCTCAAAGGATTGTTTGGCCTCTGGCGTCCATTCAACTTTAGCGTCCTGCTTGAGCATGGCATTGAGAGGTTTGACGATCTCTGCGAAACCTGTGATGAATTTCCGGACAAAGTTGATCTTTCCGAAGAAAGACTTTAATTCCTTCTTGCTGCCCGGGGGCTGAATCTTGAGTAACGACTCAATGCGTTCAGGATCAATGGAAATTCCTTGCTCTGAGATGATGTGCCCGAGTAGTCTGCCTTCGGTCACCCCAAAAATGCACTTGTTGGGGTTGAGAGAAACCCCAAATTCCCGGCATCTCTGAAATACTTTGCATAGGTCGGAGACGTGATCACCTCGCTTCTTGGAGAATACGGTCAAATCATCCATATAGATGATTATACATTTTCCAATCAGGTCCTTGAAAGCGATATCCATGGCGCGTTGGAAAGTGGCGCCGGCGTTGCTGAACCCGAACGACATTCTTCTGTATGCAAATGTCCCCCACTTAGTGGTGAATGCGGTCTTGTGGCGATCCTCGTATTGTACCATTACTTGATTATACCTGGAGTATCTGTCGAGGAACGACATCATCTGGGAGCCATTGACGATTTGTAGCACTTCATCCAGTGAAGCCACCGGATAGTTGTCCTTTTCTGAGGCGCAATTGAGATTGCGGAAATCTACGAACAATCTGATCTCTCCATTCTGTTTCCTGACCGAGACCAAATTAGCCACCCACGTAGACTGCCTAACAGGAAAGATGATTCTTGCTGAAAGTAATTTCTGTACCTCCTTGTAAACGACAGGTTCCAACAAGGCATTAATAGGGCGCTGCTGCTGGCGGAACGGTCTTACTTCCGTCTTCAGAGGGATGGTGTGCGTGATGACAGAGGTGTCGTATGTTTTCAAGTCTTCGTAACTCCATGCCACCACGTAAGGATATCTTTTCAATGCATCTATGATTCCCTCCTTTTCCTTGGACGTACATACCTTCCCAATAAAAATGTTCTTGGTATCCTTGGCCGTTCCTAGGTTGTGAGCGTTGCACTGGCTGCTTATAGCCTCCTTTTTTGTTTGCCAATCCTAATCCCTAATCTGATCCAGGTCGAATACATGCTCCAACTGAACCATACCTCTGGGGATCGTGTTGGTTTTCAGATTGATAACCCCCTCTATGTCCAATTCAGCCTCCTGTGGATCAGCTTCATCAATTATTTGGGCAACGAAGACGTCAGAACTTGTGATGAACTGGAGGATATGCTTATCATCATTGAAGACCTGTAGGTGGGTAACATTGTCCGGGACCGATGGCGTAGATGTTAGCTCAACAGTGAACTTCTTGAGCCCAGACAACGAGAGGGGCTGTAACGTGCTAGCTACTTGAGCCAAGGCATCAACTGTACGATTCTGAGCACGAGGAATCAATTGTATGTTGACCGCATCTAGGCCCTCTAGGAGATCCCACACCCTGTGTCTATAGTTGGTGATTCTCCGGTCATGATAGGAGTACAATTTTCTGACCTGCTTAACCACAAGTGCGGAATCCCCGAAGATTTGCAGTACTTTCACATTTTTCCTCAAGGCCATAAGAAGGCCAAGGACTAAGGCCTCATATTCTGCTACGTTATTGGTGCAATAAAACTGCAGTCGATGGGCAGCGAGAAATGTCTTACCCGTTGGATTGATGAGTTCGATCCCTGCTCCGGCTCCTTGTCTGGACTTCGATCCATCGAATCGGAGCGTCCAGCATTCAGAGGATTCCTTATCTTCGGGTCTGACTGAGCCTTCATTCTCTTTTGGCTGGACAGCGGGCCTTGTGATCTTAGGAAGGTTTTTCGGGTCGAGGCAACGATCAGCAGGTGATTCTAGTGTTTTGTTTGGTGTTTCTGTTGGAGGAGCAACGACTTTCTTAACATGCTCCACTGCTGTTTGGCACAGGAAACAGTCAAATTCAGAGTGAGCAACATTGTGTACCCTGCCCCAGTTGTCATCTTTATCTGGCTCGTCATCAGCTTCTGCCGACATTTCTGCATCTGGGGGCATTTGCTCGGAATGTGCTGAGGGACTACACAATACCAGCAATACCTCATCTGCCCGTTCTTCCTGAAACTCAAGCTCATTTTGGTAAGCAAAAGGGCGATAATTCCCCAAGTCAGTCTCAGCGAACAGCACCTCGCTGAGATTATTGTATTCCGTGATCATATACTTCATCAAGGGTTCACGGTCAATACAAATCTAATTTGGCAGCCCCTTCCATGGTAGCCACATGTGAGAAAGGTCAGTGGCGGCGTATCCGTTTAGCGCCTTGGTGAACTCTCTCTCCAGAATGATTCCATAGGCATCAGGTATGTCTACCACTTGGATGTCCACAACTTGCTGTATCCGGGGGTCTACAGCGATTTGCATGGGGATGCAGTTTATTTCGCCCACGATGTTAATCTCTGTTTTGTCTAGTTGGGTGACCTTTCTCTTTGAAGGCGTGGGGGTAATGCCAAGAGCTTTGCATACGGCCAAGGGCATGACATTGGCAGATGCGCCTGAATCGAGCAGGCAGTTGTGCAAATTCTTCCCAAAGACCCTAATAGTAGTTAGGAATGGGGGAGTTTCCGGTCTCCCTTGGAGGATACCCACGGGTGTGTCCATTTGAGCTATTTGGCCTTTGTTCCTGTCACTGCCTGTATCCTTGGTTTGTTTAAATTGCTGGTCCTTGGGAGGTTGTCTACTAGCCCTTTCTGGCTCCTTTTGAAGGCATCTATTTGCCGACTGATTTATGGGCACACCGTTCCTTCTTCTGGTATTGTCCTGTGCTTCCAGTTCCTCCCTGGGCTCCTCGAAGGTTACCCTCTTGGCTGGAGTCTCTTGTGTCGTGCTAGATGAGGGAGTCCCATTCAGAACCCTGAAAAAGGCGTGCCTTACGGCAGGAACCTTGAGTAATTCGAAGGCCGACAAACTAATTTTGACCTTCTTGAACTCTTCCGCTACATATTCACCCATTTGCTCCTTTTCAGAGCTAAAAGCTTGGCCTATGGGAGAACTAGGGGTTTGAATCTTGGTTTGCCCAGGCGGATTTTGGGGTTGGCTCTGAGGCAGACCTTGCGGTCGATTTTGGGATTGGTTCTTGCTGAGATATTGGGCTCTTCTTCATCCACCGGACCGTTATCTACCGAATCAAAAAGCTGAGCTAGAGCCGATCCATTACTTACCTCTTGCGCTTTCTCATCCTCAATAGGGGTGGGCTCGGCCTCGGGTTCGTTGCGATCGCCTCGCGGAAACGGTGCCTGATTGACCACCAGACATGAGGAATTGTAGGGCTCCGATGGGACAATATCCCTGCAGTTGGCATTATCGACGACATTTTGTACCTCCACTTGGAAGATTTCAGCAGCTGTCTGGAACTCAGGGCAGTCCAGCTCAGAATGCCTGCTGGTTTTGTGAAGTCGGCACCATCCGGACAAAGCTGCCTCGGCCAGATACACACCGCTGGATGTTCTGTCATTGCCTGCCGGTTGATCGAATGGTGTGGGGACACCACCGTTGTTGGGCCTGGTGTTCCATACGTGGTTTTGCCTCTGAGAACGCCTCCTTTCTGCATTTTCACTGGATTTCTACCCCCTCTCATAATTCTGCCGGGAGGAAGTGCCCGCTTCCCGATTATCCCTATTATCTCTATTGTCCTGAGACTCTCGATTGTCCCTATTAAGGTTGGCCTAAAAATTACGTTGGGAGGCCTGCAGCTAATTATTCTGGTTCTTCAGATGCGTCATCTCCGTGGACATATTCTTGATCATCTCTGTCAGCTCTTCTAGCTTATCCTTCTCGGTTGCACCTCCAGGCAACGGGGCCGGATTTTGGAGAAACGCGGGTGGGGCTGCCGGCTGATTTTGATAAGCCAGAGGAAAGTCCGGTCCCGATAAGTGCAACGGTGCCTGGGGCAGTTGGGAATATGCCTGCTGTTGTGGAGCTATCTAGGAATAGCTATACTGCTGCTGGGGCTGCAAATAAGGCGTCGCGGGAGGCGCATAATTCAACGGCTGCCCCAGATGCGGCACCATAGACAATTGTGGCACCTGGTTCATGAGAGGAGTTTGGTGAGCAAACGCCTGATTGAGCCCCTAAATTTGCATTGGGTGGGCGACGGGCCCCAAAGATGGCAGAGGGCCAGAGATATTTTGTCCCAAATCCGCACTTGCAATAATGGCTTCTGCATAGGCAGTGAGTAAGGTAGTAGGCAGCGGGCGCATCCTTTTTACCAGTGCTGCCGTGAGGTTATCCATGGCCGCATAGTAGACTGGCAAAGCAGCCACATCATTATGGAGGTACGGATCCTGAAGCCTCATGTGAGCCCGATGGAAGCGATCATTGAAGGAGTCAATAGGTTTGTTGACTTCCCTTCTGATGGACATGAACTGCTGGTAAAGGTCAGCGGGGTTGATAGGAATCTTGTACTTCTGCAGGAAGGCATTCTTCATCAGGGTCCACGAGGTGATCGATCCCTGCGGCAGATTGATGTACCA
Source organism: Sequoia sempervirens (assembly GCA_007258455.2). Classification (NCBI taxonomy): domain Eukaryota; kingdom Viridiplantae; phylum Streptophyta; class Pinopsida; order Cupressales; family Cupressaceae; genus Sequoia; species Sequoia sempervirens. The sequence continues at coordinate 9,916 of VDFB02258779.1, read as the reverse complement.
GTAGAAGGCCTCTTCTCCCAACGAATGCGGAAAGAGGTGACACGCCATGTCCTCGTGGCCCACCTGCATTTCGGTAATCGTCGTCTCGAATATCTTGATATGCTCTTCGGTTGTTCTTTACATGTCACGTGGATGGAATTTCGAACAAAAGCCCTCCGAATTCTTGGGCATATCATTATAAACAGCAAAGTGTATCGGCGAAGGGTTATGCGCAAGCCAAGCCATGGGGTGAGGTGGAGGTGGCACTTGCTATTGGAGAACAGGTATTTGGGGTTGTATTGGCAATACAACCACAATATGGGGCTGCCCTTGAGCTATGGCTGCCTGGACTGTGCTTTGGGCTGAGAGGGCCGGGAGAGGAGTGAACCCCTGGCTGCCGGAAGGAAGATGTGCAAATGCTGTTTGAGATGGTTGGGTGGAAGATGAAGGCCAGCCAAATGAAGGTGGAGGTGAAGTGGAGGCGGGTGGGATGGAGGAAGAGGAAGAGGCGGAGCTGCTTCCTTGTGCTCGTGTTGCCCTCGCGAGAGGCTGCAATTCTTCAAATTATCCCTTATTTGGTGTTGATCATAGAATCCTTTGAAACTTTTCCAGGGAGAATGATTCGATCCGATCCAGCTTCGCTTTATCCCGTAGCTTAGTATTCCGATCGCTGCCCTCCCTCTATCGCCAGTTCTGTTGATGGTGTTTTTATGCACTTCACAACACAGGCAGTGCACAGGTGCACTACCTCTCTTGAAAGACAATCTCCCACAATCGAGTTGCAGAACACTATCCCAAGGTCTCTCGGGTGTCAGGTCATGACAGTGCTAAAATACCTCAGTAGTTTGATGTGATTTGCTGGAATTACAAGGTGGCCTAACAAAAATACAAAGTGTGAGCACAAAGCATGAAGTTGGATCTTCGAAAAGGAGTTTTTTAACATGAAAGCAGTTATGCGTTGGCTGTAGGTTCAAACAGCAGCCTCAAACTCCATCTGGTTGTTAGATTTGGCTTTATAAGATGTAATGAACCTTGGTATTGTTCAGTTTCTACAAAAGTGGAAAAAAGGTGAATGGGAAGAAAAGTTCCTAAGTCTAAAGCTTGCTACGAACAGTGATAATGGAGTTCCTGCAATGGACAATTCCTTCAAAACAATATCCCACTTAACCAGGGATTTCACAATATCATAGAAATTGTGCTATCTTCTAAGGGCTGCAGATTTTTATCCTTCATCCACCACATACATGCATGAACTAAAGATAAGTGTTTGAGGCAGCTTTAATCAAGTCTAGGCTAACTTTGCACACCTGTCTACCTTCAGTAAATAGCAAAAAGTATGGACTAAGGGATCATCAACAAAATAGGAATCTTCACAATCAGCCAACAACATTCCTAAAATTATCAAAATAACATGAACAGCTAACTAAACAGCAAAGAGATCTAAACTAAACATCTAATATTGGAGAAGTGAATCAATTGACATGAGAGAAAACAAGGAAATGCACCAAGTCAATGCTATTTCTCATAAATTTCAGCAGCATGCCTTTACAACAACTCAACTCTCCTTTGCAAATGAGAGGAGTGCTCTATTTATAGTTTCCCAAAAGTCAAATGAATGGCCAAGATTCATTACAATTGTGTGGCCAAGATTCATTAGAAAATAGGGTTTCACCTACCCCCAATTAGATTTTCAATTAAAAAACATTCTTTGTCCTTTCCCTATTTCGTCATCTAGCGGATGACACTATTTGCTTTTTGTCTTGTAGCTAATTGCTGCTTCTTTGGCTGTAGCTACTCTTCTGGGAGGTCCTTCTCCTTGGCTGGGCTGTCTGGTTGCTCCTCGGAGGTTGTGTGTTCGATATGCTTGAGGATTATGGCCTGGAGCTTGTCTACCTCGAGGATTTCGCATCTCAACGCCTGGTAGCTCCATTCTTTAGCGTTGTCTTCCAGCCGCTTCCAGTCCTCATCATACTTTGAGCCCTGATCTCTGAATAGCTCTGATCTATCGAAAGTACGGGCAGCAAAACTTAGGAAGTCCGTTGTGATATCTCCGGCTGTCTCGTCCTTCATCCTTTTCTCAAAGTATGACCTGACCTTTCCTGCATCCAATTGCACCGTGGGCATATCATGGCCCGTTATCAGCTTAAGGTACTCGGCGCATTCAGCTCGGATTTCCTTGATGCATGCAATATCCGGATCCACCCTACTCTGGATTTGTTCCATCCTCTCCTTCCGGTTAATGAGGTCTTTGTGCCACACGTCCACCAACCACTGATCCTCCTTCTTCAGTTCTAGCTTTTCTTCCCACGTGCTTTCTGGCATTTGAAGGATGGCCTCAACCCTTGGGAAGGCGGAATCATAGATCGCAGGGAAGCTGGTGCAGAGTTTCTTCATGCTTTCCAAGGATTGAACCAGGTCCAGGAACTTGTTGGCTATCTGCACAGCCAAGCCGATTCCTACGTTTCCGATGCTCGTAACTCGCTGGAACCAATCCTCCGTGGTCTTTTCCAAGTTTTTCCTCCTCTCCAGCTTATCTATCTGTTCCTTGGAGAGCAGCTGTGGCGCGGCCGTCGAGGTAGTGGGGAGGTCATCTATTGAACACCACTGCTGGATGTAGTCGGTTAGGGTAGCAACCTGTGCCTTTAGCTCGTCTTTGGTGACCTTGTCCTGTTTAATCAGATGCACTACCGTGGCCACGGACTCTTCTAGATGTCCGACCTTCTGCTCCCTAGTTGTTGTCTCCAGGTCAATCGTGGAGATATTGTAGCTTACCCCGGCCTGGCCAATAGTTGGCGTTGCTACTTGTGCAGCCCGGGAGCCAGAAGCGTCCATGGTTATCCTGGAACGGACCTTAGGCTTCTTCTCCTTCTTTGTTACGGTCAGGGATCAAGCCAAGATGGCTTCCAATCTCGACCTCGGGTCGCTCAGAACAGGAGTAGTCTTTTCGAGCTACTTTTCCAGCCAGTCGGGCATGACAGATTTGTCTTTGGGTGCCTCATGGCTGCCTTCACCCTTCTCCGTTAACTGTAAGATCTCTGCCTCTTCCTCCTTTTGAAGCTCTTCCTTTTCCTTGGGAGCATCCTCCTCCTCGTCAGAGTCTTGATAAAACACGAGGCGCTTAACGGGTGCCTTGGTGGTCAATATCTGGGTAGGATCTTGTTCTTTTGCTGCCCCCTTTTCTTTCCTTTCCTCAGCAGCCTCGGGTTCGGGGCTCTCCACAACGTGGGTATCGACCTCAGGTAAATTCTTTTCAGGCTGCCTCTCTTGTGGCTGTCCTTCTTCATTACGTGGCGACCGTTCTGCCTCTTCCCCAACATCTTTTGGCTGCTGAGCCAACTCTTCTTCCTCGTCTTCATCGAAGACCCGAATAATTTCCTTGGCACCCGAGCCATCCTCTCCATCTCCGCCCTTGGAAGAGCTCGTCTCTTCTTCCTCATAGGCCACCTCGTCGATGGTTCTGTGCATATATTCTGGTTGCTCATAATAATCATCGGCCTCCTCTTCGATAGGCTTCGAAGCCTCTTGTTCCAGCTCCTCCAACTCCTTGGAAATCTGCATTGTGGCCTCCATGGCCGGCGGACCTGTTGGCGGTTCCGAAGGCTGAGCTGTTGCTAGGGCTTGGGCGAGGGCCACCTGGAGTGCGGGGTCCATTAGGAGTTGCGAGAGCTCGGGGGAAGACTTTGCAGGTGCCGTGTAATAGCCTCGGGCATAGTGGAAAGGGGAACCGGCGATGGTATTGTTGCCAAAGGCAGGGAGGTAATGGGTGACATGGCAGCAGCAGAGGAAGGGGAGGTGGTCATGCTAGAGGAGGAGTCAACATTGACAATTGACCCGGCCGGGGGGGAAGGGGCGAGATGGACAGAGATGTCCACTGCCGGCGGAGATGATGCGACCATAGTTTGAGAAGTGGGCAGCACACCAGTTGGGGGAGGAAGGAGCAAAGGGGGTTGCGCCTCCGTTGTGATCACTGTTCTCTTGAGCTTCTTGGGAGATGAGCCTCCCGTGTCCTTTGTTGCTTGTTCTGTGGGGTCCGCAGACTGTGCTGTTTCTGCTTATTTTCTTTTCTGGGACCTGGTGACGGAGGGAGACTTGGAAGTCTCACCAGCTGATGTAGAGGTGGCAACATCCTCCGTGGTGCCTGGCCCGCTGTTGAGCGCTTCATATGTTAGAGCCACCCCCTGTCGCTTCAGTCGAGCGACCCGCCCATCGACCCACTCCCTAGTGCGAGCTATGATAGGCTGGGTGATGGTATCCAGGTCCTCGACCTCTTGTTCGTCCCAGTCGATGGAGGGGATTGCCAGGTCGGCAACCGCATAGTACCTCGGGTGCACAAGGGCGGAATCATCCTCTTCAAGTTGGTCCGGTACCGGAAATAGTTGTACTCTCCTTAAAAACTGCACTGTCATTCGCATGTAGTGTCTCTCGCGGACCTCCTTATCATCTTTACAATCTACCCAAAAATCTTCAACATGGTACTTGTGGGCATATGCTGGCCCTAGCGCCTTCCTGACATGGCCATGTGGGTCCATCCGTGGGCGAGCCGTGTACCATTCAAAGTTATATTATTTGAGTTCCTTTTCTGAGTTGCCGGCGCATTGAGATGTTTGCAGTCGATAGAGGCCCTGGCCGATGGTCATGGGATATGGGATCCCTGCTACGTGTTTTTGGCCGAAGACCGCCTGAATATGTTGGAGCTGCTGGGAAAGCTCCAGGAGAATGATCCTATCGTTCCGGTATCTCAGCAATTTGTTCGGCCGTTCTGTGAATCCCTGGGCACGGATGTAAGTGAACTTGGGGAATTGAATGTATAAGAAGGCATACTCCTTCAGGAGTGCCCTGGCACTGTGGGATACCCTTCTTTCGAAGTCCCTGGCCACCAATCTGATAATGTGGCCTATGAAGGCATCATTGACCCAACAGTACCCCTTCTTGAAGTAGCGGTATTGTAGCTGAGGATACCGGTCAAAAGGCTTGAGCCCTCGTTTGTGATCCCCATCCGGCACCGTGAAGAGTCCACTATACTGTCTCTGACCTGCCAAGGAGTATACCAGGTATGAGGTCATGTAGAACTTGTTTCTTTTCTTGACATTCACGAACTGCTCGTGGAAGCAGTTGCTGATAATACTCCCCCAATCGAACGAGCTCTTGGTTTTCACGTCCTTGTTTCCTCGTATGATTTGCTTAATATAGTAAGCCATCCACTCCCGGAAGTAGGTGGCTGCTGGGAGGCCCATGACCCTGCTTAACATGGTTATCAAGTCATGATAGTCTTCTTGAAAATCGCTGCGGAACAAATCTTGGGGAACCTTTGCAGCGCTGCCCCATCTCTCCTTTAGCCAGTAAATGTTAATTGACTTCTTGCAGCCCAATGGATTAGCATCCCATGCCGCCTGACACTGCTCCAAAGTGGGGATTTGCATATGCGGAAAAGTGGGAATGTGGAACGTTTTTGTGATTCCTACTGGGGACATGTCGGCCAGGATATTCCCCTCCTTGTCCACGATTGTTCTGGTATCTGTTTGGTAGGCTTCTCGGCAAGCCATTACCAGTTCAGGTGCTATCAGAGAGGGAGGGAAGCTGGCAGCTTTGGCAATCCCACTTTGGCGTATCAACCGGACATTCTTTGTTTTAGGGTCCACTTTGACCCTCTGGGTGAACTCATCTATGTCCACCTGGCCGATATTGGTATCCGAGATCTCCTTCCAGTCAGTCGAGACCTTTGACTGGAGCGGTTCCCCCTAAAATTGAAACTTCATTTGGTCCTTATCGTCATTTCCACGAGCGGCTCTCCTAGATTTCTTACCCTTGTCTTTTTCGGCGGAGGCCCCTGAAGTTCCTGCGGCCGATTCCATATATCCTGCAAGCAAAGGGGGAGGTCAGCACAACAAAACACCAATAACGTTAATGTTAGTCCACCTTGTGAGCATATCATCTAAATAACTATTCAAATACATCATAAATTTAATCCTCAGACGATATCGATTTTATTTTAGGGCAATTGAGCAATCCGGGCCCGGAGGGCCGGACTTCCCTGGCAGGAATGCTGTCAGGAAGGGAAAACACGAGCGAAAGCTCCCGGGGACACCCGTTGGCCAAATTTTGATGTTTTAAGGGGTCCATGATGGAGAACAGCATGATTTAGGATGTAGGTCGAAGTTAGATTTTCAATTTGGATTGATTTGTGTGGATTTGAGGAGCTCCGGAGGTTTCAGGTCTGAAGGCAGTTAGGCGAAGGAAGCCGGCGACGGCGGACATCAGGCGGAAGTCCGGCGACGGAAGTCCGGCGGTCGGATCCCGGGAAGCAAAAAGACGGCCGTCATCGGGTTTGGTTTTACATTTTAGACCAGACGGCATTCGGATCACCGGGACCCGGAGGCCGGGAGGACGATTTGCGAAGGCCGCCGCATGTTATTAGATCATTTTGAACAGCGGCAGCGAGGAGGAAACCGGGGCCCGGAGGGGGGGGAGCCGACGGAGGTTCGCCGCCAATGGACTTTGCAATGTGGCCCAGCGGCGACGGCGACGAGGAAACCGGGCTCCGGTCCACGGGAGGACGCAAGGGGACGGCCGCCGGGAGGCCGCGACAACCCACATTGCGACGACGGCGAAAGCGAAACCGGGACCTGGGGGGCGGAACATCGTGAGGCTACGGTCGTCGCGAAGGAATACACAGATGCGGCGAAGAGGCCACCGGGGCCCGGGGGACTGGGTGCCGCGGGTGGATGGCCGCCGCGAGGTTTCAGCAATGTTCGGGCGACGGCGGTGGCGAAAGCAGTACCGGGGACCGGGAGGCGGGACGACGCGCCCCCGCGGAGGCAGCGAGACACACGTAGCGACCGGGCGACGGTGGCGGCGAAGGATGGGCCGGGGCCCGGCGAAGGTTAAACAACCGCCAAACGGCCAAGGAAAGGACGGGACCCGGAGGGTGGGAGGCGGACCGGATTTTGCCGCCAAGGTCAGATTTTATGCAGCAAAACGCGAAGGGCATTCTGGGGACGGAATCCCGATGACCCGGGCCCGGCTAGGGAGGTGGCCGCCGGCATGCAACTATACGCGAAATGGAGCGGCGAAGGAGGGGACCGGGCCCGAGGGGGCCGGTCGCCCTGCGTGAAGAACAGCCGCGCAACGGGCGAGTTTCGGATCGACCTGGGGGTCAATGCGTGATTGGAGGTTGTTCAATTTTATGCCATTTAATTCATTGGTCTTTTAACCGAATCCTCAAAAAGATCGAAAACAGCGGGAGGGCGAACGAGGATGGCCTACCTGCAACTCGCTAAGCGGGTAGGTGATGGGATCCACTGGTGGAGTCAACGGAGCGAGGTTGATGCCGATGACCGCGTTGATGCAGACTGCAGTGGGCTCCAATTCAACCGCTGCTCCAATTTGCTCGAATTCGCCAAGTGAAAAAGACATTGGGGACCACGGTTTATATACCCCTCGCCATTAATGCGTGCATTAAATGCCTCGTACGATCGTGCCAAAAGTTGGTGAATTCAAATTTGGGTCGGCGGCGGCGACGAGGGTTTCGAGATCCGGCAGGCGGGAAGCCGCAAAATGACGGCCGCCGCGACACTTTGCGAGGACTTCGAACGGTGGCGGCGAAGGGGTGACCGGGGCCCGGAGGGCGGTGTGCCACAGGGGGCTTACTACCGTGAGATTTTGCTTTGCATTGCGACGGCAGCAGCGAACAAGACCCCGGGGCCCGAAGGGCGGGAGGCCGCTGGGAGTTCACCGCCGAGAGATTTTGGTTTGCACGGCAGAGGCGAAAGACGCCTGGGGGCCCGAGAGATGGGCGGCTGACAGAGGATCGCCGTCGCGGACGGCGATCTCGGGACGGAAGTTCGGAGGCAGACATCCGGCGCCCGAGGCCTGAAGGAGCAGGGGCCGGCCGAGAAATCCCCGAAGACCACCGAACAACAACTGGTTGGGTGGGCTCCGGAGGGCGGAAAGATGCCAGGGAAATGCCGCCGGGGCGGCGAATGAAAGAGGGAAACCCGAGAAGGGAACCCCGGAGGCCCGGGCCCAGAGGGGCCCAGGGCCGCCCCAAAGCCCGAAAGGCCTAAGGAACCCACGAGGCCCCGGAGGGCAGCAAAAAACCATAAGGGAAACCACGGTCGATTTTAGGATGAAACTTTAGGGTAATATCGACTATGGAAAACGTCAAAAAAGAGGGGCACGCAAAACGAGGCAGCCCCGACTGACCTGACAAAGTGAAAAAAAAAGGGTCCCCGTTCCGAACGGGGCGTGTGTGCTGAGGGCACAACAAATGGAGACTCTGCTGGAGAACGCTCCGGAGCGTTCTAGGGATAAATATTCATTCAGGACCCAGAATCTCTGGTTTCGCAGACCAGAAACGGCTTCCAATGATGAATTCAGGAGAACGAGATCCTTAATTGGGTCAGCTTACATGACATCTCGAAAGTGTGTGTGAAGTGAGTTCATTCCTTTCCTAGGGATAGTAACCAGGGTTATTACTTTAACCAAGTGAGCTACGTAAGTTGCCTAACACCAAAAGTAACCTGGACATTGCCCCACTACCAGTCAGACGTCCATAGCCCCGGCGGAGTTGTCGCTACAATCTCATGGATATTGCTCTACTGCCGGTCGGGCGTCCATAGCCCCGGTAGAGTTATCCGAACGCCCATACAGTCATTTATTTTTCTTTTTCAGAGTTTTTTTTCTCTCTTTTTGCTTTGATATTTTATTTCTCTTTTACTGTTTTGCTCGACCGGGTAAGCAGTGAAGCCTACAATGGGTTTGAGACTGCAGTGGTCACTGGAGTAGACTTAAGATTTTTCACTCACTTGGGTGCCATGACAACCATAGCACTGTCCTTCAGAATTTATTATTTATGTGATTTGTGCGAGATCCGAGATGTGGATAAGAAGATCCGGCGAAGGGTCAAGTTCTGAGCAGAATTCAGACAAGGAAATCATTCGCGGATAGCTCTGCAAAGACCGATAGTCTAGAGTGAATGTTTAGCCACAGAACACAAAGAACGAACAACAAAGTGAACCGCTTGTCAGGCAAGCATGACCACCACAAAGGAGCGGGAAACCTCTTTCGAAACAAAATCGCCGGGAGGGAGAAAGCAAAAAAAATGACGCGAACAAAACGCAAACAAGCAAGAAAGCAACTACTCTAACCTATGCACAGGTATTTACAGCAAAGAGCTCAAAGGAGCTCAAGCCTGGAAGTAATGCTTCAGGTGCTGCCCGTTGACTGGCAACGGGACATTTTCACCGGTTAAGTTCTTTAAGCGGAAGGCATTATCTCCCAAAATCTCGGCTATCTGAAAGGGGCCAAGCCAAAGCTTGTCGAATTTATTATGTCCCCCTTTCTTTTCATGGGCCTTGTCCCAATATAAGACCAAGTCTGCAATCCTAAAGGCCTTGATTTTGGCTCGGCGGTCGAACCATCTCTTCACTACGCCCTGATGTTTGGCGAAATTTTCTATTGCGCGGTCTCGAACTTCCTCTAGATGTAAAAGTTCAGCTAAACGAGCCTCCCTACGATCTCCTCCTTCATAAAAGTCGTTGATGAATTGAAGAGTAGGAATTTTCAGGTGGATGGGGAATATTGGCTCAAGACCATAGACAAGGTGGAACGGGGAATCACCAAGGGCAGCCTTATGGCGGGTGCGATCAGCCCAAAGGGCAAAACGGAGCTGGGTATGCCAGTCCTTGGGGTTCCTATCTAGCAGCTTTTTGATCACGGTAATCAAATTCTTATTTGTGGACTCGGCAAGGCCATTGCCCTAAGGGTAATAATTAGATGAGAATTTGAGGGCAATCCCATAGTCAAACGCCCAGCTGGCAAATTTCAATGAGGCGAAGGCAGGTCCATTATCACATACCAAAGCATACGGACAACCAAAGCGATTTAAGATGAAACTTTCTAAGAAATCAGTAACTACTTCAGTTGTATAATGCTTACA
>VDFB02258778.1:0-23564 GCA_007258455.2 Sequoia sempervirens | reverse complement strand
AAAAACAAGGTTAGAGATAATAGAAAGGTGAAAAATCATCTACACATTAAGGATTTTAGGCCAGAGATGACAGTTTTTGATAATCAAGGCTAAGGACAGGTCACACGTATGAGCCAGTAATTTCCTAAAAGCAATCTTAGCGGAATCATAAATGAGGATCTCCACACACAATCAGCTAAGTAAGTAGGACGTGAAAAGAAAGGAAGGTTTTCCTTCCACGTGGATAAAGTACAAAAATCTAGGCAAGATGGTCGTGGGGCCAGAATTAGAAACATCTAAAGGGTTAGCTATCAAGGGCGGGTAAAACATAGTTAACCTAAAAAGGATAGCTAAAGGACATGGATCCAAAATAGTGGATAAAAAAAGCCAATAAGGAGCTTTATCTCATAATTATTAGTCAAATCAAAATCAAAGTCAAGGAACTTGGAAATACGATAGTTTAACAAGATCCCCAAAAGGAGATTATGTAAGGTACGGTCCAGCTTAGAGATAATCATCAAGTACTTAACGCAACATTTCATGATTTCCTTTTTCAAATGGGGCTCCATCCCACAATTTGAAATATGCCACTTGCTATCCAACTCATCGATAAAATTTGTCCACATAGCCCAATAGTCAAGCATGTGGACCCCCCATATAAACTAGTTATGCGCATGTTTAGTTATCATCATGAGTCAGATATGGGGTTTGTTCCTTCAATATTAAACCCTGGATGTCAGGAGGTAAGTTCTCTAAGGCATGCCAACATTTGGCCAATTTCCAGTGTGTGCCAAGATTGGCTAAGGCATCAGCCACTTGGTTCCCCTCCCGATAAATATGGTTGGCTACTTTTAATTTTAATTTTGACACAAAGGGTCTAATGTCTAGAAGAATGTCTTTAGTACTCCACCCTAGTAATTTGTCAAAGTTAACAACATCAATAATAGACTTAGAATCTCCTTCAATATGTAGGTTCTCAATTCCCATGGAGACAACCAACTGTAAGCCCTTCAACAACGCTCTAGATTTTGCAATCATAGAAGAATGAACACCAATCCCCCCAGCGTAACTAGCCACAAGATTTCCTTTGTAGTCCCTGACCACACCTCCTATACTTGCTCTGCCCGGGTTTCCCTTAGCAACCCCATCAAAATATAGTTTATACCAACCCCTCTAAGGGGGTTTCCAAATAGTGGCACTCCAAGCTAGGGACCTGGAGTTGTCATAAGAATTGGCATCCAGGTTCTGTTGCCAAGCTTTTTCCATGCTTATTTCCACCTCAGTCGGACCTTTGTCTGGGGTTTTCCCTTTGAAAAGCGAGATGTTATCTGTAATGAGTCAAGACCCAATACCAAAACACCATCTCCTATTGTTCCTTTCTTTCCATAAACACCAACATATAATGGGAGGGACCTGGTTCCAAATTTCACCAGTTAAAGGGTGGGTAAAGGGTCCAGACCAACTCGATATAAAGGAAATGATGTCCTTACACATAATCCATTGGATCCCCAATCTTCTTAAAGCCATCTCCCACACCTCCATAGCAAACGGATAGTGTAACAACAGGTGATCCATCGATTCTTCATTGCATTTACATAAAAAGCATCTATTGGGGATTTGGAATCCCCTTTTTCTCAGATTGTCTTGAGTAAGAATCTTGTTATGGCAGGCAGTCCACCAAAAGAAGTTAACTTTCAGAATCATGTGACAATTCTAGACCTTTTTCCATAGATCAATGACAATACCCTAGTTTGTCAACATATTGTACGCCAATTTAACTGAAAGATCGCCCTAATTATCATGAATCCAAAAAAAATCATCCCCCTTGCAAGAAGAAGGAAGCCTGGTGAGGGAGAGCTTTTCCTGCAGGGTCTTGGCAAGGAGACACAGATTAGGGGAAAAAGGGAAGCAAAGGCTTAAGTCATTCCATTTTCTACCATCTTGAGGCCCAAGGAGGTAATCACTAATATAAGTACCAAACAATTATTGAGCCAAACCCATAAGATTCTTGAATTCAGAATTTTCCAAGGGAGTGTCAATTAACCAAGTTTCCTCCCAGGATTTGATTTTATTACCATTACCAATCTTCCATTTGATCCCATTTCTCAGAAGATCCTGCAAACTGCATATACACCTCCAAACCAAGGACCCCGTAGGGTGAGCTTTTGATAGGCAGTTAATCAAAGGTCGGTTTTGTAGGTACTTAGCATTCATGATCTTACACCAATCCTTCCTATCCCTCAGATGGTCCCAACCCACTTTGGCCATAAGAGCTTTATTGGTATTAGAAATAGTCCTAATCCCAAGCCCACCACAACTTTTAGGTTGGAAAACCTTGTCCCATTTAACCAGGGCGAATTTCTTTTTTTCCTCGGTCCCTGACCAAAGGAAAGTCCTTTGAATTTTCTCAAAATTTTCAACAATATATCTAGGCATCTTGAAAATGGATAGAAAATAGACAGGGATACCTTGAAGAACAACAAAAATAAGTTGTAACTTACTAGCATGGATAAGTAAGGGGCCTTTCCACACAACCAACTTTCTTTGGATCCTTTCCAATAAGAATTCCAAAAATCAGGAGTAACTTCCTTGACAGTAAGGCGTAACCCAAGGTAAACTGAAGGAAGCGTACCACTCAAACAGCCCAGAACAGCAGTCACCCGAGTTTGCAAGTTAGGAGTGTTGTTAAAGAAGTAAATCATGCTTTTATTGTAGTTAATGCATTGTCCAGAACAAGCACCATAGTTGTTAAGACAATTTTTCCATTTCCTAGCTTCAATCACAGAGGCTTTTCCAAAGAGAAAGGTATCATCAACAAATTGTTGGATCATAGTTGGCACTAGGGAAGAAGTTGCCTTAATCCCCTTAATGGACCCTTCAAACAACATATTAGAGAAATTATTCCTCGGGACATCCGCCACCATGATAAACAGATAAGGAGAAAGGGGGTCTCCATGTCTGATACCTCTCCCAGCTTGAAAAAACCCAAATGGAGACCCATTAACCAAAACAAAGAACTTGACCGTCATAATACATTCCATTATTATATTGATCACCAATTGGTTAAATCCGAACTTAGCAAGGATTTTAGGGACAAAGTTCCAGATCACCTTATCATAGGCCTTAGAGGTGTCAAGCTTAAGGGCCATACTAGCATAGTTGCATCTATCCATGGAGGGGAGTAATTCATGTGTGGTTATGGTAGCATCAAGGATATGTCGACCAGGCACAAACCCTTTTTGAGTAGGGCTGATAATTTTATCAAGAAGCGATTTGATGCAGTTGACCAAGATTTTAGAGAGGATTTTATAAAAAGTATTACACAGACTGATGGGGCGAAAGTCAACCATATGTTGAGGATCAACAACCTTGGGAATTAAAGCTATGAAAGTATGATTTAGTTGCTTAAGAATCTTACCAGATTTGAAAAAATCACTTGCAGCTAAAACAAGGTCCTCACCAACAATCTCCCAGAAGTTCTGAAAGAAGGTTGGAGGGAAACCATCAGGGCCTGGAACTTTGAATGCCCCCATGCTAAAAGTGGCCAACTTAACCTCCTCAAGAGTGACAGCACTGAGGATCCCCAGATTATCACTCTGAGAAATTAAATTCGGGAGCAAGTCAAGCAACAACCTGTCAAGAGCCGGGTTAGGAGCCTCATCAAGAGACGCATAAGCCTTCTAGAAGTAATCCGCAGTCACTAAACCGATTAGGGAAGGTGAATTGAAAACCTCACCTTGAGCATTGTGTAACTTGGTTATCTAATTCATTTTCTTATGTTTGATAGCAGAAATATGAAAGAACGAGGTGTTCTGTCGCCTTCTTTCAGCCATTGTGTAATTGTTAATTGTTAATATTATTAATTTTTAATATTTTTAATTGTTAAAAATATTGTTAATTGTTAATATTATTAACAATTAACAATTATTATTTTGGTGGTGATGGTTTTCTCTTCATCCTCTCCTATAGAGGATCCCTCTCCTATTGAGGTGAAGTTTGGGATGGTTGTTCAAGTTGGTTGGAGCTACAAGGAAGCTATTGCTTTTTCAATGCTTGTGATTTCTCTTTCCCTTTTCAGATGGGGAGTTTGGTTATTCACGGCTCAATGTTGCCCACATTGAGTCAGGAAGGTTTGCTATGAGTCTACTTGATTGCAAAGCTGTTGGGTTTTCGATCCTACGAAAAGCACGGTTATTTAATGCAGTTCAAAGGTCCTATAAAAACACGGCTATATTGGGTTGAAGGAGTCTGTCAAAACCTGTTTGTTGCAGCTTGAGTTGATTTGAATACCTATGTTTGGTTGTTTCCAATGGACTGTGGTTAGTTTGATGATTATTTTCCTTACAACTTATTTGCCTTGTTAAGGGTTTCAGGTCCCTACAAAACCTTCTTGTAATGGGTTTCTAGTCCCATCAAAGACACATTTTATGCAGCTAATAAAACAATTAACAATTATTATATTGGCTAAAATGCACTTTTCGGTTAAAATAGGTTTTCATAATCTTTAACTCTAAGGAAGAGAAAACTTTTATCACATGTCGTACAACTAAGACTTAAACATGTTCAGTAAAACTACTAATATGATATAATTGATAAATTTCTTTATATCTTCTAAGTGTTATATCATTAAGAGTTTTACTAAGTTATAAATAAAATTAGCTTAAGTATAATTTAAATAGAAGGAAGATTTTAATTACATAATAACATCTTTTTTTTTTTTTTTTTTTTTTGGATGAATAGACACTAATCTATATTAATTATAAAGATTAAAATACATATTAAAAAAAAAAAGGTGGGTGGTAGAAAGGAACATCGAGAGAGTCAAATGGGAAGTTCCCAGTAAATGAAAAAACATAGTCACATGGGCCCTGGCAATCCAAGATCACAAATATAAAAAGGCCAAATTAAGCGTAAAGTAGTACTGCATAAAATAGGAGATTCTTTGTCATCGATTTTTTCCCCATACATCAGCGGGGTCCTAGAGTGACATCAAGAGGGACCCCAATCATCAGCACTTTATCTTTATCTTCTAGCATCCTCAGCGTCGGGGGCAAGATTGTAAGTGTCGAACCGAGCTTTACGGGTCACGGCCAGCAGGAGGCGAGCGGGGAGTATCATTAGAGGGCCACCTAAAACCACCATCGTTGCTCCTCACAGCTCCTCTAGAGGGCCACCCCTAGCCAACCTGTGGAGGGGGAGAATGAGTCTACTAAGGATGGCAGGAACCACACTAAAGAGGAGGCTAAGAGTAGGGGCAAGTAGAGCCACTCCATTTATGCACTTAGGAAGTGACTGACATAAGAGAAAATGAAGTGATGGGCACTCGAGTCACAATACAGTGTTGCCCCAATGATCCAAAAACACCTGAAGGTGAGCCACCTCAAGTGCAACCTTGTTGGCTTGAACTTGAATCTGCAAGAGCACATTAGAGCAAATAATAGTTTTAGAATACAAAGAGACATTTTTATCCATTTGTGTGTTAGCAAATGTGCAGACATTTCTATCTTTCTAGATATTGAAGATGATTTCCACCTTGAAAGTGTGCCAAAGCTGGGATTTTCACTAAAAGTACAATTCAATTCTAAAATAGATTAAATTTAAGGAAAAAAATCACAAATATACACATTAGGTAACATTTGTAAACAATTTTATATTTAATAGAAATTTAAAAAATCATTAATAAAATTCACAATCTTTAAAACTCACGAAGATAAAAATATTTTCACCTCTTAAAACTAACTCTTACACATGTTCTATATCTATATCATTAAATGTTCTACCACTATTATAATATAATTTAAATACAAGGAAAAATTTAATAACCCAATAACATTCTCCTTCACTAAAATTCAGATGATTTGATTCTAAATTTAAGGAAAAAATATTTTATTAATTATATTTATATTAATATAAATGTTATACATATATATCATATAGTATATTAATAGTATACCTATATGATATTATATATTAAATATGACATTAATATATATATATATATATATATATATATATATTAGAAATGATAAACACATTAATATTAATATTATACAATTTTTATATAGTAGTATACTATATAACAATTTTTAAATATATTAATCTGACTAAAAGTACACAGCAGTTAATTAAAACAGTTGACAAACATGAAGAACACTTAAAAGAGGTCTCACAAACATGAGGCATGGCAGGGGTACGTCATTCAGATGTATGTATATTTTGTTCACTTCATTCTGACTCCCAATTTTTTTGGTTCACTTCATTAAGTCGCGGAGATTTTGAAGGGCTGATTGATGGTTTTGGAATTTTAAATTCTTTAATAGTTAAGAGGACCACTATCTTATAACTAGACTTCATTACTCACATCTAAAATGATCATAGAAACTCTTATTCATAGGTTTGCAAGCATGACACATGAAGCTTTTACAGTCAAACAAACTTCTTGTTCGGAATCTGAAGGATGGTTTAAACTGCTTAAACAGGGATTCACTTAGACTTTTGTATATTTAATTTCTAGACTAATCATGATGATGTTGTGCCTTAGACTTGAGGTCATAGTGAATCTCTTACCTATATTTAGTGGGTATTTTTGTGACTTATCATTTCTTTGAGCTTGTGAATTTAAATAGATTGAATATGAATAATGAAATCACATAACTACAAAAGTATGGGGAAGGGGTTGAAATTGGAAGAAAGTGAAATATGATAAATATGGATGGTAAGAGAAGCATGTGATTAGAAGCCTTGTTTAGAGTATATAAAAATATCTTATATTGGGTTGTTCTTAATGACATTGTACAATACTAAATAAGAAAATAAGAAGTACAAGGACAAAAGTATATTTAATAAAGACTTGAAAAAAGGGACAGAGGTTACTAGGCTATCATAAATGGGATATCTAGCATTATTCACTTGTCGAACTTGCTTTTGTTTGATTCTTACATCAAACTATTGCCATGCTCTCTATTATTATAAAACTTTTCATGCATAAGTTTTTTCTCTTTTGATTGATGTAGTCATTCAAGTCCTATGCCTATTGTTAGAAAGACCAACATTTAGATTTGTTACTTGAGGTCTTAAGGAAAGTTATACTACCTTGATAAGAGATTGGGTAGATTCAACTACAACTAATCAACTTACAAGCCAAGATGATCCCTCACTATATTCAATTTTTCTCATAGTTTTGTCCTCTATGCATTCTCATTTCAATATACCTTATAGAAACTTGTATATTCCTTAGTTAAATTATCTTCTTCTTCCTTATCGACTTTGGTCTGACCTTCAACTTGATTCATTAGCTCTCAGCATATATTGGTTGAATGAAATGATAGGCTCATTACGGTGAGACCACAATAAGGTTTGACTTACATCAAAGTTAGATACCATGTTATTTTGACATTTTGAAATATCAAATTTGAAAACTACAAGTAATAAAAATATCAAAATAATGTTTAAGTGAACATTCTTGATATGATTCGTGAACTTGTCCATTTATGGAAACAAGTAGCATGCCTACCTAGATAAGTATGTTGTGAGGATTGAGAATTTATGATCATGTGTATCAATAGGTATTTGGTTGAATATATTGTATTACTCACTTTCATATTTGAAAATTTATACATGTTTGTCTAGCATGTAAGGTAGTCAAGCTTAGGGTATTTTTGGTGGCACCGACCACATGTCATTTCATTGAGTTATCATCAACCATAATAATCAATAAATGGTTTTGTGTCTATTTTGAGAAAATAGTTTTACTATGTTTGATATGTCTTTAAAATTGACACTATGATTTCTTACATATGTCTATTTCAAGTACATTATGGGCCCATTACCCACAAGTTCTAAAATCATTTTCACATCATAAAATTTGGAAAATATCATCTTGCATTAGTTAAAATAACACAATATTTTATATGACATAAAACTTATTTTCTTCTCTTAGCCTTAGACATGGGGACATGCCAAATTTTTTACAAGGGGAGAAACCACCTCTAATTTTAAAAAAAAATACTCATTGCTCTTTCACAATGCGAAAATGGTTATGTATAGTTATGCCATATATGTGTGTTAGATTGACCAAATATATTAAAAAAATTATTTGATGATGTCCATTTGAAGAGTCTGTAGTTGCAACAATATTAAAAGACATAATGAAGGCCTTGAATAATCTTCAAAAGTTAGAATTCATTTATAGAGATCTTAAGGCTAATCATATTTTGGTAGATAATGGTGCCATAATCAAATTGACAAGTATTGGACTACATTTGTGAATGAAAATGGGAAGCCCGAAAAAGAATTTTATAGGTTCTATTGGGATCACTATTGTAGAACTTGCTGGTGGTGAACCTCCTTACATGAAGAAAGATATAAAGAAAGAAAATTTCGAGCGAGTCTCATCTCATGGAACATGGGCCTTGATGTGTCAACAAGATTAAGAAATAACAAGGGATGGGTTAGCTATATATATCAAGTGCATTATAGTTAATATATTTTGTATTCTAGGTGGGTGCACTCTAGTTAAATTAAAATAAGGAATTAGTTCTAATGTTTCTCTATGAAGTGCTCTATGCATGTTGATAATTTACTTTTGTTCTATTCATGCTAAGATGTTTTATTTTACTTTGTTATTGGACATGATCAACCCAATAACTTTGTATATTTGTTTTATAAAGCATTGTATAGAAAAGATATGAACTCCTTTTAGGATAAGTTTGTACTTGTTTCAATTCAATTATACTTGACGTATAGGAAAAGAGGATACTCATGTAGTCTAGAATGCATGATTATAATTTTAGAATATATTTTAAGTATATAGATTTTATGTAGTTCAACGATGAGTGACAACATAGTATGCATGTCATTCACTAGGTAAATGTTATACATCATAATAGTTTTGTAATCTTAATGTTGAAGATTCACGTAAGTGATTAAAACATCAATATTAAAAAAAAATGGGTTACATGAGAGAAAAATGATAAATGTGAAATACATGTGATTAAACATATAGACTAGCATTATTTTTTTTAATTGTAAATTCCTAATATGTGTGCTTCTTGACATAATTTTGATTAAACAAATTATTCTCTTGAAATTACTTGCTAATTTAAAATA
Organism: Sequoia sempervirens; assembly: GCA_007258455.2. Classification (NCBI taxonomy): domain Eukaryota; kingdom Viridiplantae; phylum Streptophyta; class Pinopsida; order Cupressales; family Cupressaceae; genus Sequoia; species Sequoia sempervirens. The sequence goes on along the minus strand of VDFB02258778.1, from coordinate 14,477 downwards.
TTTTTTTAAAAAAAGAGAGATCTATGAATTAAAAGAAGAAAAGGAGTATATATATATATCCTGGTAGGAGCTTGGGGTGTGAAGTGACCTTGTTGCACATTTGGGCATATAAGCATTGCACATTGCTATGACCAATGATATATACACAAAGAGGGTAGGGGATGCTATATGTTTTTGCTTATGCTAGCTTTTTATGCCAACACAAGATGGGAGAGATGGACCATTGATAGTGAGTGATCGATGAGATCGATTCATTTATCTAGTTCCCATACCACAACTGTGAGGTGTGGGATGATGACCATTTGTATATGCCATACATTCAGAGGATCCACTATTCGATTGGTAGGACTCATACAATCATTGAGTTGTATGCAAATGCATCTCATGCTACAAAGGACAACGACTAATTTACAAGGGGAGAATTGTTATGTGACTTTTTCCTCAAAAGGAAAGAAAACTATGAAATAACCATTTAGAATTAAAAAGGAGATACAATTTTTTAAAGGATATTATGATTTTTTGGTTAAAAGAGAGATTAATAAAGAATGTGTATAAAAACCCTTTTAAAAGGGGAAGGAATAATTATTTATTAAATAATTTTTAAAAGGAAACTCTTGTGAAAGGGTGTGATGGTTTAGAAAACACCCCTTAAAAGGATATATAAGGAATTCATGTGAGACTTGCAAAAGGAGGGAGAACATTCGAGAATGGAGAACATTCAAGGAGAGAAGAGAAAAAAGAAAAGAGAAATTCAGAGGGCACAAAAGAGTGAAGGTTAGGGTCATTGGCTGACATTGAGGTATTTAGAGAAGGGACACACAATGTGTGTCCAATCAAGGTACAATGTAACCCAGGAGTGTCCCAACCAGGGTTGTGTTATTTATATCGTGAGACAGGTTGAATTATGTGTAAGAATCGATTTCCTCCGAGGGTGATTCCTTATCATGGAGAGCCTAGACCTGTAACTATTCCTTTGAGTGTCGGATAAGAGCCTCTCAATGATTTACATATATGTGTTTAATAAATTTTATTTACAATCGTTACATTAATTTTTTAATTGATTTAATTATTGCTTATAAATATTATAAATATTTTGATCATCAAGTTATTGATGCATTTTAATGTTAATATTATTTATTGCTACAAAATTTAATTATTATTATTTTAAATAATATATATCTTTGTTTGTTGAATAAGTTAAAATGGATTGAAATTTATCTATTTGGGAAATAGTGAGATCACAAAAATAAATAGGAGATAGTTATGACACTTGGCACTTTGTAGCCTTTAGTTATTTTTAGCCAATGGTGGAAAGAGGTATCCATGAGTTTCATCATATTCCTTCCATGAACTAAAGGTAAGAGTGTCATCATGGTAGTGGTGGATAGCTTCACCAAATATGCCCATTTTATCTCTTTATCCCATCCTTTTATAAAAGTATAGTGGAAAAAAATTATGGAGAGTATACAAAAGTTACATACTACCGTTGAAATAATATTCCACTCAGCTCCCTTCGGGTTCCCTTTTTTTTTGCATGTTCATGCGCTGGCCTGCGCGTCTCCGCGTTTCTTCGGCTTCCCGGCAGGTTTTTGATCTTTCCCTTTGTGTGCATTCCTCGCTTCGCAACTTTGGCAAGCGGCTTCCCTTTTGGCTCTTGAGATGCTGCGCTGAGCGCCCACGTGTCTCGCCTGCGGGGTTTTTCATTTTCTGTTGCTTTATGTTTCCTACGGGTTGCGAAACGGGGCCCACATCTCTATACGTGGCGGTGTAGCGCAATCTTTCCCTAGCAGGAGTAGAGTATGCTGCGGCGGGCTGCGAAGGATTTCTATTGGCCTTCTTTATTTCCTGGCGGGGCCCACCCTCGCTCACGTGTCAGCGGTTCGCGGCTTTTAAAACAACAGCAGGGACGAGAGCACCACGGGTTGCGAAACGCGGCCACGCGTCTTTCGCCCCCTTTTCATGCGGCCTTTCCCCGTTTTCAAAGTAGCCTCCGTCCCCTGAACACGTGTCACTTCTCCGCAAGCTCCCGGTCACTGGAGAAGGAGTTTTCATTCGGGCCGCGGTTTGCTGCCACGTGCCTTACATCGATTATCAAAGCAAGCTGTGAGATGGCCGAGCGGGATGGTGTCATTGACTGCTGCTCGCCATGGTTCTCTAAGGCGGTGGACGACACTCGTCGCTTCGAAGCCTGGTTGGGACCACTGCCATCATTCCAAAAGGGCACGCCTGTAACTAACCAACTGGATGTTGTACCCTGATTGGCTGCTCTCATAACGGCATTGGGAATATTCTTATCCGGGCATCATTACGGGGGATTGTGGAATCATTCTGTTACAACTCTCCAGGCGGTGGGATTTTGCTCTCCGGCTATATATACTCCCTCTGTTGAGGGAAAATGGTCCAAGATTTTACAGGAAGAATACTGGTTTTAGCAAGAGACGCCAGGCCTCTTTTGCATGTTTATTTGCAAGATACTTTCAGACTGTGCCTATTGTTCGGCCTTTCTGCTTTTTATGTCTTGATTAAACTGTGAACTGTGCTTTTTATTGTCTTAAGCATTTCATTTGAGGAGACTTCTATATATTGAACGCAAACTTGCTGGTCTAAATCATGTCTTAATGACTCTTCTTAGCAGTAAGAATGTATGCGATACTGTTTTATGTCAATTAAATGAACTGTTTATGCTATTGCTTTAAGCTTCCGGTGTTTTGGAACATATCAATAACATTCAGGCCCTTGAGTCTATGATTTATCGTGCCTATCAAGAAAGCTTTGGCGCATCGCCTTAGATTAATATTTGTTTCATTATATCTGCTTCCTTTTCCCTTTCCAAAAACCATTATATAGAAGAAGCCGGCTTCTTTAAAATCCGGAGGTCACTCAGTTTGGCGCAAAGGGGTCCCCCTTGAACTGAGTTTCCCATAAAGGCACTGTTATCTCGTCAATTTTTGGCGTCAACAGTTTGTCCTTTTTTCTGGCACGCCCGGTGGGACCCAAACTAATGAAATCGTCTTCTAAAAGGGTGTATGAGCCATCGGCCTGTAACTAGATCCCAAACTGCAAGTAACCCAGGTTTACTAGTGCCTCCATCCAGGACAGTCCAGGCCGCAAATTAGTTAGTAACCGTTCCATTCTCACCATTCTTTCTTCACCATGTTGCCACGAACAGAAATTTAGTAGTATGGGATGCTGGGAGTCCCCCTTTAGCTCCGGTAGCACCTGTTTGGGGTGCCATTCCGGTTTCGGCCCTGAAAGCTCTTCCCAAATTCGCCGGAGATAAACACAAAAACGCCAGCAGAGCATTTGCAGGATGTAGCGGATGTATGCCTAGTACATGGTATCACGGCGCAGAATGTAGCCCTGAGGCTCCTTGCTGCGTCCTTCAAAGGCAAGGCCCTGGAGTGGTACCGAACACTGACTCCTAATACCATTCGCACTTGGGATGACCTCGGAGATCCATTCTATGAAAGGTTTTCAAATGACGGAGATCGTTCTTCGCTATATTATCAGTTATCCGTCATCAAACGAGCACCCCAGGAGGCTCTGACGGACTTCAATGCCCGATTTCACTCGAGTTGGCGGAGGATTCCCGTGACCATCCGCCCTACCCCAGATTTGGCGTTCATGTTCTATCTGAAGTCCATCAATCCCGACATTTCTATGATGATCAAGTCTCTGGGAGGAGCTACTCTACCAGATGCATATGCCACCGCTATCAAAGCAGAAAATCACTTGATAGACTGCGGAAAATTGCCTCCTCGACCTGTTATGCCGATATTTCCTGAGATATCAAACGTGGCACAAGAGGTGGCGTCGACCAGTGCGCCAGCGACTCCCCAGTCAGCGTACTCATATACAGCCGCTCCTGAAAACTTGGCCTCTACATCAAGTTCTCCGAAGAATGAAATGGGCGACCTCAAGGAGATGCTACGGACTATGGCGAATGATATAACAACGCTCAAGCGGAATCAAGCAATGCCTCCGCGGCCTGCGTATCAGAACTACCAAGGTGGGCGGCCTACCTATCAGCAGAATCAATATCAGAATGCGCATCGCACTAACTCACCAACGGCGGCTATGAACCAAATAGTTCTGGTGCCTACGCCACTGGCAGGAGCGTCGCCAAGCTCTAGCAGAGAATTAACCGCGGGACAAAATAATCTTATTGATGACATCAATCCATGGTGCTTCCCTTGCAACGATGCGCATATGCCCCGAAATTGTCCGCGTGGCAACTTACAACAAAGGATAGCAGAGCAACGTAGTCAAGGGATTGCGACAGAGAGCGAAGAATACGGATATGCCCCGGCAATGGAGAATGCGGTCCTTACCGCGCAAATACAAGGAATGTCCCTGGAGCAAGAGTCCGACATTGTTCCTGATCATGCGCTCTTCTCATGGATGGAAGACGAGGAAATGGTGTTTGCGAATGACACGTCCACTGCCGAAACGCCGCGGGTAAAGTCTGACTATAATACACGCTCCAAGAGAAGATTCACCGGTGAGGCCGTGGTTTCACTTTCGGACAATCCGCAGTGCAAGGACGTTTCAGATCAAATTCCTGGTGGCCCGACCGAATCCTTGTCTCCTCAACGGCGGAAGGAAATTATTATAACAAAAGCCAAGGAGCAGAAATCTCCGAGCTCCTCACCTCTTAATGTGGTGGAGCAGTTGAAGAAATCACCTGCTAATATGTCTTTATGGGACATTCTAGCTATCCCGGAGCAGAAGACCATACTCCAAAAAGCGCTTCAGCAACAGATGGACCCAACACTAACCGAGCCTTTGGCCAGTACCGAGGCGGTTTATCAAATGCCACCAACTAAGGTTGTCGCAAACAAAGCGATGGAATCCCATGCGGAAGGCGGAGGTAGGCCAAAACCTCAACCCTTCTTCTTGACTCTCATTATAGGGGAGAAACTATTACACAACGCTATGATTGATTCTGGCGCTAGTACCACGGTTATGCCAAAACTAATAGCCGAAGCCTTGGGACTCAGCTACGAACCTATGAAGAAAGGGGTGATGCAGCTAGATGGAAATAAGGTTGATACTGTGGGTGTCATCAAAGCACTTCCGTTGACTCTATTTGCCTGCCCGAGTATCACGGTCCCGCAAGATACAGTGATCATAGATGTTCCGCCAATGTTTGGTCTTTGCCTTTCTCGAGAGTTTACTTCAAAGGTGGGCGGCTATTTGTCTTTAGATTGGTCACATCTAATACTTAGGACCAAACATGGCGCAAAGATGAAGATAGAATCGGAGGCTCTGCATTCCGAACATGTGGCGAACGAGGCCCTGATTAACTTTGAAGCGGCACATACCTCCATCACCAAGCAAGACATGTACAATGTTGAACTGCTGGAGGAGGAGAAGGTCAACGGAGACCGAAGTGATAGCGAAGACGCTCTGTTGAGTGAACATATAAATAATGATCCCTTCGGAAATTATCATGCTACCGGTTTAGGCACATATGTGATCTATGACGAAGACCAAGTTCTTCCGAAGGTCGTCAAAGAGCCCGACGATGACCAAGCAAGTGAGCTGTGGACATTATATTTTGACGGAGCAAGGAGCAAAGTTGGAGCTGGAGCAGGGATATGTCTAATATCCCCACAGAATGAAAAGTTGCTGAGGGCCTTCCGATTCCAATTTGCTTGTTCAAATAATGAGGCTGAATATGAGGGTCTAGTCCAAGGCCTAAGCCTAGCGGAACGAATGGGTATCAAACAATTGATTGTATTCGGAGATTCAGAACTGGTAGTTAATCAGGTCCGAGGAGTCTCAGCAGCAAAGAATATCCGCATGAGATCCTATCGGCATCGAATCTGGGACCTTATAGAAAGTTTTGAAGCTTTCAACATCCTGACCATTCCCCGAGCTCAGAATGGCGATGCAGACCGCATGGCAGTAATCGGAGCTCAGTTTGATCCTGTCTCCGACTTGCTTCGGAACAAACATTCAGTACGAGTGCTGGTTAGACCAGCAATACCCGATAATGACCAAAGTTGGCAAGTCTTTGAGAGCGATGAACACATCGCCTCGTTTATTCAAAACTCAGGGGAATTTGCCGATCAACTCCAACCAAAGATCGCTGAGGCCTACGAGGGACAAATTATGCAGCTGAAATCAAATAAGCTTCCGAAAGGATTGGTTACTCTCGAAAAAAATTTTCGATTGTAGTGACGCCCGAAATGATAAGCGGAAGTTCGTGGCGGAAAAAGGTGATTATGAGAATCTTCGGGTCTCCGATGACAGGAACCTTCGGGTCGGAAAAGATGTCTCACAGCAAGATAGAGAAAGGCTTATGAATTTCTGTGAGAAATATGGAGTAGTAGCCTGGTCCTACGATGATCTGGAAGGTTATGATCCTGGTATCATTCAACATACTATTGAGCTAACAGAAGGTGCGAAGCCAATCCGACAGAAACAGCGGCCGGTCAACCCTAAAGTTGAAGCCTTGATGGCACAAGAGCTAACCAAGCTCATTGAGTCGCGTATTGTTTTCCCAATTAAACATAGTACTTGGGTATCAAATCTGGTACCAGTCCGAAAGAAGAATGGTGATATACGCTTATGCGTAGATTTCTGAGACCTAAATAAAGCATCTCTGAAGGACCACTATCCCTTGCCTTCTATGGAGTCGATCCTCCAAACTGTCGCGGGATCGGAAATGTTCTCTCTACTGGATGGCTTCTCTGGCTATAACTAGATTCGAGTAAGAGAGGAAGATCAGCACAAGACTACGTTCACCACCAAGTGGGGGACGTTTGCATATGCTAAGATGCCTTTTGGTTTATCTAATGCAGGGGCAACCTTCCAGAGAGCTATGGACGTCGCATTTAGCGAGCTGATCAATAAGATTATCCTAATCTATTTGGATGATCTTACTGTGTTCTCCAAATCTAAAGATGATCATTTCGATCATCTGGAGTTGGTGTTTCAAAAGTGCCAAGAGTTCGGGATTTCCTTAAACCCGAGGAAATGTGTGTTCGGAGTACCTCAGGGTAAGCTGTTAGGACATGTTGTGTCGAAGGAAGGTATTTCAATTGACCCGGAACGAGTAAAGGCTATAAAGGAGCTTCCTCTCCCGGTGAATAAGAAAGGTGTCTAGTCTTTTCTGGGCAAAGTAAATTTCGTCAGTAAATTTATTTCCGATTTTGCGGGAATGATTAGGCCGATCACCCTAATGCTGAAAAAGGATCAAATTTTCAAGTGGACAACGGAGGCGAGGGAGGCATTTGAGAAGGTCAAGGAAGCTATCTCATCAGCCCCAGTGTTGATCAATCCAGATCAACATAAAGATTTTATAATGTATGCTTTCAGTAGCAAGTCAAGTATCGCTACTGTTCTGACTCAAAAGGATAGAGAAGGAAAAGGGGAGCATCCAGTTGCTTTCTATTCCCGAACCTTAAAGGAATATGAAGTGAATTATAACTTCGTTGAAAGACAGGCTTTCGCAATAGTGAAGGGGCTTAAAAAGTTCCGCCATCTAATTTCCTGTAGCAAAGTCCTGGTATATATCGCACATTCTAGTGTGCGGGAATACATCATGGAGGGAGAAATCACAGAAAAAAGGGCTAATTGGATCACTAAGATCCTGGAATATGACATTGAGGTCAGGCCCACCAGGACTATTAAAGGCAGAGGTCTGTGTGAGTATATGACACAGGAAGTGGAGATGCCTGCTAAAGAGGAACAGTCAGAACTTGTCCTGATAAACGGATCGGGATCGGAGGACGATTGGCTGAAAGATAGAATGAATTTCATGCGAACCGGAAGGTACCCGCCAGGCCTCTCATCCCAGAAAAGAAGGTATTACCGGCTCCAGAATTGCGGATACACGCTGATAGAAGGAGTCCTTTTCAAAAGAAATTTTAATGGTGTGCTCCTACGATGTGTTACTTCAGGGGAGGCGCAGAAGATCCTCGACGCATTTCACAATAGCGACGAAGGTGGACATTTCTCCGCTAAAACTACAGCCATCAAGGTCCTGCGGGCTGGATATTACTGGCCCACACTTTTCAATGATTCCTACTCTCTGGTAAAGACTTGCAAAAAATGTCAGTTATTCTCCGACCGAAGGAAGAATTCAGCGATGCCCCTCAAACCTATCGTGGCGGATGAACCATTTGCTCAATGGGGCTTGGACTTTATCGGAATGATCAACCCGGTTTCCAGTTCCGGACATAAATGGATTTTAACAGCTACAGACTACTTCACAAGGTGGGCTGAAGCTGTTCCCCTTAAAGAGGCAACGGAGATAGAGATTGTGGATTTCCTCGAGGCTCTGGTGACGAGGTTCGGCCCTCCGAAGATGATCATTTCGACAATGCTAGAGCATTTGTAGGCACAAAGGTATGTCACTTTGCATTGAAAAATGGCATATTCCTGAAAACATCTTCAAACTACTATCCACAGGGAAATGGCCTAGCTGAGTCAACAAACAAAAGTTTAGTCCGACTTCTCAAAAAAGTGGGCTCAGAACACCAAAGGGAATGGCACAAAAATCTCTGAAAAGCACTCTGGGCCAACCGCATAACTCCTAAACAAGTCCTCAAGACTTCGCCCTATGAGCTAGTATATGGGAAAGAAGCGCTGCTACCTATCTCTATGGAAATTCCGGCGATACAGTTGTTGAAATCTCTTGAGATAGAACAAAATGGCGCCATGGAAGTTCGGCTTGCCGAACTATTAGAAGTACAAGAAAAAAGGGAGAATTCCCTAAAGGCCATGACTGGCCGTCAACAGGTGGTCAAACGGTGGTTTGACAAAAGGGCTTCCGACCAAGGCCTAAAAAGTGGAGATTTGGTGCTAAAATACGACAGTAGGGCTGCGAAGCCAGGTCAGCATGGTAAGTTTGATAGCCTATGGGAAGGACCCTTCAAAATCATTCGGTGCATGCAACACAATGCCTTCGAGCTGGAAAATATGGAACAGGAGCCCCTAGGAATCCCGGTTAATGGGATTCACCTTAAATTGTTCCATTAAGCGTCAGGCCCTACCTTGTACAGTTGTAAATAACGCTTTTTCTTTTTCCTTTCCTATTTTTGGCCTATCGTTTTGCTAAAACCAATTGACTTGTTATGTATTCGCTTATCATCGTTGGTAGGTGAAGCACCGGAGTTCTTAAAACACAAAAGTATGCTCATAAACAAAGACAAAACATACAAAATTGGCAAACCCAGAAAAATTGCACGCAGAAGCAAACAGGAGCATAAAATTTCACAACAAAAAGAGGCGTATATTTTTATATACATGTTTCTGAGTTACAAAATGGCATGAATGCCGATTTTCAAAATATACAAAGTATAAGAGCATATATATATACGTTGGCCTTTTATCAGGTTGATACGGAGCAAGGGGGTTACATCAACAAACACCAGGGCAAGAGGACCATCTATCCGCAGGAGTGGCTAGCAGCAACCGACGCATTCAAGACAGCGTCCGCTTCTTCCTCAGCAACAGGTTCCTCGGCGACACTGGCAGCATCATGAAGCGCGGCTGTCGTCGGTGGTGGGTACACCAGGTCCCTGAAGTCAGTATACCACTCTACGTAGTAGAATGGTATCACGTTGTAGCTTCTGAACAGGAAGTGAAGAGCCTGGGTAACCCTTTGCTGATGCTGACCACGGGTCTGCAGGCGGAATCCGCTAAGGAATGGTAGCCAAGCCACGACAGCTTCTTCTTCAATATAGCGACGTAAGTCGCTAGCTGATGGCAGGTCGATTCCATACGCAGCGTGTGTGACAACCTCGCCAAGCCCATTCAGGTACTTCTTCGGGAAGATTTCTTTGACTAGCTTCAATACAAGAGGCCGAGGGACACAAATGTCTAGCATAGACGCCACAAAGTGTGAGCACACATCGGTGTTCACCCGATGCTTATCTTCATACTCCACACAGTCTTTGCCGAGAACCCACTTAATGGCTACTAAAACCAGCGAGTGCTTGTTCTTCGTCATTCTCTTAAGCCTCTTGGTGGAGATTTCACCTACAAATGTTGTTTGTGATTTGAAGGAGGTCAGGCGAATGGGAGTATCCATCTCTCCTAGGACTATTCCTAAATCTGCTAAGTATGCCGAAAGCTGCTTATTACCTAACCTATGAAAAGACTCGCTTAGCAGTATTCTACTTGCCTATCACTTCTCGACGCAAAGTGTATATGTTTGCTATCTACTGGCCTATTTATAGAAAATTGACAAGACATACGCCAGTCTGCCGTAAGCAATGTGATGTATATTGGCTACAATCTCGAGGGCCGAGTCTGCGTTTGTTCACGTTTTGGGCTGGCACACGCATGGTAGCACGGCTCAAGGCATGCTTAATTAAATCAAGTTAATTAATTGAGCTTTAAAGGGGTGGCACTTGCTGATGAAGGGACGTATGGCCGTATGCTATGGTGTCAAATCTCAAGCACATCCCAGAGCCCGAGGCGATATTCGTATCTCTTTCAGGCGGTGATCGTTTGCTTGGCGTAATCATTCCGGCCTGGGATATTAATTACCGGTACATGCTAACACAACGCGAGGAGGCCAGTTGCAAGCTCAATTTCCAAGAAAAATCAGGGCGTATCACACGATATCCTAAAAGCAATGATGAAATCCGGCCACCTCAGAAAAAGCAATCAGCTCATCTTGCACGAGTTGTGGAGTTAATGGTACATGCCGAATTAAATGCAAGGGCTCGCGCTCGCCTACCACCTTGAGGAAAGTTGCTATTATTGCATGATAACGCTTATTGTTCCTAAGTCTTTTTCCAAAAAGCTAAGGAGTGCGCGAAGTGTTTTCTGTCTGTATTTCTAGTGCAAGCGTATTCAAAGGCCAGCGAACCTTCAAGTTCTGCCGCGAAGAAAGATGGCGGAATCTTCAGCTCAGCCAGCAGAGGAAGGGATTAGCCAGGAACTGTATTCGGCTATTCGTTCTTCGGCCGAGGTTTACGTGTACGATGATGTAGTGTATGCCACTCCTGGTATACCCCAGAAGGTGAGGAGACCCAACACAGAGGAGCTAGAGAAGCCCAAAGAGTGGAATAACCCTAAAAAGGTTGGAGAAAAGTGGGCTAATATCTACGATCCAAAGCTTGCTAGGAACCCTAAGTCTCTTAGAGAGGCGGCTTGTGCAAGATTATTAGCACCAGCGGCGGAGAAGGCAACGGCAAGTAGAGTCTGGTATAGCGGTTTGCCACAATACATGGTCCCATTCGTGCACTATTGCCCGGAGGTGGTCGACGCAGCTGTTCAACGCTATAATCCAAAAACCCACTGCATTGAGGGTCGCAATTTAAGGGTTCATATCGGCCAGGAAGCCATCTGGCATATGTTATGCATTCCTGACCCCAGGACAAGAAAGGAGAAAATCGAATATTTCTGCCCAAGCAAAGGGGAAAAGATATGGAAAAGGATGAAAACCGGCTCCGATTTCCTATTAGAGGAGACTAAAAAGAAGGGTATTGTGTCCGCTAAGGCACCAAGCATCCCATTGTTGCGCGGTTCATTCCGCAACGACCTTCAGGACCCCATATCCATGCTGGCATTTGTTTGCGACCATGATTCTGATGAAAAGATCGAGGCTTTTCAGCTGGGCCCTGCAATACAGTTTCGCAGGCAACATGAATCTTTCTGGTATGATTTTGCCGAGTTCATGGTCGAGGAAATGATACAGCAAATAGAGAATTATCAGGCGGAGACGAAATTTAGATTTCTTTCCTACTTGGTCCACATGTTCCTACATCAGAATCCGGATTTCTTCGCCCGATTTTTCCCACTATCAATTTTTGATGAGCAGAATAAAAGAAAGCCGGTATCTACATGGACACCCTACCTTTCCGCAACATATGACTACTATGCCTTCGCGGACTATTTCATAGCCCCGGTCCTGAATGATTTGATCGGAGAGGGTGATATCGTCCGGCTTAACACTGAGCAGACTGGATTTCTGCAAAGCTACATCCCCGCTTGCGACTGGTTCCTGGGCAAGGATTTCACGATCCTTCGAATGAGGGGCTTTATTGACAGGCCTTTCCTGCTCCCGGCTTGCATCACCGATAGAGTGCTCGCGCTGGAGGTTTACCGGCAGGTATGCGTCATTGATTTCATGTTTTGTAGCAGCAAAAGGGTCAAAAAGAAGGGATTCTTCAGTTGCCCGAAGAGTTTCAAGTCAATAACGCTTGTCAAAAAGCGATCTCATCAGCTGCTAGGCGACAAGCTGGCACACCTAGAGCTAGTATTAGTAAATGATAAGTGGGATTACAACCCTTTCAATGACCTACCTGAGCCGCATATGAGAGTTACGCATGTTCCCCGACCATACTGGGAGAAGCGGCGTAATAACCGGACTGATAAAGATGAAGATCTGGTTGAATTGGCACAAATCCCTACGCCGGATACCAGAGGCCCATGGCACAAGTTCTACTTCCCAGTGGCCGTGGCCAGGGACAACCTTCCGATAGAGCGCAGCATGCTTAACAAGTTGAAAGTGGACGAGGAATGGAACGATGAAAAAATAAAAGCTTTCTGGAGATACCGCCAAGAAACAGGGCAGTTGAAGGCTCCTTATAATAAATTGAAGGACGACCAGGAATTTGAAAGACACTGGGATGAAGGCCATTCCAGCCCGACCTCCAGCGCTAATAAGAGCGAAGCAGAGGGTTCCGATGAGCAGGAGGAAGAGAGGGCGATATCTTCGCAGGAAGGTGATGCTCCCGAGCATCCCGCCTATGTCGGCACTAATGTGCGCTTTAACATATCAAGGAGCTCACTTACGCGCACATGGGCCGCTAAACCGGTCAGGCTAGTGCCCCAGCAGAAAGATCCGACTGCCGAGGTTAGTGAGTGTCCCCCCGCGAAAAGACAACGCACGGAAAGTGTTATCGGGACAGTTTCACATGAACCAGCCGAAGGGGAAACACCCGCTGCTAGTTAAATGCCAGAAGTTGCGGTCGAGTCCCAAACGATCCAAATGCTACCGCCAACCAGTCAGCAGGTACATTTCACTCCTTCCTCTCTTGCATCTCATTCTTTCACGTCCGCTCCTGCTCAATTGGCAACTCCTGCCATTCGTCCGAGCCCTCCACCCTCTGTTTCTAGCCCATCTTATTCCGGGGGTTTTGCCCAATATTCGCAAGCCCAACCGTTTATAATCACCCCTCCAGGCATGCTAACGCCTACTGCTGCCGCCCAGACTTTCCTCACCTCGCTATCCGAAGATATTCCTCCCATCGGCCCCCACTCTTTTTCCGAGATGCTTACAGATCCTTTCCCACCACAGCAAACCGAGCCCCAGGCAACGACTCTTTTTCCTCGGCCAACAGCCCTTACGACTGAATCTCCAGTTCAGCCGTTGCAATTATCCAGCCAGGCTGACACCCCCCAGGCTAAGCTATGGAACGTGCCACACTTTTCCCCGCAAACTGTCACCCTCCAGAAGAAGCAAATGCCGACGCCTATGAAAGTTACCTATCCCTACGCCCTACCTTCCGGTGTTCCCTTCGCAGGTGGGCTGGTTTCATCACCAGCTGAGTTCATTGCACAGATAGATTGTGGGAAGGAGGCTCGCGCAAATAGAATGAGGCGACGAAGGGCAAAGGATGACAATGCCCCCGCCGAACCGAGAGTACAGGCTTCGTATGACGAGGCCCGCCAAGAATTGAAGTTTGCAACTATGTACCCAAGGATAAACAAGCCTCAGGGAGAAATGCAACCAGAGGACTATGATATTTATGCTGTCGGACTGGACATGAAGATGGCCCGGCCACAAGATAAAGTCGAAATCATGGAGGAGACACAATGGGTGGTCACTTCTGATTTCCTAAAGACTGGTCGCCAGCTGAAAAAGAAGGATGAACAGCTCAAGGCAGCCAAGGACAGGGTGAATTTTCTAGAGGCAAAGGAGAAATCCTTAGAGGCGGATATCGCCCGAATGACAGAAAGGGTGCTAACAGCAGAGAATGAGAGGAATAGGCTTCAAGGCGAAATTGCAAAGGCCCGAGTAGCCGACCCAGCCGTATTAAAAGAATTGCAGAATCAAAACTAAGCGGTGCAACAGAGCTTACAATCGATGGAAGAAGAGCTTGAACGCTTCCGCCTTGAGTTCAGACAGAAGCTGGCAGAAAAAGGCGAAGAGATGGAACGCCTACAAGATCAGCATCAGCAGAAGATACAGGAAAAAGAGGCCGAATTCAAAGATTTGAAGAATAGACTGGAGGAGGAGCTCCGAGAAACGAAGACCAAGCTAGAAGATGAGCTCCGAGAAGCGAAAGCTTCATTAGAAGAGCAATCGGCTAACCACTCTAGAGCTGAACAGAATTGGCAGAAACAAATGAACAACTATGAAGCGCTGTGGACATCTGAGAAGAAGAAGAAGGCAAAATTTGCCGAGGCTCTCATTTCACGAGACGCAGAGATTTCTTCACTTAAGGCCTCCCTGCTACCAGCCCCTACCCAACCGGATATCATCCCACTGGTCAGACAATTGTACA
>VDFB02258777.1:0-28047 GCA_007258455.2 Sequoia sempervirens | reverse complement strand
GTCAACCGCAAGAGCGGGAGGTTGAACCCAAGACCTTTGGGGAGCAAACCCATGGCCCAAGCCAACTCCGCTACTCGAGCGGGCATATATTATATTTTTATATAATTATATATAAAATAAAATTTAAAATTTAGAAAAACAAAAAAAGATGAGATAATTGTTCTAAATTTACTCTTTTTACTATTTAATAAAACTTATAAAGAATAAATTGTAAAACATAAAGTATCATAATGATTTTTTATTATAGTACTAGGGAGACAATATAGATAATCTATTAACATCATCAAGTTTCCATAGTTCATGATAATGGGTTGATTTAAAAAATCACATAGTTTCAATCTAAAAATTTAAGCAACACAATAGATATATGTTGTTAGAATATAAATAAACAGCTACACAATAGAAATCATATAATGGTGAGACAATATACATATACACTATCATAATTAAGAAAGTGAATCTCATAGTTTTGTGAGTAGAACAACAAACACAATTAGAAATTCATCCATAACAAGTTAGATGGTATCTAAATCCACCTTGTTAGCAATGTGGTTCACTGAAAGTGAATATTGTGTAGGCAATAGAAGTTAAAATTATTAATCAAATCTTTTCATTGTAGAAAGTATTTACAAAAGTAGACAAATAGTAAGAAAACTTATCCAAGTGTCAAAAAAATTATTTGTCTTCTTATCCAATAATTAAATTGATTATAATAATATTAAACCTTAAACATCAAATATAATAATATTAAACCTCTAATAAAAATCCTTAATATTTTTAATAATTTCAATTATAAACATTTTTACCTTTAAAAATAATCTAAATTTTATAATTTTAAAAATAATTTTAGAGGTGTAAACTAAAAGAATTACTTTTCTATAATTTTATAATACACCTAAATACCATACACAATTAAACACATAAATCTCTAGATCCCCTCATTTTTCATCAAATACTTTATTAGAAGAATCTATTAACCAAGCTTACTTTTGAAAACTCAATAAAATTATGTGTAATAAACACCTAACAAGGAGAATCCACTTAACTACCTCAATAGATTAGGCTTTTGAAGACTTTTCTATATATATTCAAGTTGTGAAATTATAAATTATATAATTAATAAATTAAGATTATAATTCAAATTTATTTATTATTGTTGTTTAATGGGAAAAGTAGGGTTTGCATCAAAATGAGTCAACAAGATGATGAACCACTACTTTCCACTATAAAACATGTAATTATGAGGGCCAAAATGCCTAAATAACAAATAAAAAACTAATCCTAACTGTTATAACAATGAAAAGGGAAGTTTTGAGAGGCTAGAATGGTGTGTGCCTTGGTGCAAGAAGCCTGTTTTTAGGTCACAAAGGACTCATTCATCTTTCATGGTGAATGGGTCCCCGTTAGGATTTCTGAAACTAAGATCTGGGTTCTGTTCCTTGATATCTGCACTCTTAGATCCTCGGTTATCAGCTTCCAAAAACCTGTGACAAATTTTGTAGCCTTCTTTCCGTGTTCTTGCAATGTGAATGACAATTTTGCAACTTGTTCTCCACTTGATCTTCAACCTATAAATCTGTAACACACATTCAAGAGGAGAAAAAATTATTGATTGTTAATGAATAGGGGTTTGCCTAAGTCAAACCCTGTTTAGGTAATTAAACCAAATGATGAAATAATAAAATTGAAGCATGAAACATGAAATAATGAAATGTTGATAACTTGGAAGTTGTCTTGGAGTGTAAATCCGCAAGCTAACAAGAAGTAGCTATGAAGAATGTATATCTTGATCTCAAATTAGATATGAAACAATGCTTGCAAATAGATCCTCAATGCTACATCAACAATCTTAGCTCAACAACATGCTTGAATGCACTTGCATTTGACATGATGACATGACCTTGAATTGCTGCAATAAACTTTGATAATCTGCCTTTTGAATGCCTTTGAAATGCTCTTGTGAACTCTATAATGCTCTTTCTCTTGATCTCATGAAGTCACACAAATTTTCTAGGAGAAACAATGTGAATTAACCTCATATTTATACTAAATCTAGAGATTAACCCCAGAATTCAAATAATTCAATCCGACACCAGATCTAGGATTGAAAATCATTATGATCCCATCAAAATTAAATTCAAAAAGGGATGTCCTATATGAGGAGGACCCATTTACCTAATGGGTCCTAGCACAACTTTTTAGGACCATGCTTCGGGAGGATGAAATAACATCAAAAACCCATTTGAAAAATACCAAGAAAGGGGTGTCCTATGTGGAGAGGACCCATTCACCACTAAAGGCGAATGGGTCCTAGCACCATTTTCTAGGACCTTAAATTTTCCAAATTAAATGTCATGCAGTATCATTATTGGGTGTCGGGATAGATCCTTCAAAAAGTGTCATTAATAAGGCTTAAATTTGGATTAAAGGGGCTAATTAAGCTCAATTAACCATAATTAATTACTAATACCCTAGATAAGTGTGAAAGTGTAGTACAACACTATACAACACCCTAAATAAGGTATAATTTAGTTACATTTTGTTTAAAAGGGCCCTAGATTCAATGTGAATGTGTACAACACAATGCAACACTAAATCAAGGCATTATTAGGTTAACTTTATGTCGATTATTCCCAAATTAAGTGTGAAAAAGGGTTACTTTTTTCTACACTACAATTACCTAATTTTTTTAATAGTACAAATCACTACTAGTATATTCTTTAAATAAAAATATTTAATTTTATTGATGCACCTTTTATTAGGGAGAGCACCCTTAAATGTCTAGAGTATCTTAGAATGTTTGGAAACCTTATCCAATCAATAAGTCAAATCTTATTTCTTGAAGACCAATAACTTGCTACTTTAGCTCCTTACTGGCCTTGAGGTTCTCCTACATGGTAGTAGACAAGTTTGCCTTATGAAATGATAGGCTAGAGAAGAGTAATTGCATTTCTATATCATGAGGATAAAATGAATCAAGAACACATCCAATCCATTAAATTTTTATAAGAATTTCATAATAACTTCTCTGCAAGTTTCAACCACTATATTGTTAGGATCAAATAGTCTAAACAACACAAATCTCCAAGACCATTATGAAGGAAGATGGTGGGAAGGGAAGTGAAGATTGAACCCCAAATCTAATGATAATGAGAATAGAACCATAAAACATGCTTATAGGTTTCATGGTTAAGAAAGAAGGGACAAGAGATAATGATTTGGAAGAATTGAATCTGTCTACCAATAGGGAGTTTAAAGTGAAGTAGCTTGCAGGTAGTAAAATAGACCAAGTGAATGTTGATCGTTGTTAACACCATCACCTTGGTTACTAGTGGTGGCATGGGTGGAACTTGGGTTTCTCACTTGTGGCTAGCATTGGAAGCTTCCACTATACATTCTTATAGGTTTCTTGGTTAAGAAAGAAGGGACAAGAGATAATGATTTGCAGGAATTGAATTTGTCTACCAATAGGGAGTTTAAAGTGAAGTAGCTTGCAGGGAGTTTAAAGTGAAGAATCCATGAAGTTGAAACTATGTTTTCTAATACATAATGGGATAAATTAGACTCCACCAATGAGAATTACATAAAAAATTATGCACTTTCAAAAAATGTACCAGTTGATGTTATCGTATTACCCTAAATGGAGCCCCAAAAGTTCTCAAAACAAGAACTAAACATCACCTATTAGAATTTGCTAATGTCAACATGATATCATGAAGATGTCAACACCAAGAAATACCAAGATGTTGACATAATATTCTCTAGAATGGCAGAATTACAAAAATGTCATTAATTTGGCATGAAATCACCTTTTGCACATAAAACCACTCAAATTTGAGTGAAACTACCTAGGGAAAAGGTATATAACCACTTTTTGAAACCAATAATTTTGGATGGAAAATTATTGGAATATTCACATGCTACAAAGGGGCACAAGCCCAATGGCATCACTAATGTTGATCATTGTTAACACCATCACCTTGGTTACTAGTGGTGGCATGGGTGGCACTTGGGTTTCTCACTTGTGGCTAGCATTGGAAGTTTCCACTAGACATTCTTATATGTTTCTTGGTTAAGAAAGAAGGGACAAGAGATAATGATTTGGAAGAATTGAATCTATCTACCAATAGGGAGTTTAAAGTGAAGTAGCTTGCAGGTAGTAAAATAGACATGTATAAAATTTTGAATCCCAAAGTTTCTTGTTGAAAGATTTATTTAGTTCTAGAAAAATAATGGTTCCATTTGGTATTGAGTCTTTAGGTAATGGGAAGGGGATGGAGAACATGATGGTAGGTGGCTTTAGGATGGAAGAACAAAAATTCACCACTAGTTGGCTACCTCTAATCTTCAGAAAATTGTAATGGTAGGTGAATAGATTAATAACAATGTTAGGAGGAACTAGACCTTGTAATTTCAAAATGGCTATCCCTTTGAAGGACTATAAGAGGAACTATTTCTTAACTTATCTCCACATTTTCCAATAAAGGTTGGTGAGATATGAAAGATCCTTCAACACACAAATACATTTCTTGAATAATTGTTTCCCTTTTAGGTCTATTAAATAGACCTAGAGGTTGCTCATAATGCTATGTTATTGTAGGTTTTATTTTTCATATAGGTTTTTCTTACACTTTATTTAAGCTTGCTTAGGTTAATAAGAGTGAGTAGTTAATGTGAGTGGAGTGAGGTGTCAACATCTTTCACATGAGTTACTCTTTCCTATTTTAAGAGATTCTAGAGTTACATTTCCTATTGATTGGACTTGCCACCACCTCCCTCTCACATTGCATATAAATACTCACCCACCTAGTTTGTATTGTAATGGAACATTTAGCTAATATCTTTTGCATATTGCATCCTTAAATAGAATAACATTATTCATTCATATTTATCTTCTCTTTGTGCTTGCTTTTAGCTTTCTTGATCTTGCATGGCTATCTCCATAGTAAAATCTAAAATGGTACTAAAGTAGGTGAATGCTTATAGCTAGTCATTTAGAAGATCTAGGACTAGAGATAAAGATTTCACTTGAAAATTTGAGTATGCTCTTCTCTTGCATCATAAGATGATTTGGAAAATTAAAAAAACTTGATAGAAGTACACCAGATTATGGGATTTTGTGGCTTTATTTTGTAGGTAGATTTCATAAATTATTAAAGAACACATGAGCTCACAATTGAGTTCCTAGAGAAAGTTAAAATTTTCTTTTATTTCATCCAAATCAAACATTAGAGGCTAGATCTATAAGGGTTTGAAGCTGAGAAGTGCATGCTAGATCCAACAAGTACTCAATATTTTAAGGTATTTTGGGTCAAATTTGACTCTCTCATCACATCCAAAAGACATAAGAACCTAATATTGACTATCAAATCACTAAAATTTGAGCACTTTAACTGATTCCACCATAAATTTTTTCTCTTACACTTGTATGGATCATATGGTTGCTAAAAAAGATTGTGCACACTATTATGTCTATGCCACTCATTGCACCACCATCTGCACAACAATGCTCACTTAGAATGTCTAGTGGAAGCTTCCAATGCTAGCCACAAGTGAGAAACCCAAGTGCCACCCATGCCACCACTAGTAACCAAGGTGATGGTGTTAACAATGATCAACATTAGTGATGCCATTGGGCTTGTTCCCCTTTGTAGCATGTGAATATTCCAATAATTTTCCATCCAAAATTATTGGTTTCAAAAAGTGGTTATATACCTTTTCCCTAGGTAGTTTCACTCAAATTTGAGTGGTTTTATGTGCAAAAGGTGATTTCAAGCCAAATTAATGACAATTTTGTAATTCGGCCATTCTAGAGAATATTATGTCAACATCTTGGTATTTCTTGGTGTTGACATCTTCATGATATCATGTTGACATTAGAAAATTCTAATAGGTGATGTTTAGTTCTTGTTTTGAGAATTTTTGGGGCTCCATTTAGGGTAATACGATAACATCAACTGGTACATTTTTTGAAAGTGCATAATATTTTATGTAATTTTCATTGGTGGATTCTAATTTATCCCATTATGTATTAGAAAATATAGTTTCAACTTCGTGGATTATTTTGGCATTTGTAATACATTGAAATCAAGTCCACTTTGTTGTTTTGGCAAGTGATAACTGTAATTGTACTAATTATGGTGTCATCATCATAACTTGTTGGGGGATCTCATGATTGTGTGAATTTTGGGGGGTGATCTTGTGATTTTTCATTTTATGTTGTTGGTTTCTTAAGTAAGATATCTTGTGACGAGCCTTAGAATTGACAAGTTTCCTGCTATAATTTCATGTTTTCTATCTTATTGTTGCTAAGCTTTAAAGACATTATCAAATCCTTTTATATACCTTAGGTATTTCAAAGCATTTAAAGGTTATGTATGTGGCATTAATGAATGTATGCATGAATTTTGGATGTTTATAAGTTTAGTAAAATTTCTTGATTAATTATAATTATTAACTATGAAATGTGCCTTTAGAAATAAGACTGACCCTTGTAGCACAAAGACCTATCAACCTGCAATAAAAGATTTCTAGCCGCAACAAAGGGATGATAGTTCAATACAACAAAGGAGTCAATCACAATTGCTAGATTCTATTTTTATGTTTGATATATTACAATAAAAAATATTTCTCTTGATATATGATTTGTTGAATTAATTGAAGATACCATGGAACCCAACACTCAAGCAAGGGCCACTTGAGGTACTGTTGATTTCACATAATAGTTCATTAGTTAGATTATGCATTGAAGTTCCGAATTTTGATTCTTAGTTTACATTGTAATTCATTTCTACCTTGAGATTTCTAATTTAAAACTTTATTATATACTCAGTTCAATGTTCGAATTAAGATAAGTGTATGTTGTAGCATAGAAATTAATCAGTTACAATTCATAGAAGTAATAGGTACTCGTAGTAACTAGCAATAACTAGATTACTTACTCTATTTCTTTGATAGAAGTTATTTTGAATTATTCTTGCAATTATTTGTACTCAATCGATTAAGTTAGGATTCCTCAATGTACATACAGTACCAATATCATATTAAGTCTATGATTCCCTGGTTGACAATTGAATGAACCCCCCTTTTAACAATGAACTGCTTAAATATGAAGGATCTTCAGGTCCACTAAGCCATGTTTATTATTAGTTACACCAGTTAATTAGACATTAGGGGAAGCTCTACACCTTGGGTGAGCCTATCTTGTCCATCACTCTCTCTCCTTTCCACTAAATATTCTACAAAATCCTCCAAAATCATGAAAGGTTAAATGTGGTTATCGTGGGAAGAAAAATCATATGAAAGATGAATGCTTACTAAAGTAACTTGATGAACTAAAACAACTTCTTTATGATAATATATATATATATATATATAATATTTTCACACTTAAATGTCTTATATGGACACATCATCCAGGGATGATCAATGTAGTTAGAAAACATGTATTGAGATCTAATCTCCACTACTTGTTTCTCCATCTAAGTCTAGTGTTGCTTCTTCCATGAATTCTAGTGATAGCTACTTGGGATGAGTACTTGTTAGATGTATCATGTTTATTTTATGAGTCTTGTCTTATAAATTTGGAGGACACCATTGAGGAAATGCATCTCATCTTTCTTGATAGCTCCTATGGAGTTGTATCTTCCTCTTTGCATGTCATGAGGATACATTCTATCCCTCTTGTTATTTCTTCACCTACATATGCTTCTATGATGATTGATTCTGAACATATTCATGAGTCCACATATTCAACTCAATCATCATTCATGTTGACACCTTTTTCAAAAGTACCAAATTCTCACAATCCAGTTGTCTTGCCTATGGTGAGCACCACACATCCATGGTTATTGTACTTGAATAATTTATGGCACTTGATTCATCTTATTTATATTTGTTACACTTTGGTAATGGCTTGGAGATCTTTGAACAACATTTAGAGGACTCATCTCCATCTTTGGATCTTGTTCTAAATTCATTTCCGCAAGGTTTTGGATTATCACCTTCATCAGTGAGGCTTGCAACTCCTATTTTTATTGTGGTACCTTTTAGCACCAACATGGCGACATTTGAGTAGCTTTTAGATATAGAATGGGAAAACATTCTGCATTAATCTTTGGCCTTGTTTATTCTAAGGGGAGGAACATTGTTCAACAATCATGGACTATCTTCTACATCCAACATTGAGCATATTTCATTGGCATGGAAGGCTACTTGAGGGGGGTTCATATGGTCTCTCTTCTTATCTTTTATTCTAGGAGGGAGTTTTTCCTTATATGGGATTTTATCTTTCTCATTTTTTCGAGGGAGGGTCACCTAGACCTTTTCTCTACATTCTCTCTCGAGGGAGAGTTATGCCTTTCTCATTTTTTGAGGGGCATCATATTTGTATATGGGTACCTAACATGGTTTATTTTGCTAGGAGTGTAGGTTTTTAGTTTCCTATATAGGTTTTCCCTACACTTTATTTAAGGTTGCTTAGGTTAATAAGAGTGGATAGTTAATGCGAGTGGAGTGAGGTGTTAACATCTTCCATAGGAGTTACCCTTTCCTATTTTTGGAGATTCTAGAGTTACATTTCCTATTAGTTGGACTTACCACCTCCAGTCTCTCACATTGCCTATAAATGCTCACTCACCTACCTTGTGTTGTAATTTGACTAAAAAACTACATAGTTGAATATGGATTAAACAATATGATTTGATACATTGTTAGAAACACTTCCTACTTGTCATTGGATGAGCTAAATAGGCTCTATAGTGAATGGTTCATAAGGTACAACACTTGCTAAAGATTTTGCAAATGGGGTCACAAGTTAAGTAGGCTTAATCTTGAGGGAAACTCTACGGTTAAGCACACTTGAATAAGAGTAGTATACGGATGTTGACCTCCTAAAAAAATATGATGCTTCACCTTTAAAACCATCACATAATTACAATAAGTACTATATAAATCATTCATATCCATAAAAGATAAATTTACGTAAACCACTACTTATTAAACACAAATTAATAAATTTGACTCAAAAACTATACAATCAAATTAATATCTAAAATTTAAACTAATAACCTAAAGCCTACTATTATACTCTTTAAAATATGTGAAATATATTTGAATCTTGTCCCCAATCTAGACATTAAATTAAAATTTCTCTTGAAAATATAATAATGTTACAAACGTTTCATATGTTTTCCTTTTCAATTAGTTATTTGAAAGCTCTTTGTTGGGCACACATACCCATCCTTTATATTATAGGATAGCTAAGTTTACAAACGAATGGTTTTTATCATTGACACAAACACATGGTTATCTAGACTAGTCACAATCAAGGGTATTTTTCCTCCATGTATGTGCTCATTATTACACTAGAAAAGGCTTAGTTTTAGGGGGTCTAAAGATGGTTAGGTCAACATGACCAGGAAGGGTCAATAAAATTCTCTTTGTAATTAAATTTTAAATTTTAAAAGATGAATACAATCATAAAAATCATTATACTAATCAAAACTACTTTTCTTCTTCGCATTCCCCAAAATGTATAAATACTTTTCCTTAGAAGAGACACATAAAAGAAAGCAACATCTAGAAAACAAATGCTTTAAAGTTTAAGTTTTCATCTTTTATTTGTGAATATCATGACACATTCGCCATGATGGTTGTTGAATTGAATAATGAAAAGATGGTAAACATTATTATAAGTTTTGGAATAAGGCTTTAATTATCTCTAGATGATAAGGTCAAGGAGTCATTCATCTATCACAAATTCAACAAAAGAAGGTGAAGTTGTTAAATTACCATGTTATTACTATGTTTGATTTGATTAGAAGATTATGACTTTTGAAACATGAAAATAGATTGAATTTGATTTTTAATTTAATAGTACAAAATTATATATTGGTATACATCTAAATCAGAAGTCGTCATTTAGTTAAGGTGTTATAAGTAGGTGATCTAATCTATCAAAATTATCTAAGAGTTGAATTTGATCTATCACACTTTTAAGAAATTTGAATCTTAATAGACAATGTAATCAAATAATATACCATTATTTTCACCAATTAAATTTAATCAATTAAATAACAATTTTTGGAATCGGGTAGCCCCCCTATAAATTGTAGTGTGTCTAGTAAACTTTTTTCACGTGACTAGTGACGTTGGCGTAACACACCCTCCGGCACCACAAGGACAGGGGGAGACTAGACCTCATGATCTCTTACCTACAATAGAATGCTTTAACCAATCTAACTAGACCCCGCCCCATCAATTAAATTACAATTAAAAATAATAATTTATTAAAAAATTTGTCCAAAATTTATTTGAAAGTCTTTCTATATAGAACAAGTTTGTCTTAGAATATTAATAAATTTAAGAAATTCAACAAAATACTACTGTCAACTTAAATAAGGTTTAAGAAAATGACACGGCGGTCAATAAAACTAGTGTCATGTGGCTTTTACTTGACCAGCGTTTTGCTTTGAAACGGAACCTTAGATTTGATTTTACGTTGTATGTTGATAAGACGTGAAAACCTTAAGTTTCGCATGGATTTCATTGAAAAAAGATTTTAGCTTTGAATGAATGCTAAATCTATGTATGGTTAAACCTTTTAGTTAATGGTAATTAGAAGTGCGTGCATATTTTTTGAAAATTGAATCTGATACATATTTAATAATATATTTAAATTTTAAAAGGTAGGAAATTATGGAGCTAGGATTGAATTTGAATTAGAATTAGAATTATAAATGTGTAAAGGAAAAGGTGAAAGGATGGGAAGTGTATTTTTAAAAATTGAATCTGATAAACATATTTAATTTTGAAAAGGTAGGAAATTACGGAGTTAGGATTGAATTAGAATTAGAATTAGAAATATAAATGTGTAAAGGAAAAGGTGAAAGGATGGAAAGTGTATTTGATTTGATGATTGGAGAAGATGTACATGATAAAAGAGAAGATAAGAGGATGCTATGAGTTGTTAGGTTCTTATTCTACATTCTCTATTCTATGGTAAGATTGCTTTAAATAATAATGTGTGACAATGTTCCATTTGACGTAGTCTCATCGATGTGCTTATAATTTTATTTGATTCATACACTAGCGTTTAGGTGGTCACAAAACTTTCCAAGCCCACACATAGGTGTCTTATTCTATATGTTGGCATGCTATTCTACATGGTTGCATCCTCCATGACTTTAGAGATGAAACTTACTATAGGAGTTGTTGGGAAAATGTGTCTCATCCTTGCAATTACATAAGTTTCTGTTGATACATAAGGTACTATTCATACGACGATGACGGGGGGGTGCGAGGGGATCATCCCCTTGACTGGGGGTTCGGGGACAGTGCACCCCGGTGGGGGTCGAGGGTAGCGACCCCGAAAGGAAATTTTTAAATATGGACTATTCATCATTAGGTCTTAGATCTGACAACCAGTATTTTATTAGCTTGATTTTCCCTAGAAGACAACCCTATTTTATAAGGGCATTGTATTATGATTGTGTATTGTGATGTATTTTGAGAGTTTGATAGCAATTGTGTTGCCTCTGGATCTCTGGTTGGTGATACTCATGTGAGAAGCTTGCTCTGCAAGTAAATTGTAATCTTTGTGATTTCTGAATAATATATTGGGCAAACTTTGGAGTGTGGGGTTTTTCTCCCAAAAGGGTTTTCCCCACATAAATCACTGTGTTGTGGTATGCACGATATTTATATTTAAGTTTATGTAACTGTTAAAAATCTGTAATTTTTTTGCATTATCCTCCTCTTAAGATTACTGTAGGAAGCTGTTCCGCTACCTTAGCTTCCTTACAAGAGTCAATCACACTCTGATACTATGTAGGAGCTAAAGATTAGCTCTATACCAAGACCACTTGCTAAAACAATAAAAACCTTCTACAAGAGAGTATGCAAGAAATGAGCTTGATTGATATTAAGATCTATCAAATATGATGATGAGGTATCATACAAAATGTACAATGACCTTGCTTATATAGACAATGCGTGATAAGTACCAAATACAAAACATTAAAATGACTTGTCATTATTAAATGATATGTGCCACCATTAAATGACCTAGGACACTTATATTTAATAAAAGCTAAAAAGATAAAACTTACCTAAATAACTTAAATATGCCTAGGACCTAAGTGGACTTTACATGTAAATATGATCCCACTACTTAACTATTTATGAAAATTACCAATTTACACCAACACTTACAATTTGTAACATGTGAAAATGGGTGTGTATTGGTTGTTTACAAGATTTGCTTAAGTTAGATCCTTGGGTTCAGTTAATAGTAATAGTCAGACATGCTTGGAATGCATGAAACCCCAAGTGCTTGAGAAGATGAATGTGCACAATAATGGAGTTGTGACAGTGGAGGTCTAACAATTGCTCCTAGGTACTTAGTTGTGTTTAATAATGTTTATTTCCATTTTTTTTATAAATTAATTTTTCTTATTTCTAATTGTTGGAGGAAAGTTAGGGTTTATGAGGGGTAAAAAGACAAACATTTAGGTAGGGAAAATAAAATTTGAGTTCACAGGACACTACCAAGTACAATTTTTTCCAAAGAACATGAGCACATGCTAATAGCATCTAGAATGGACAAATGATTAAGAAGAGGTGTAGGAAGGTGTTTAGATGCAACATGGACTTGCTTTGGTGGTAGGGCATAAAAGCAAGGAGAAATTAGTAATGGTAAAAAAAATCATAAGCCGCATTTATAAACAAGGGTGATAAAGTGATTGTGAATGAGGGGGAAAAGTGTCAATTATGCACTTTTCATGTCTAAAATTTCCCCTACTTTAGTATACATGTGAGCTATATCAAAACAATTCTAGTGGTAAATGGAAATTAAAATCATGATATTTGATAAAAAAGATTGATAAAAGGATACTAGAGAATTCTTCTTGAAGTTGTTTATTTATGTTTGCTCAAGCATTGTTTCTAGATCTACAAAATAAATACAAGATAAAATCTCTTACAATTGATTTCAAACATTTTAAGTTGTTCCATTTTTTGTCCTATTTACAAGCAAAGGGAGAGTCATGGAGTTAGAACCAACATGGCTTCCATGAATCCAAGAAGTAGATAGTGGGAAAAACCCAAAATAGTGTGTTCCACTTGTGAGACATTGAAATTTTGCACATGACATGATAAGAAATAAATGGAAAACACCTTCATTGGAAGGTTCATGCAAAAATCACCTTCAAATGAAGGTAGAACTTCAAATAAGGTAGACCTTCATTCAAAGGTATTTTTTAATATTTTTGTATTGGTGATAGATCATCTTCATTCAAAGGTGACCTTCAAATGAAGGTATTTTTTAATATTAATTTTAAAAAGTATAGTGTTGACTTGGTTTGTATTTTTCGTTTGAAGGTATTCACATTGGAATTTTTTAATATTTTTGAAGTTGACTGAGGAAATTTTATTTGAAGGCATCTCTAAATGAAGGTCTTTTATATGTCATTCTCCTTCTATTCACACAATTCTATAAATAAATTTTTGTTTCAAATCCTAGTTTGGACCATCAAATTGAGTCACTAGGACATGAGGTTTTGTAGGATTGTAGCCCTTGCAATAAGCTTTCCAAAAAGTATAATTTTGAATATGTTTAATTTAATTATTATATTATTTTCTATTTTCTACTTAACATGGCTTTTCACCAAACATCAAGGTCTCTGTTCCACACACAAGGAAAAATAAAGATTTTAAAAAAATGTGTTCTATGTATTAATGTTCTTGCTTCAACAAAAAAGAAGTTAATTTGGATATATATAGAAAAATTTAAGTATTATGGAATAAAATTGTCTAAATTATAATTAATCTCACATAAAAATGAATAATAAATAAATATGTAACAAAAACTTATGAAAAAATATGAATGCACTAGATATTAGTGTTTTGATTAGAGGTAAAGACGGGTTTTGAAGGGGCCCAAAACCCTTTACAAAAAGGAACAACTAACACAAAAAGGAAACATCAAGATACAACCATCAACCCAACGATACAAACCACCAGCCAAAAAGCAACCAAAAAATGGCACACAACACTACATATTGTTCAGAATTTCAATACTTCCATCTCACTAGTAGCAAGCTTCTATCCCTTAACCCCAGTATCAGAAACCTCCAAACCCGAGGCCCCAACCTAATTTTTTAGTCTATTTCTAGTCCTAACCCCAGGCCCACCAGTATTTACCTCAGAGCTCAAAACAAAACCTTTAGCAGAACCCTTAGCAGCAACATAATCCTCCCCAGTCCACTTACCCTCAACAACCATATCATCAGCAAACAAAATTTCCTTTCTCTTAATAGGGGGAAAATCCTTCGCAGAGTCTAACCTAGTCAGGACTTTAGGATCTTCCCCACTCTTCATAACCATGTTCCAAATTTTGTCAATTTTCTCCTCAAGGGAGAACATTCTAACCTCCATACTCTGTTTTAGATTGACAGTTTCCTCTGCCATAGTATTAGCAACAGTATTGAGACCTAGCCATTAAATTATCAATTTGGCTTTGGATCGTAGGATCCTCAGCCTTACAAGCAATGCTTCTAATGTGAACATTAGTCCTATTAATCTCATGAAAAAACCATTTAAAAAATTTAAAAAGAACATTGGCACTGTCACGGGCCGAACCCAACACATCAGAAAGATCCTCCCTATCAAAATTTTCAATGCGATTTCCCACAACAACATCCTCTTCAGAGGAACTCTCATGGACCTTATCCTTAGAGGCATCCTTACCTTTAACAGCAGTCACATGAGACTTCATCCTACGAATGGAGTCAACAATTTGCTCCGCACAGCCAACCTCTTTTGAATCCTCTCATATGTCGCTTTCTTAGCTCCCAGCTTGATCACCACCCACAACTCTATCCTTCTGCTTAGGCAACCCAATGACAGCGCTCAGAACATCCCCACCATGGAAGCCACCAGCCACAGAGAAAGGGGCATTCTTCAAAACCCTTCTCTTCCGACTTCCTCCTTAGGATCCTGCACAAGTCTAGACAGGGGGAGGAGAGGAAGCTTCCCCATAAATTCATTTTTGTCTTTGTTCCCCTTTAAAGGAACAATCACCTCCACATCATCACTTTAAGTCGTATAGCCCGCTTCCTCAATCAATTTCCTTTTCCCTAGATTTACCCTGAATAGGGGATATGGGGCCCTCCTCCAAAGAAGCATACGAATTAGGGACATAATCAACATCATCCCTATCTGAATCAGAATCTTTATTTAACATCAACCTCCTCTTCCTCAGTTTCTTAGAAGCCCTTTCCTCACCTGACTCAATATCATAACCCTCCCTAGCTTTAGCTTTGGAGTAACCAGAGTCTTTGACATCATGTGCTTTAACATGTTCATATATTAAAAGAATCAGCCCTGCATGCAATACAGGGTTTTTGGGGTTCTTCCTGTGCTCTTTAATCCCACAATCCATCGACACCAGCAGATAATAGGGAAAAGACCCATTTTTTGTGCCTAAAATGATTAAGCAATGGAAAATGGTAATTGTTAATGGCACTAGATATTAGTGTTACCAATATATGTTTAAGAATTTGTAATGTGATCCCTTTTGTAAAAAAAATATTCATTGTGGAATAAATGTCACTTTTTAAAAACATTGTGAACTATGAAAAATAAATTATTAAAAATTTCATAGATTATTTTTTTAATGATTTTTTTTAAGAATCTATAGACGAAATCACAAAAAGCACTAGTTCACAACATCATCAAATTCTTAACAGCTTAGTTGTTTTTGATTAAGTAAGCAACATTTATAGGGTGTTGTACCCTTTAAACAGAGAGCCCTTAGGGAAAAAAAAAAGCTAGTTCAAACTAGGACATGAACTAGAAAAAGAAGCTAGTTCAAAAGGGAGTCGATCCCTTTACGAATAGGAGCCACTAGGGCCTGACAGAATAGGCCAATACAGGCCACACACAGAATAGAACCAGGATATGAACAATTGATAGACAACATGGCGAATGACAGATGAGGACTAGACAACCCCATAATCTGAGGGGACTAATCTGACTCCCAAAACCCTAGTCCGCAATTTGGGGAGTCCCTTCTTCTTTCTCTGCACAATAGACTAGGAAGGCTAAAAAATGAAGTCCACCAAGTGAGGAAAGAGGAGCGGATCCTCAACAACCACCACGGGAAAAGAGCCACTACGTAGCGAGGAAGCTGACAACGTAGAAGAGGAGTTAGGAGCATTCGAAGGACTAGCCGAGGCATTCATCGAGGGACAAGCAAGATTTTCCTGAACAAAGACAGTAGTTCGAGGCATCAATGGTTCCACAGAAGAGATAGTCGTTGGAGGATCCTAGGGAGACATAGTCTCCTTAGATGAATCAGTCAAGGGTCATCCTCCCTAGAGGGACCATCCAAAGAGGGAGTTCCCACTATGAGATGGTCTGAGAGAGTATCCTTCCACCAGGTAGCAACGCCCTTGCGGCGAGCATGAGGGAAACCAGAGGCCAAATGACCAACAGAGAAACATCTCCTCCACGGAAAGGGAGCCCCTCATAGTCCAGAAGTTGCGTCCATGGTCTGTCCTCCACCATCAAGACCACATCACCACGGAGAGGTTTGGAGATGTCCATATCAACTAAAATACGAGCCACCGTAGTATGCCCAAGATCCCAAGTCGTAGAGTCCACCTTCAAAAAGCAACCAATGGAATTGCTAATAGCTTCATAACATGAATCCTCCCAAAATTGGAGAGGGAGATTCAGCAGTCAGAGCCAAATTGGTCTGGTATTTAGCGGCTCCATAAGAGGATTAAAAGAGCGAGTGAGACCAAGGTCGAATGAATAGCGAATGAATACCCCACATCCACCCCCTGTCGAACACTCTATTCCGCTCCTCAGAGGAAGTGAAGGTTGCAAAGAAGAAACCTATAGCACTGGGATAGAGGTCAATCTTCCCATAAACAATAGGCTTCTAGGAGACAAAAACCCACTCATGGAGATCAGGAAGGGAGGGCCACAAGCCGTTAAACTTGCAAAACACACCCTATTTCACATAAAAATCCTCATTTTCTGTAATCTCTGGTCCATAGACCATAATAGGGGAAGCATAGGCACAGGAAAAAATCCTAACCCTAGCCAGAGCAGGTAGAGACTGATCACGATCATTTAAAAAAACATCAAAAAAAGATTTCCAATGGCAGCCTGAAGCAGCCCTAAAGCCAACAACAGGGAAGTCACCAAAAACTGAAACCTTCATAGTATTTTTAGGTATATGTGATAATAGTGAAAATTTGGTTAATAATGGTGGTTTCAATCTTCCACTTTGGACAAAAAATGAGGCATAGTACTTTGAAGGTATCATGTTGTATATGACAGTCAAAGGTTTGTTATTGAGTTGACCTCCATGAAGGATATAATCCATGGTCAACATGGTGGCGTAGGATCCATGAAGGGATACTTTTACTAGGAGATTGTGTAGTATAGATGAAAATAATTGTTTGTGTTAGGCATGCATACCCACTCAAATTGATTTTAGAAAAGGAGGGAATCAATTTGAGGTGACAAAAGAGAAGGTAGCATGAGATGAGTTACGTGGATCAAAAGGTTACTTAATAGGAGTTTCCACACAATAATACTTGAACATTTAAGCTCAAGGAAGCAAGGAAACTAAAAAGATGTTGCCTCTAAGGATTCTCCCAATGTCACCCTTAGTGTGAGGAATTTTTTTGAGAAAAATATAGCTCAAAAGTATAACACAAGTGGACTTATTCAAAGATTTTTTTGTGTGTAAGATTTATTCATTTGAAAAATAATAAATTAAATAAATAAGAGGGTATGAAAATGAAGTCATAGTAAGAAAGTAATGCACATTAGAGGAAGTGTAGGAACAGAGGGGAGATATAGGAAAATTATGTTACAATTTCCAAGATCATAAGGCAAAAAATAGAAATAAACTTCCAAAAATTACATGCATACAATAAGACAAATGACATTATCAATAGATGATTAGAATGTACAAAGTAACCTTGCATATATAGGCAAGGTAGTGAAGATTGGCATGTTAGAAACAATGACTAGCTACTCCACAAAAGATGGAACACTTGTTAACTCACTTGACAAGTGTTCTTGGAAGTGGCAAATGCGTATGCAAGAGGTGTCTCACAAAGTGAAGACATGTATCTCAACCACATGAGGTGAGACAAATCTCTAAATAACCTCTAAGTAAACTTAAGTAAATATGAATAGTTCAAACTAGAAAGTGATTACAACTAACTAGTTATATAATTACACTATTTACACTAACAAGTTGTCTCCTTGAGTTGCCACTAATTGAAGGAAATCATTAAAATAAGCATATAAGGATCAAGAAAATATCCACATGGTTAACAAAAAATGATGATATGTAAGATATTTAGGCATGAGAACATTGCATAAGAGACATGTAAATAATTTATCATTAAATTTTGATGTCATAATATAGTAGAAATGCTTATTTAAATCCTTATAATTTACCACCCAAATAGTGAGAGTTTTAGAAGAGGTGGACATGAGCACATTATAGAAGATAAAAGAAAAGAGAAAGGATAATTAGAAAATGTGCTCTTAGGATTTCACCATCAATAAATAAATAGAAATCACAATATTAAAGATTTGTCATCATGTAAAATCAATTTTAGGAAAGAAAATTGGAACTTATAAATAGTAAATCTATGTAAGATTTAATAATGAAGCACATAAAGAGAAGCGGGATGTTTATATTTGGGAGTAGAAATGTGGAATAATAATGAAAACACCACATATATAAGATCAACCTTCAAGATCCATGCATACTAAGAAATAAAATGAAATGGAGAGCATGCCATGATTGAAATAAAAAGATCAATACAAAGAAATGATCTCAAGCATGAAAGGTACACATGAATACTAAGAAAACACATTTAACAACATTTGGGATGGGGATATTTGATGCCTACTTTATTGAAATGTTCTTGATTTTGAATAGGTTCCTAAATATCATCTTCATGAGGTCATATGCCTTTGCCTTTATATCCACATTTTTTAGAATAATAAATCTAGGGCTATAAAATTTTCTAAGGGGAGAGAAAAAGAACATGACTAGTCATTAGTATAAGTATTTGTATTTGAATTATTATTGCATATATTACATTGAGAGAGGGTTGGAATTGAGGTGGTTGGCCATAGGTATGCGAATCCATCAAAAAAGGAGATATGCTGAAACATGTAACATTAATGTAATACTCTTTTGTATATGATGATGTGAATATAAGAGTGACCTAATCATCCTCCATGGTATTCAATAGAGAAGGGAGTTGGACAGGGTAAGGGTTGTTGGAAATTGGGTTTGGGGAAGAATGATGCTATCAAGTTTAGTTACTCAAATATACTTGAAATAATATTTGTTGGTGTGAATGATATAAACTATATCCTTATGCATAAATTTTATATATTGATGAAGGATAGAATAAATCATTCTTGTAGCATGCATACATGGTTTTATACAAAGGATACTATAAGATAGCTATCCCCACATCACTTGGAGTGAAGTATCTAGTGTGAGAGATCTTAAGAATATGGGTAAACTTATTTTATGGCTAAGTTCTTGTAGTATCATAAAATTGTACCCCATGGAAATTTCACCTACACTTTTGCATCCACTTTAGTGTCCACTCCCTTAGTATTTGTGTAGGCTCATTTCATCCCTTGCATCAACCTTTTCCCCTCTCAGGATGCTCAGGATCCCTTTTCAATAGCTACCTTTGCGCGTCCGCTTTGTGTTAAACCTTGTGTTTTCCTCGTTCCCACCATTTTTAGCACGATTTATTTGGACACTAGCGCATTGCACAAACGTCCACATGTTGCACTAGCATCTTGCGACATATTAACATTCAAACAATCATTTCTGAGTATGTTGCCACTTGTCACCTACCTTTATCGATGGAAATGACTCAAGATACCTTTTAACGGCTCGAGAACCTTCTTTCTATTAGACACACAAGACAACTGAGAGGGGGAGTGAATCAATTGTGCATTAAAACCTTTAAACTCTCATCAACCTTCAAACCCTTATTAAGAATTAACATGAATGTAAACAAATGAAACACCAACACATCAATAACCATACATAATAGAACACCAAATTTTATGTGGAAAGCCCTAATCAAGGAAAAACTTGGTGAGGATTAACTCACATATATGAATATCAACACCGATTACAAAAGGATCACTGTTGGAAGGGGTCACTACCCATAAGAAAGAAAGGCTCACTACCTAGGAAGATCACTTCTTCCGAAATACAAGAGAATAGAAGGAGACTGTTACAAGGAGGTTCACTACCTCAAAGCAATAGTAGAATCCACCACAACAACTCTTCACCATCCGCAACCTTCGGCTCACTACCTCTAAAAACTTTAGGCACATTGAAATGTAGACACCTTTTGCTCACTTCTTTCGATAGTCTTAGGCATTCATGCTCGTACTTAGATCTCAACACTTGATCATATACAAATCATTTCACATCACTCTCTTCTCATCACAAACTTGTCCAACAATTGAACTTGCATATATATCTTCCACAACCTCAAACAACCTTCTCCAAGTTGGCTTCAATGAAACGTATTCACCTCAAACGTGCAACCACAAAATATGTTGGCACCCAACACCTTGCAGTAGAAAGAAGTGAAGGTGGAATACACCAAGGGTTAATTAGGAACCAAATCTACATCTACATGCTACACCAAGCTTTCACAAACCATGAAGAACATCTACAAATAGAACTAACATGCTAGGTTGGCCAAACCAACATTAACACTACCAAGAAACCACATACACACTTCAATAGGTTTGGAAACATACTGTGGATTGGAAACATCCTGCGGACCATATAGAAACATTGCAAAACATTTTGGAATAGTTCAACACCAACATAATATTCACATACTGGTGCAACCACATGCAACTGAGAATACTATCATCTTGTGCAACTAGTCAAACTGCCAAGTTGAGACACAACACATGAACCAAGCTTGTGAAATAGATGGACACCAAACTGCCCAAGGGAAGATAGTTACAAGCATCATTAGCATATTCCAAAATCTGTAAGACAAGAAACTTCAACACAAAGAAATGTAGAGAAATTTCATTTCTCCAAGACAATCCTCCTCACAGTCCAACACACTGTAAAACACATATTCTATTGCCACATGATACAAAACTTGAAACTCTGGATATAACACCTTCAAAGATTACTAATTATCATATCCAAAATTCACAAGAATAACTTCAAGCATGAAGAAATGCAGAGCACAATACTGAATACATCCCTGTCACCTTGTACACTCTTTATACAAAGTTTCTCAAAAGTACTGGGAAACCAAATGAACCTGTTGCATCTGCAACACCTGCCCAACACCACAAACACCTCATCATGACCAAACTAGAGGTTGACATCAATGACAACACTAATGACAACATAGCTCAACAATCTCCCTCTTTGTCATTGATGGCAACACCTGCTAAAAAATCATCAACAACAAAAGTAACTCCAACCTCCAAATCTCAAGCAACTCCCCCCCTCACTTGGACATTTCTTACATTTTAGACTTCTTTCTCTCTCTCCCCTTTCTTATATTTTTAGGCTTCTTTCTCTTTGCCTTTAACATCAATGGAAAAGGGCAATACCTGCACACTTCACTTCTCTCTCTCTCACTCTTTTAGGCACAAGATATGCTCCCCCCGATTGCACCAACCAAAGACACCACTATCTACTCCCCTTGAGAGGTAGCCTTCATCAGTCTAGGACAAAGAATTCATCTTGAATTACACCCTTGGATAGATGCACCACCTTATGCATCTAGTTGAAAGGAGGGGCAATAACCCCTATCTTGTTTCTAAGATACTCAAATGTATCTTTTGGAAGAGCCTTTATGAAAATATCTTCTATTTGATTCTTTGTAGGCACATACTCCAACTTTACTTCATTCTCAAAAACTTTCTCTCTTAGAAAGTGATACCAGATAGAGATATGCTTTATTCTTGAATGCATTACTAAATTTTTTAAAATGTTGATAGCACTTGTATAATCACACAAGATAGGACTATGTTCATCATATGATATTATGATATATTGCAATGTCTTCTTCATCCACAACACCTGTATGCAACAAGATGCTGCAATAATATATTTTGCCTCTGTAGTAGATAATGAAACTGAATCCCACTTCTTACTTAACCAAGAAACTAGTTTATTTCCAAGGAAGAAAGCACCTCCATTTATACTTTTTATGTCATCCACACAACCTACCCAAACTGCATATGTATATAAGCAATCAAAGAGAAATCAATATCCTTATAATACCATAGACCATAGTCTGAAGTGCTCTTCAAATATCCGAATATCCTTTTGACTATTGCCACATGTGATTCTCTAGGATCTTCTTGAAATATTGCCACAAGACATATTGCATGCATAATATCAGGTCTAGTTGCAATTAGATATAGTAGTCCTCCAATCATGGATCTATACTTGGTCTGATCTATCTTAGGAGATTAATCATTTTTTCTCAATTTACAACCAATAACCATGGGAGTACATACTAGTTTAGAGTCCTCCATTCCAAACTTCTTTAGTATTTCCTTAACATATTTTGATTGTGTAATGAATATACCTTTTCTGATTAACTGATTTGTAGCCCAAGGAAGAAAGTCATCTCCCCAAACATTGACATTTCAAACTCCTTTTGCATATCCTCTGCAAAAAATTTACGCATTACCTCATTCCCTCCAAATATTATGTCATAAACATACACAACCACAATCATAATTTGATCTTTCTCAACTTTGAAATAAATATTGCTATTTATAGTACCTTTTTGAAACCCTATTGTAATAAGTACCTATCCAATCTTGCATACTAGGCTCTAGGAGCATGTTTGAGTCCACATAATTCTTTCTTTAACCTATAGACCATATTAGGATCTTCTTATAACTAAAAACCTTTCGGTTGTTCAATGTATACCTCTTCTTCTAACTCACCATTCAAGAATGCAGACTTTACATCCATTTGATATAGCTTGAAGTCTTTATGTGTTGCAAAAGCCAAAAACATACTAATAGCCTCCATTCTTTTTATAGGAGTAAAAGTCTCTTCAAAATCTATTACTTCCACTTGTGAGTAGCCTTTACACACAAGCCTTGCCTTGTTTCTGACAACTTCTCCATTCTCATTCAACTTGTTCTTGAACACCCATTTTATTCCTATCATGTTCTTGTTTTCTAGTCTTTAGACCAGTTCCCATGTCTGATTCTTCTCAATATACCTCAGATCTTCTTTCATACCCAATTTTCATCCCTGCATGCTTTAGTGACTGTTTTAGGTTCTATCTCAAAAAGTAAACAAAATTTTACCTGTTCCTCTATCATAGCAACTTTTCTTCTTTTCAACACACCTTTACTTTTGTCTCCAATTATTTGATCCTTAGAATGATTCTTCTACACATACCTAGGAGTCTTAGGATTATTTTCCAAAGCTTCTTCCTCTTCCATTGGCATCTCCTTTTATTTCTCTTCTTCTCAAGGGGGTTCATTAGATTCATATCCTTCTATCAACACTGAGCTCTTATGTGATTTATCATCCACTTTGACACTTGCACTTTCAACAATCTTCTTTAGCCTTTTGTTGCAACACTTGTATTCCTTGCTCTTTGTAGAGTATCCAAGGAAGATTCCTTCATCTGATCTTGCATCAAACTTTCCTAAGTTTTCTTCATCTCTCCTAATATAATATTTTCTTCCAAATAATCTAAAATATTTCACAGTAGGAGTTTTTCCATACCATAGCTCATAGGGGGTCTTTAAACTGTTCACTCTTGCTTGTCCTCTATTAAGAATGTAGACTACAATATGAATTACTTCTTTCTATTAGAAATCCAATAGACTTTCTTCCTTCAACATGGTTCTTGTTGCTTCCTGAACTATCCTATTCATCCTCTCCACAACCCCATTCTATTGTGGAGTCCCAGGAGTTGATAAATGTCTTTTTATCCTATGATGTTCACAAAAATTGTTAAACTCATTGGAGGTGAACTCACCACCTTTTTTAGACCTTAAACACTTGAATTTTAGATCCATTTTATTCTCAACCATAGGTTTGAATGCTTTAAAATTATCTAGAGCTTTTGATTTTTCTTTGAGAAAGGTCACCCAAGCCATTCTAGAGTAATCATCTATTAACAACATAAAATACCTATCACCTTGAGAGCTTCTTGTTTTGGTAGGTCCACATAAGTATGTATGCACCAAATCCAAAGGTACTAAAGTAAAATATTCTTTAGATTTGAACCTCTTCTTTGTTTGTTTTCCAATCTAACACTCTTTGCAAATTGCATTGATATGCTTTGTAATTCTTGGCATGTCTCTCACAACATGAGTAGAGCTGAACTTCACTATGCTATCAAAATTGATATGAAACATTCTTGTGTGCCACAACCAAATTTCATTGATTTGTGACATAAATCACTTACCACTGGTAACACCTTTAAGCTGATAAGCATTCCCTTTTATCCTTATTCCTACAACAACTACAGTTCTAGAGCTTCCTTTTCTAATTTCACAACCATCATCTTGAAACACTAGATTTTATCCTCTGCTAAATTTTATTCCTACGCCGAGAAGATTATTTCAGAGACCCTTGATATAAAGAACATCATCTGTCTTATTCTTGCCATCAAAACTATTTGAACCTTTTCCACAGATCTTAACAAATGTGTCATCACCAAACTTAACAAAACCACCATCATATTTCTCAAGTTTAACAAACTTACTATTATCACTTGTCATAATATTTGAGCATATGTTGTCAATTATCCAATAGTTTCTTTCTTCTCTTGCATGAAAGGCGGTCAACATAGTTCCTTCAATACTATGACATATTTCCATAGTTATTTCTTTCACACATCTTTTAGGGTTATTCAAATTAGTTCCAACATTCAAAACCATGAACAAGCATTCATCACTTCCATCATCAAGATACTCTAATTCCTCATCATCAGATGTACCATTGTCTTCTTTAACATAATAACTCTTCTTGAAAGATTTACCTTTATGTTCTTTATTTTTTTCATTTGAAACTTTTCCTAGACATTTTGAAGCATAATGACCTATCTTTCCACAATTGAAACACTTGAAGGGTAACTTACCTGTGTATTTTTCAGTGCCCTTTTTCAATCTTCTTACAAAATTTGCTTCCACTTCATCAAGATCATCCAGATTAAATTCATCATTCCTTTCTTTCTTGCTGAATTTAAAAGAAGTTTCTTTTCTTGGAGCATCTTTGTCAAACTCTCTTAATTCAAAAGTAGTTAAAGAACCAAACAATTGATCTCTAGAATATTGATCCAGATTTTGAGCTTCCTCAATGGTAGAAAATTTAGCACTATAAGATTTAGGAAGGGTTCTCAATACCTTTTTCATAATTTCACTTTCCTCTAGTTTTCCACCAAGACTGTTGATGGCATTAACAATTTCATCCACCCTGAGCATGTAACATGCAATGTCTTCATCCTCTGACATCCTTAGGGTTTCAAATTTGGCTTTGAAATTTTGCATCTTTGCTTTCTTGACCTTAACATCTCCTTCATAAATGCTTTTCAACTTCTCCTAGACCTCTTTAGCAGTTTTGTAGCTTATCACTTTCATAAGTTCTGAATAAGAGAGTCCACTCAAAATTGCATTCCTTGCTTTTCCATTATTCTCATAATCCTTGATATCATCTTCACTTTTTGGTGGGGTAATAGGTATAGTATATCCATCTTCAACTGATTTCCATACTCCAAACCCTAATGAGACAAGAAAGGCTTCCATCCTTGCTTTCTAGAAGGCATAATTTGTTCCATCGAACATATGGACTCTAACACCATTCTTGTGCGCCATCCAAATCTATCTCAAGCAGTTAAGATTCTTCCAAGGAACCTCTGTTGTGATACCAATTATTATACACATAGGACAACTGAGAGGGGGGGTGAATCAATTGTGCATTAAAACCTTTAAACCCTCATTAACCTTCAAACCCTTATTAAGCATTAACATGAATGTAAACAAATGAAACATCAACACATCAACCATACACAATAGAATACCATATTTTACGTGGAAAACCATAATTAGGGAAAAACCATGGTGAGGATTAACTCACATATATATGAATATCAAAACTGATTACAAAAGGCTCACTGTCGGAAGGGCTCATTTCCCAAAAGAAAGAAAGGCTCACTGCTAAGGGCTCACTGCCCAGGAAGATCACTTCTTCTAGAATACAAGAGAATAGAAGGAGACTGATACAAGGAGGTTCACTACCTCAGATCAATAGGAGAATCCACCACAACAACTATTCATCATCCGTAACGTTCGGCTCACTACCTCTAGCAACTTCAAGCACACTGAAATGTAAACAACTTCTACTCACCACTTTCGATAGTCTTAGGTGTTCATGCTCACACTTAGATCTCAACACTTGATCATATACACATCATTTCACATCACTCTCTTCTCATCACAAACTTCTCCAATAATTGAATTTGCATATATATCTTCCACAACCTCAAACAACCTTCTCCAAGTTAGCTTCAATGAAACATATGCACCTCAAATGTGCAACCACCAAATAAATTGGTATCAAACACATCCACAGTGGAAAGAAGTGAAGGAAGACCACACCAAGGGTTAACCAAGACCCAAATCTACACATAAATGCTACACCAAGATTCCAAAAATAATGAAGCACATCCATAAATAGCGCTAACATGCTAGGTTGTCCAAATCGACATTAACGCTACCAAGCAACCACATACACACTTCACCAAGTCCAAAAACATCCTGCAAACCACATAGAAACATTGCACAATATTCTATAATATTCCAACACCAACAAAATATTCAAACACATTGGCACAACCACATGCAATTGAGAATACTATCATCTTGTGTAGCCAATCAAACTGCCACTGAGACACAACAAATGAACCAAGCTTGCAAAACAACTAAACACCAAACCACCCAAGGGAAGATAGATATAAGAATCATTAGTTTATTCCCAAATCCGTAAGACAAGAAACTTCAACATAGAGAAATGTAGAGAAATTCCATTTATCCTAGACAACCCTCTTCACAGTCCAACACACTGTCAAACACATCTTCTATTGCTACACAATGTAGAACCTGAAACTATAGATATAAAACCTTTAAATAATACTAATCATCATAGTCAAATTGCATAATAATAACTTCAATCATGAAGAAATACATAGCACAATACAAAATACATCCCTGTCAGCTTGTACACTCTTTATACAAATTTTCTCAAAAGCACTTGGAAACCAAGTGACCCTGTTGCATCTGCAACACTTGCTCAACACCACAAACACCTTCTCATCATGACCACACTAGAGGTTGAAATCAATGAAAACACTAATGACAACATAGTGCAA
Organism: Sequoia sempervirens; assembly: GCA_007258455.2. Classification (NCBI taxonomy): domain Eukaryota; kingdom Viridiplantae; phylum Streptophyta; class Pinopsida; order Cupressales; family Cupressaceae; genus Sequoia; species Sequoia sempervirens. The sequence continues at coordinate 571 of VDFB02258777.1, read as the reverse complement.
CACTTTCCCCCTATTCTCTCTTTAAAATCTCTTTTCAATTCATTTTGTCTTCTTGATCTCTTCTTGGTCTCTCTCTTGAAAACTCTCTTTTCTTTCTCTCTTTCTCTCAAGCTTGCATAGCTCTCTAAGACTTGCTACAACAGTCTCAATCTCTCACAACATTCTCTACAACTCTCTTGGATCTCATAGCTCTCTCTCTCTCTCTATCCTTCTCTTTGGCTTCCTTAAGCCTTGCAAGAGATATCTACTTGTGTTATGTCTTTGATCATCTTGGGATTTATAACATCCCTTATGTATGCATTTATTTGTCTTGTCTATTTATCTTTCTATTTATATGTCTATCTAGCTATCCGTGGAGGTGGAAACACCAAAACAGGGGTTTTATTGAGACAAGCTCCTAAACAACCCCAACATTTTCTCTCGGTCTTATGTGTGCAAGTATTGAAGACATTTTGTTGCTGGAGGCTTCATTGCTTGGTTTGTTGTGAGAATTTTCTTTCTCTTATTCTCTCACTTCATCATTTACATTTCACTTAGTTTACTTTATTTTTATTCTTTTTTATACTCTATT
>VDFB02258776.1:0-126344 GCA_007258455.2 Sequoia sempervirens | reverse complement strand
AAGAAATTTTCGAAGTTTTTCTGGAACATGGGTTTTGTGCACAACTGAATTTTGAACAAACCCAGATAGCTAGATTCTTAAAAAAATGTGATTTAAGCCCACATGCAAAGAGATTCTCGGAAAAAGGCACAGAGCTTCAGAATGAAGGCAAGGGGCGATTTTCTCGAAAAAATCTAAGACGTGGGTCTTGCTGCAAATGCTGAAATATGCGAACCCTGATGATCATATTCTGAATGTGTATTTGAATTTCTTTGACATGCGAAGAAAGTACCTAAGGTGAGAAATAGAAGAAATAAGACAGAAGATAGAAAGTTTTGCTTGTCTGCTTCTGAAAAATCTGCAAATTTCTTCTTCGAATCTTTGACAAAACCTGCATGCAAAGTGAAAATAAAGTCTAGAATCGACTTCCTTTGAACAATCTGAACTCGTTGCTTCGAAGAACGCTGAAAACGGACACCTGAATCACCTTAAGCTTGCTGGTCGCTCAAAAAGAATAAGAGCTTCAGAGCAAAAGATGATGAAATAATGGACGCCATGCTTGAAATATATAGATTTTCATCATAGAAAATTCGCACTAAGCAAAGAATGGTTGAAAATGGCGCTTGGCTTCTAATTGGACCCCATCATAGTTAACTGAAACTCGAACAAGCTAAATAAATGGTCATGCATTAGGGTTTGCTTTACCAGTCTTCAGTTCAACTCAACCATGCGATTTTAGCTTCAGTTAACAATCTTATCAAGTTCGCCATCTTCAACCTTGCTTTAAATTCACACATTTAACCTAAGGCGTGCCTTTTGATAACTTCAGTTAACATTCATAATTGAAATGAGAAGTTCGCCATCTTCATGCAATAAATATTCTAAAAATAGCGACCCTTTTGGGACTTCAGTTGGCCTTCAAGAATGCGCCAACTTCACATTTATGCTTCAATATAAAATCTAAATATAGCAACCCTTTTGGAACTACAGTTGCCATCCTTAAAAAGTGCGTAGCTTCACAAAACTATGCTTCACTATTTAACCTTAAATATGGCGACCTTTTCATGACTTCAGTTAACATGCAAATTCGCCATACTTCACTAAAATATGCTTCACCATTCAATTCGTCCCTTTTGAACTTCAGTTGACATTTGATGAAGCGCCATCTTCACTAAAATCTTCACAATTGCAACCAAAATCGCCATGCATGTAAACTTCAGTTGACATTCAGTGATAATCTTCAGTTAAGTGAACATGCAATCAAGTTAACTCGACATGCAAGGTAGTTAACTGAACATGCAAACTAGTTAACTCGACATGCAAACTGAAAGATCACTCCACATGCCAATATATGAACTGAAGATAACAACCCAGAAATCATTCAGTCTAACTGCAGTCAGAACTCCAGTTAAGGCGTCCATTCAACTCACTTTCGAAAATTCAACTTTGAACTCTCAAGCGAATTCCAACTTAGCCAAATTTGATGAAAATTTAAGCTAAAACCTCTGTCGGGACCTCTGTTCATCCTCTGACACTGGTTGACTGACTTCTCGATTGGCTGGCTGACAGGTGCATTGCAGGGCTGAGTAAAAACTGATCAAAAGATATCTTGAGACTATACGTCATAAAACTGTCATCTGAAGGCTCAAAAATCCAAGCGCCTTTTCCAAAAGCTGCGCTTTTTACCAGACTTAGTCAAATTTTGACTTCTGCATTTCGTACGAAGGGAAAAATAAATCCTCCATAACTTTCATTTTCTTAACTTTCAGGACTGGAACTCAGGTTCACTGTGTAGCTGACATCATTCTGCACAATAGCTGCAAAGGCACATTTCCCAAGAAAACAACATCTGAGGGGTGAAAAACTAGGGCGCCTTTTTGAAAAGCTGCTCTTTTCATCCCAGACTTGGCCATTTCAGGAACTGGCTAGAATATCACAAAAACCTTGACTGCAAGCTGCCGAGGCATCTCACGAACTGACGGAGACAGGCAACGGAAAGCTGAGCATAATACGGACACATTGAATATCTGGTATCATCAGAAAGAAAGCATTAAAGGCTTGAAAAGCTTGGGCGCCTTTCCCAAAATGTGCTCTTTTGCTTTTTCTTCTGACGTTCTGACTAAGATTTGACCCTACGTTTGACCTCAAGTTCAGGCACTTCAGCAACTCAGATTCACCCGCTGACGGATGCGTCGCGAAGCTCGAACAAGAAGTGAGATAAACATCTTGGGTGGCATTTAGCCAAAAACCTTCATTTGGCACCTCAAAAAGATAGGCGCCATTCCCAAAAGCTGCGCTTTTTACCAGTGTTAGCCAATTCTCACCTTCGCCTCGTTTTGCGCTGTATCTTTCACAACTTGCTCGAAACAGGTCCGTTTGACAGGCTTGATAGCTTACTGCGAAGCTGACGTGATGCCGGACGAATGTCTGCTGGAGGTGACAAACCCTAAAAACAGGATCTGGACCCCTAAAAGATAGGGCGCCCATTTAAGAAAGTGCTTCCTTCTCCAGAGATAGAAAATTTTAATGATTCCGTTCAGATTTTCACTTTTCTTAAATCTTTTCAGCAACAGACTGACATGACATTGACACCAACTCCATATCTGAAAACCCCAAAAACGACCATTTGACAACACTTTAACAAGATTAAGACTCAATTAAGCAAAATGCCTTAGTGAAGCAAAAATTTTGGTTTTGGGGTACAACATAGAGATATTCAACACTTAGAGATCAATGAAAAGATATATGAAGGGCATCAAATCACCACTCCACAAACAACTTATATTCCCAGTCATGGCTTTAAAATTCCATTTTGTGGCACGTAGTCATTCAACTTGTTAGTATTTACATTCTATGCCAAACATGAAGATTACAAATGGTTGGCGATTTTGAATATACTAAGATCATTTTCCTTTGTTGTCGACAATTAATTTGGTGCTAAAATCTTTAGACTTGGGCACCAAATTTGAATCGAGATCCATGGGTTGACAGGACCACTTGTTTTTGGTGCTCATGAGGGATTTAAAGGGGATTTGAAAGAAGTTTTGGAAGGGAGTTTTAAATCCAATGTGGGCATTCATCAAAGCATAAATGTTAGAGGAATAGTGTCAAATGTTGCAATCGCAACTACTCTGATAGACATGCATGCAAACTATGGGAACATAGACAAGGCATTTGAATTGCTTTGGGATCTCATGCCATGCATATGCATAAAATGGTTTTGTTAAACAAGCTTTAGAAACTTTAAAACAAATGCTATTGGTAGGTGTAAAGTCGAATTTCATAAACTTTACCAGCATCTTCTCTGCATTTATGGAAGTTTTGAAACAAGGCGCTATTAAGGATGGAGAATTTCTATCAGATGTTATAGTTGCAATTATTGTGGTCGACATGCTTGCAAATTGTGGAAGCTTAGAATCAGGCCGCACAGCTATGAGGGTTGCGTAGAATAGTCTATTAAAGGGGTTTTAAAAACTGTCAAGCAAATGCATATGGTAGTTGTAATGCCAAACACCACAACCATTGCCAACATTATCCTTGCGTATGAGACTAAATTAGAAGCAAGGTGTGGACATTCATCAAAGCATGAAGGATAGAAATTAGAATAATGTTGTTAGATATATATTTTTTGACAGACATGCATGCATAACTCACATGCAACTATAGAAGGAATGGTCGAATGTGAGGAGAAAAGTCTTTAGAAATCTCAAACAAATGTGATTAGCAGGGATAGATGCCAAATGGTTTTGAAAGACTTTAGAAACTTTCAGACAAATGTAAAGTGTGCCTCCCTCTATCCAGCCTGCGCCTCATAGAGATTTTCTATGTAGTTATAAAGGAAACACATAAAATGGATTTGTTGAGCAAGCTTTAAAAGATTTCGAGAAAATAAATGGGCAGGCATGGAGATATATTCCCATAGAAATTTCAGATATAGGCTGCACAACTATTTGGAAGAGCATAAGGGACTATTGAAAAAGCTTAGAAACTCCCAGTGAATGCAATCTACAGATTAAGGGCCATGGTTTCATAAAGATTTCATGTTATGGAGTGATATGATTGCATAATGCACAAAATGGATTTGTTGAAAACACTTTAGAAACTTTTGAGCAAATGCGAATGGCAGGCATAAAGCCAAAACCGTATAACCCCTCCCAATATCTTTGTTGCCTTTGCCACAATGGGCAAGCACAAACTTGGACAGTTGTAAGATCATTGAAATAAAAACAAATTGGCTTAAATATGGAGAAACTTGGAATGGCACAAGGTCCTATGGATGCGACGAGACATTAGAACGAGCATTGGATTCTCTTATCCTAGATTTAAGGATTTTCAAGCCCCTCTAATGAATCAATTATCCCTACTTTCAAAAGACTGAGTAAAGTATTCATCTTATAAAGAGCGACTATTTGGAGCTTCTATTGGAACTCTATTGGGTTGTTTATGTCGCTTGATATTTCCAGGGGCCAACATTCAACCTGGACTCCATGCTTTGATTGGCACAATTTCTCTTCTTGGAGGAGTTTTTTGGTCATTAATTTTTGTGGTTGTAATCATGGTTGAAGGGACTGCTAGTCTTGATTTCATTCTACTTGTAATAATGGTAGTGGTTTTGTCAAATTAAGTTGCTCATCACATTCATCACCATGATGCATAAGAAGCTGATCTACAGTAGTTAGTGTAAAGAAAAGTTGACCATGGCTAGTGCATTAATAGAAGAAAACTCAACAATTCAATCTCTTGTAACTAAAGTTGAGGAGAAGATTAAAATTGGGTGTTGTGTTTGAAATGGACCTGGATATGTAAGTCCTAAAGATCAATAAATGGTCCTAGGGACAACCTTCTTTATGTCACAGTTGTATATACAAGAACTGTAGAGGAAATCCTAACTAATTGGCCACAATAAATGAAGATCTAGAATCCACAACTTATTCAAAGGTTGTGCACCACTTGCCTGTGACTCATTTAGGTGATGAATGACATCATTCTAGATGGAATGCATGTATCTCTTTCCATGATGATGCTTTTGCACAGAGATGTTACCTTATTTTACAATCACTTGTATTAGGTCGTATTTATGCCATCGATACATCAAAAGATCCAAGAGCATAGATCCTTTACAAGGTTGTTGAGCTTGAAACTATTTACACCAAAACTAGGTTGGAATATCCTCATATAGCTCATTGCCTTGCAATTGGTGATATGTTAATCTCTTGTCTTGGAGACAAAGATTGGAATGTAGAGGGAAATGGCTTCCTTCTAGATTTAGATTTGAATGTAAAAAGGTGGGGGAAAAAAAGGTTATAGTCCCACATTTGGTTATGATTTTTGGTACCAACCATGACACAAGACAATGATTAGCTCATCCTGGGGAGCACTGATAGCTTTTATAAAAGGATTCAATCTTCAACATGTTTCAGATGGACTGTATGGAAGACACTTGTTTGTGTATAATTGGCCTGATGGCACATTAAAGCAAACAATTGATCTAGGCAATGAAGGGCTCTTACCATTGGAGAGATGCTTGGGTTGATAACCGATCTTCTCATTTCCTTGGATGATTGATTTATATATTTTGTGAATTGGCCGCATGGGGATATTAGACAGTACATCATTGAAGATCCTGCAAAGTTTGTATTGACTGGCTAAGCACGGGTAAAGAATCTACTTCGTAAGGGGAGATGAATTTAAGAAAATCATGGAATGATATATAACTCACCCAGAAAGGTATGATTGCTAAGGCTAGTGTGAAATGGTGTGAATCTCACAAACCAAAAGGCTATCTGAACCAATCTAATGTGAATTTTGAATTCAGAAGATATATGTAGAGAGGGTAAATTTAGTGTTGTTCAAAGAGACATAGTATTGAATGGAAGGAAGATAGTGATAAAATGTTAACTTACTTCAAACAAGGACATTGAGGATGTCTATGAGATGGAATTGTGCAGGAGTATCAAAAGCTCTAATGAAACTATTGGTTATGGCATTATCACTCAAGTTGTAGTTAAGTGAAAGAAAAATGGTGTCGACTTTAACAAACCATAACTTGGTCTTTCTTTCAAGGTTATAGGTTTTGAGTTATCTTTTGGAAAAGTGAATTATATTACTTATTGTAACTAAAAGTTAGAAAGTGGACCTTGTTTCTAGAAAAATGATGTAAATCCTAATTAAATAAGGTTTATTGTTTTCAAGGCCATTGTATTTCAAAAAGTAGTCAGGAAGTAGTTATAAAGTGGTTACCAGGTAGTTACAGGGTAGTTACAAGAAAGAAGCCTATAAATACAAGGCTCTTGTTATTGTAAAGGGGGACTTCTTACGAAGGGGAGACTTTTGAGAGAAACTTTTGGAGAGATTTCATCTAGAATTTTGGCTTGACACTTTGTATAGATGGATTTTTGGAATCGTATATGCTCCAAATGTATTATTGTGTTATTGTTACTGATTTCTCATATGTTAAATTAGTAGTTCCTCTGTGTGAATGTGCAAACCATTGGTAATCTATGCAATTGATGTAATGAAAAATTGTTCATAACTTGGATCTTGGTTTGAATGGGTTGAAGTGGCCTATCTCTTTGTATGTTGAGGTTTGTCATATTTCTTTCATTGTCATTATACATCAAAACATATTTCATCGTAAAACCCCCTTGTAATTCGTCATATCCTATGAAGTCCTAGTTGGTATTTGTATGCCTTCCACTAGGGTTTATGTTATTCAACTTTATTTAACTTTTCACCTTTTTGTACTTTTGGGTTAAAAGTACACAAAAACCCCAAACACCCCTATCATCCGAGGGAGCTGCCCCTCTCAAATGTAGAGGAAGATTGTTGTTTCACAAGCAATCTCTCCAATTGTTGGAGTGTTATTGCCACTTTCCATTGGGCGAGTCAAGTATCATTTCAAATGCCAATTCGCTTTACCAACACGAATAAAGTAGGCAAGAGTTTTTAAGTTTCTTGTAGGTTCTTTTTGCATCAGTGAGAAGGGTTCTTGAAAAATGCCATGCCCAATTAAATATCCATATCTGTAATGTCCCCTTTTTTGTGAGCATTAGAGTTTTTAGGATTAGCCTATCATCTGATCCTCGTAGGCTAGTGTTGTAGATTATAGGGTCCAGTTTGGGCGTTAACGAGCTCTTCAGGTGGCAGTTTGCAGTGTTTAGCTCTCTAGACCCTTGGCATTTACAGAGGTGATGTTATTCAGAGGTTTCTGGCTCCATTTTGAGGCACTTACTATTTATAGTAAGTCAGTGAGCGATAGAGGCCAACCTTACTATTTCTGGTAAGACACCTGAATGAGTAGTGGTTTCAGTAATTTACCTCTTGGCGCAGTTAGTTTCAGTAAGTGATATTATTTTTGGACTTTGACGTTTTAATTATTAATAAAGTAATACTTTATTATTAATAAAGTACTACTTTTTAATAATTAATTATAAAGTGATTATCATTATATTAATGATATAAGTTGACTTTATTTGAGGGGTCATTAATGTTATAAAATCAAATTATAAAAGTGACCTTTTAAGCGCCCATTTAATGAAATATAATAAAGTCACTTTAAAAAGCAAATGATTAATATATTTTAATATTTTAAAAGCACATTGGGAGTCTCAATGTGCTGAATGGTGGATTGATTTTTAGGAAAATTCATGATTTTGAAAAGAAGTTTTCAGGCTATTGAAGAGCCAATTATTGAAGGCAAAAATTTGTTGTTCATTGTTCCAGTATAGAGGCATTCACAGGAATTAATGAGGGTTTGATAACACATATTTATGTCTTTTTATTCTGGGCGAATTAATCAGTTTTGGTAGCTGGTATCATCCATTTGCAGCAGTTATAGACCACCATTTGGGGTGCATTGTTCATTCTAATCTGTGTGTGGCTTTTGAGGGGCTGTTGAGGAAGCACGTGAACCATATTTCTGATCAGATATTTGTGTTCTCATCAATTTGCTGCTGATAACTTCTGTGTTGAGGTCGAGTTGCTTGTTGGATGAGATTTCTGTAGGTTAACAGCAATCTATTCTCATCGCCTACCTATACATTGTCCTGTAGCAGCATTTAGCAAGGCATGGGGACTCTTTAGGGAGCCATCTCAGTGCAAATACATGTAATCTGGGCGTGATATCTTCTAGGTCAGAATTGTGACATGTATATTTTGTGTTTTCAGACTGAAAGTGTTATTATGTAATGCTGATTTCTCTGCTGTAGGAACTCATGAAGTCGCCTAGCATGTTAGGCTATGCAAACTGTCACTAAATGCAGTAGTATTTAAAAATTCAGTGTTAAACAATGTATTTCTGCCACTACTAATGCTCAGAAAATTAGTTTGCTGAGGTATTATTGTTGCATGTTATAATATAAGTTGATGCATAGTATGAAGATGTATCATTGAATATCAGTTTTGAAAAAAACATTCGATGCTGAAGTCAGTTATAAGTAATGCATTGAACATATCAAATTCTGAAATATACTTCTGAAATACATCATTGTGAGTTTGCTTGCAAACTGTTTGATAAAATGTCCAATATGCCAAACTGAGACAAATCATTAAGAAATCGCAAAAAAAAATGTTCCATTTGGGGTGGGACATTACAGTGGTATCAGAGCGGTCTTCTGCCATCCTGTTGGGGGTTTAAATTATATATTCAGTGAGCTCACTTTTGGCATCATTTGAGTGATCAACACTCTTGTTTTCAGTTTCATTGTTTTTCCAGTCAGTTTTAATTATGGACTCAGACAATGACAAAGAAATGGTATCAGGTGATGGGAAATGGTTGGCAAGAATTCTCTATGAGCAGGGTACCAAACTTAATAGTCAACCTAAATCTAGGTGTGATACTTTGGTCACGTTGAGAAGACTGGAGGAATGCTCAAGTCTCGTTGAGTAGTCACCCACTTCATTGTTACAGATTGCTATGACTTCAGCAGTGACTTCGTTGGGTGAGCTTAAGTATTTGAGACACAGAGACAATGAGATTAGGCTCACCGTTGCCCTTTGTATTAGTCAGCCTATAAGGATCACAAGTCCTCGGGTTCCTTATAATATTGATAAAATGAGAGAAGCATTGCAGCTAATTGTTGATAGTTTTGATGGGATAGGTGATGTCGACAGTCCTACTTTTGGGAAGAAGATCAAAATCCTTGAGTTGATGGCACAAGTTAGATCGTGCGTTGTTATGATTGACTGCGATTGTCATGATCTTGTTTTATAGGTGTTCCATCTCTTCTTGGAATCAATCAACGAGAGACATGATAAGACTATCTAGGACAACATGAGGACTATCATGATTTCAATTATTAATGAAGGTGATGATATTTATCAGCCTCTCTTATCCCTTCTACTAGCTGTTTGAAAGCAAGAAAAGGCATTGTCTCCAGCTTCATATGATTTGATACATAGTGTTCTCGAACAATGTGAGGGTAAGCTAAGGCCTTACTTGTTCGTTGAGGAGCAGGTGCAAGGGAAGGGGGTGAAATTTGAAGTGGGTGATGATGAGAAGACCATACATCTTGATAGTGAGTTGACAAAACTCTTTGATGATACTTTCAACACTCAAGAAGTTGTTATCAGCCCCGATAACAATTCTGATTTTTATGACAGCAGTCATACTATGGAGCGTAACCATGAGTTAGATGCTATGGCACATGAGGAAAATGTTGTGGAAGGATCTTCTAATGTTAGCACACGAGATATAAGTGTCGAAATTGAGAAATGCATGGAACAGTTCTGATTTTTGTGACAGCAGTCTAATATCTTTGCATCAGCATGAGTTTACAGCTATTACACATGAGGAAGATGGTTGTGTGAGGTTATCTAATGCAAATACTCAAGATTTGGGTATTAAAGATGCATTCGGTGTTGGAGATACATGTCACAACAAGTCTGATTTTGTATATGAGACCATAGGAGATGGGAGCATATCAGAAAAAGTACATGAGATTGATGAGTCTTAGGGGTCCCATCATCTAGCGGAACAACTGATGGTGAATGAAGATCAGATTGATGCAGCCATTGGATAGTATGATGACATTCTTCAGCTATTGCACAAGTATTGCTGGAGGATTTCGGGAATACAGAATAATCCTGAAGGAGGTCTTTCCCTTGCAAGTTACCATGCACTCAAAGAGGCATTGATGAAAACAAAGACTAATTACATGCAACTACTTTCAGATAGAGATCACCTACTTCAACTTGGTGAGATCTGCTACAATGCACTTGAGGGGAAAGAGAGGGAAGTGGATAAGCTTACTGATGAGCTTATGGTCATGGAGAATTCCTTGAAGAGCACTCAGGAGGCTCTTCGAGAGACTCAAATTCAAATTGTCGAGCTTTGTGAGGAAGTGAGTTTGGCTCGATTAGCATCGTCCACAATGGAAATTCTGTTTTCTAGGGCTGCCATGACATCCACGGATGAGAGTGGTACTTTGGGGTTGAGGGCCCAAGATACAGATATGACAGTGGCAGAGACACATACACCTTATGAACCATCTAGCAGTGAGGTGCTTGCATCTGCACATGACAGGGGTACTAGTCTCTACATTGGTGGAGTAGAGATTTCTATTGGTGAGTTTTGTGCCGAGGAGGTAGAGTCTTGTGTGAATAGCTTGTTGACTCATCACACTGTCCCATCTTACGAGCGTGAGGATTGCGGGGCACCTACCAGAGAGAGCATGCCACCTACTTCTGCTGGTAGTTTGGGTAATACCTTGGTTGAGGTGGATGGTAGGCATGAGCCTATTGAGTCACCGAGACTCAAGGAGCAGTTGATAGTTATTGAGGATAGGGTTGTCCAAACCTTATCTCGTTTCGACAACACATAAGTTTGTGGAGTACCTCCTGTGGTCAGCACAATTGGAGGAAAGGCAGACAGGGGTAGTAGTTGGTACTTCCATATCTAGTCTGCAGACTATAGTGCATGTTTTGGAGGGAATTAAGTCAAATTACATTCATTTGCTATATGACAGGGATTTTGCAGTTCGGTTTGCAGAGAGGACTTGCAGAGTACCTACCCAACTAGCCCCTTAGAATTGGAGACGTGAGCCATCTCTTGATTCCAGTAATGGGAGTGATGAGGAGTGTGTTCCCCATGGCTATGACAGTTAGCCATTGACACGGGCAGGTGCATTCTACCTTGATTGCATAGTTAGGAGTGCTCATCACTTCTCCTTTAGACCACACCCAGATGATTTGATGATGTGTAGGTGTGGTTTGGCTCAGGAGTTATATCATCCATTGTGGGATGAAGTGTTGGCATCTTCAGAAGATGGAACTAGAGATTGCAGGCGTCTGACTCAGCTATATTAAGAGGATTACTTGCAGGGTCAGAGATCAGAGTTACCATCATGCTCATATGTATCTCCTTGCTCAAAAAATTTCATTGGAGACTTGGTTTCAGGGAGGTTATAGTGGTAGTAGGCATGATGGCATGTTTAGTTTTTGCAGCGGTGATGAAGGAGAGTTTTATCATTCCCTTGATTTGGGAGGAGCATTTACATATCTTCCAGCACCTATGACGAATAGTCAACAAATTTATGGGTGTTTAGTGGGGGATGGAGAGAGATGTTGTGTTGCAAACACTTCCAGATATTTTTACCTCCTCATGACTGATAGATGTGAGTTTCGGTTGAGTTGGGATCTAGGTGGTGACAGGATTGGCACTGTGGTTCGAATGGGTCCCATTGGGTTGCTTCACCACTCTTGGCATGGTGAAGTTGATATCAGAATAGTGCAGTGGGAGTCAAAGGATGTTATGTGTGGCAGACTTCCATTCTGGGTTGGGATCCAGGGATTTTATGCATTGATTTTATGATTGGTAGATTGTCCTACATTGGGGTAGTTATGTGTAGTAATGCTGAGCATAGTTTGGTTGCTACCCAGTGGATGCAGTGGATATATTGTTGGACACTCTATAGTTTGCTATGGGATTGTTTTTGTGCATCAGGGTTCCAGTTAGAGTTTATTGATGAGTATTGCGACATGTACATTGTGTTGATTGCATACAGTTTCACCTTCGTTTCACATGTACATGAGCTGATTTCGATGCCCGAATCTTGTGTGCATGAGTTGGATAGTTGGTGTGATGTTTATCCTTGCGCAACTGTGCTTATGCTGGTGCTACTAGAGTTATTTGGAGACATGTGGGCCATTCTACAGTTCTTCCCTTGGGCTTTTGTTGGAGTGGTGTTTCATATTCAGTTGCAATTGCTTGAGAACAAGCAATTTCAGGGAGGGCGAACTGTAATGTCCCCTTTTTCGTGAGCATTAGAGTTTTTAGGATTAGCCTATCATCTGACCCTTGTAGGCTAGTGTTGTGGATTAGAGGGTCCAGTTTGGTTGCAAATGAGTTCTTCAGGTGGTAGTTTGCAGTGTTTAGTTCTCTAGACCCTTGGCATTTACGAAGGTGATGTTATTTAGAGGTTTTTGGCTCTATTTTGAGGCACTTACTATTTATAGTAAGTTAGTGAGCGATAGAGGCCAACCTTACTATTTTTGGTAAGGCACTTGAATGAGCAGTGGTTTCAGTAATTTACCTCCTGGCACAATCAATTTTAGTAAACAATGATTATTTTTGGAGTTATGACATTTTAATTATTAATAAAGTAATACTTTATTAATAATTAATTATAAAGTGATTATATTAATGATATAAGTTGACTTTATTTAAGGAGGGGTCATTAATGTTATAAAATCAAATTATAAAAGTGACCTTTTAAGCGCCCATTTAATGAAATATAATAAAGTCACTTTAAAAAGAAAACGATTAATATATTTTAATATTTTAAAAGCACATTGGGAGTCTCAATGTGCTGAATTGTGGATTGATCTTCAAGAAAATTCATGATTTTGAAAAGAATTTTTCAGGTTGTTGAAGAGCCAATTATTGAAGGCAAAAATTTATTGTTCATTGTTCTAGTATAGAGGCATTCACAGGAATTAATGAGGGTTTGATAACACATATTTATATGTCTTTTTATTCTGGGCGAATTAATCAGTTTTGGTAGCTGGTATCATCCATTTGCAGCAGTTATAGACCACCATTTGGGGTGCATTGTTCATTCTAGTCTGTGTGTGGCTTTTGAGGGGCTGTTCAAGAAGCACGTTGTAAGAGACCAGGTGTCTCTCAACCCAACCACTGATCGAGAATGCAAGGTTTTTGTTTGTTTTGTTTGTTTTTTTGATTTTTTGTGGTTTTTGCAAATAAAGGAGATGGTACGATTTTGCATTAAATGCTTCTAAAAATTATGATAAATTCTAGAATGCGAATTTGAAGTAAATGTACTCATAAGTTGGTGCCAAAAGACTATTAATCTTGCAAATCAATTACAATAATAGATCTATGATGTGTGAGCCAAAAGGCAAGCATGCATAGGGAAAAAGCAACTATTAAATGAGTAAGAAACCTGGTATTTTATTGCAGCGATCTGATAACCAGCTGTAGCATTCAATGTGCACAAAAGACAAAGATATCCAGCTCCAAATTGATCACAGATGCATCCAAGGAATTGTGCGACCCCAATGGAAGTGAATATTTAACAAAAAGCAAGGCGTTTCAAGCTTTAAATCCACACGCCTTCCAGCTGAAACAGTACGGCTATAGCAGCAAGCAAAGAGGCCATACAACTGAGAAAAGAGATGCCAGAATACTGGAACAACAAGATATAAATCGATTCCTGGCCTTGATAAATTCGTTCTTCTCAAACCCTTTTTGATTTTTCCTCTGTAAGAACAAATGTACTGTAGTGTTACTGTTCACGTGCACTGTAGCATCTACTGTAGCGCGGCACTATTCACGTGTACTATAGCAGCCAACGCTAAATCTGATCTGCAAGTAATAGTCTTCAAAACCCTTACTGATTCTACTGAAACTTCACCAATTTTGCACAAGTATGGCTCCTGAATGAAGCCACTCTGATTAGCAAACTTCAGCTGATCTCTCACAACTTCAGATTGCTACACATCAAAGAGTTTTCGTTCTCCAATGGCTGGTAATCTGCAGAAACCCTTGTTTCTCACAAACTCCAAAGCTTTCAAGTTTTTTAGACAAAGTTGAATGATCAATAGAATGATTTCTTTTTGCCCATTGAAAGCTTTTATAGCCTCTTTGAGAAAATCAACCCATTTTGGCTTTTAAAAATCATTTAAATATTATAATCTTCAATTTGCATTTAATGCCTTCTCATTACCTTGGTTTATGTGCACATAATCAATTAATATCATTAAATACACTTTTAATGTGTCATTGGCCCCATTCGAATATAAAGTTAATTTATAACTTTATATTATAATCCCTTTTAATATAAAGTCATTTTATAACTTTATATTATAAACCTTTTTAATTAAAATCATTAATGACACATTAAATATTAATATCTCCATAAATATGCATCCGTTAGCCATGCCAACTGAAACCAAGGTCAATTTTGCCAATCTCTGAGTAATCAGACGCCCTGCCAAAGATAGTAACTCCTGATAGTTGACTTACTATAAATAGTAAGTACACACCACTGAATCTAGAAACAACTGCAAAGGTCCAATCAACGGTCGATACTGCAAATATGCTCTGTTTAGGTGCCCTGCTAATATTGGAAACCCTGACTCTCCCAAAATAGTAACTTACTATAAATAGTAAGTGTGTCAAACTAAGTCAAATAACCTGTGCAAAGGCCAAAACCTGAATCCAGCTGAGGAGTAATGTCTCCAATCACCGGGTAACTGCCACAGAAGACCCCCTATCCATAACTGTTAGCCTACGAGGGTCAAATGATAGGCTAATCCTTACGAACTCTGATGCTCACGAAAATGGGGACATTACACATGTGAACCATATTTCTGATCAGATATTTGTGTTCTCATCAATTTGCTGCTGATAATTTCTGTGTTGAGGTTGAGTTGCCTGCTGGATGAGATTTCTGTAGGTTAGCAGCAATCTATTCTCATCGCCTAACTATACATTGGCCTGTAGCAGCATTTAGCAAGGCGTGGGGACTCTTTAGGGAGCCATCTCAGTGCAAATACATGTAATCTGGGCGTGATATCTTCCAGGTCAGAATTGTGGCATGTATATTTTGTGTTTTCAGACTGAAAGTGTTATTATGTAATGCTGATTTCTCTGCTGTAGGAACTCATGAAGTCGCCTAGCATGTTAGGCTATGCAAACTGTCACTAAATGCAGTAGTATTTAAAAATTCAGTGTTAAACAATGTATTTCTGCCACTACTAATGCTCAGAAAATTAGTTTGCTGAGGTATTATTGTTGCATGTTATAATATAAGTTGATGCATAGTATGAAGATGTATCATTGAATATCAGTTCTGAAAAAAACATTCGATGCTGAAGTCAGTTATAAGTAATGCATTGAACATATTAAATTCTGAAATATACTTCTGAAATACATTATTGTGAGTTCGCTTGCAAACTGTTTGATAAAATGTCCAATATGTCAAACTGAGACAAATCATTAAGAAATCGCAAAAAAAAAGTTCCATTTGGGGTGGGACATTACAATATCCAAGTGACTTTGTGTGCAAATTTTGTCTAGTCCTAGATCTAGGAAAAAACTTACATCCAAAAAGGGAGTTAAAGGAGATAACAAGGGCAATCTTGTTATGGAGTGAGCCGTCAATAAAGGTAGATTTTTGATGCGTAAAGCACAATAGTGTACTCATTTCCAAACTTGAAGGGCTTACAATAGTAATAAATAATACAAACTGATTGAGCATTGTAGAAAATAGACCTTGCATTGTAACAAGATTGTTACATCCCTGCAAAATTCACTGTCCACACCTCGTTTTTTCCCTGTTTCGTTAGGACCTCTGTCAACATGTTAATTCTAATTTCACTACATTCTTGTTTCCATGTTGTCTTCGTTGCCCACAAGCAAGGTTGTGTGTCATCATGGTTTTGCTCGTTAGTAATGACATATGCAGGGCTGAAACAGGGACATTCGAGCCATTTGGAGTATTGATGAAATTGTTTGGGGATAGACCAGTTCTGGAAATGTCATTTGTGTGGCAAGCTCATTGAAGTTAAGGAGTCGAGAAACGACAAGTAACAACAACAAAGGCAATGAGAAAGTGTTTTTTGTGGCAGCAAACAAGAAGATTGCATGACTGAAAGCAAGTTAAGCAACAAAACATAACAGAAATTGTGATGCAAGGCCAAGAAATGGCATAAACCACTAAACTGCGTGATCGCGACATAGTTGGTAGCAGAATGAACCCTTAATCATGTTACAAAAATACAAATTTTTGGCAATGATCACTGAATCGTTGTAATGTCCCCTTTATGGAATTAATCTAAAATATATAAGTACAGTTAGAATATATAATTTATCTTATTAGTACATCATTAAATTAATGCAAAGTTATCTTGAGGACCTACTTATAATGATTAATATCAATTAAGCATATGATAAATAATTAGATTACTCTAGATTGCACGTGTTAAGAATAAATCAATTGCAATATCAGTCATGACCCCTTTTCTGATTGGAATAGAATCTCGCCTTGACTCCTCTTGTCTAGCTTCATGGGACGGAGATTTTCTGTGTTAAGGGGCGTGTGAATGCAACTCAAAGTGGATTCCCTCAAGGTGTTCCACCCATCTTGGGATCTTCCATCAATGGGCGATTTACCAGCTCTTCTCCTCCTCAAACGCACAGTCAGTTTGAGTACTAGCCAAGGAAGTTGAAGCCTGAATTCTATTCCCACAGAAAGGTCGTAATAACTTAAGAGAACACAATAATTGCTGCAAGCAACATTATTGTGTCATTGACAAGTAGCATTCAATAATCTTCAGATCGTTTACATTGTATAGAAGTCTTAATAACTTGACACATATATGTTTATTGTTTGCAACAGACATTAAGATGCAATAACTCTCATAATATACTGGATTGGACCTACAGATCATTACTGGTTTGTACATAAGCAGTTATTGATTTTAATATACTAAATTCAGTCACTACACCATACGCCATATTATGAGAATTAGAATTAATTTCAGAATCCTGTAATGATGGCCAAATGTATGAGGGACTTACCTTGTCCGCAGCGCTAGACTGGTTCTTTCAGACGTGTTCTCGTCTTGCAGCAGATTCCGGCTTCTACTTTCCACGCGATTCCTTCTTACCTCCTGCTCTGTCTTGGGCGCTCATTAAAAAGACCTTTATGGACGCGTCCCTTCCGCTTGCTGGCTGATTGGTGGAGTCACCACCTTCCCAAGGAGTGCGCCTCTAAGCAAGTCATTCATGCTTAAGTTTATCTACGTTAGTTTATTTCATAACTATAAACTCATAAAATCGTTCTTCAAAGTCATTTAATAAATGAATAAAAAATTATTTTAATTTCTTCATTATAGTAAAAAGGTAAATATCGAACTTATGCTGGAATCAAAGATGATGAGAGCAATTTTCCTTGTTAACGAAGTCAATTCTCTATCCATAATTTCGAGGGTTATGACAATTGTGCGATAGGAAATGTAATGACAACAATAATGAAGAAATTGCGTGACAAGAAGGAAAAATAGTTGGAGGAATCTCTGAATCGCAACTAAAGGGTTAGCACGATGAATACCTGAATCACACAATCTGGAGGGTTTGTGCCGGCAAGAGGATTTAATCCCCAAGTCAGTAGGAAATGCGCTGGAAAAGACATCTATTTCGCGCAACTAGCATGTTAAGTCGCTGGAAAAACAAATGAATCCATGTGACAAACAGTTAAGCACTGGCAGTGAATCCTAAATCATGCCTATTGAGGTTGTTGACCTTTAAAAGCTTAAAGCCACAGATAACAAATTAAAGCATGGGCTATTTTCTTATTGATTTTCTTGAACTAGTTATTGTTTCACTCTCCATTTCGAAGATCAGATTTCAAGGGCAGTTTAGTGTTGAGATTTTGACATCTGGTGAAGCATTTTAGTGACTGTTTCATTGAACATCAGCTAGGGTTTGTGTGTAATAATTAACAGGGGTTTTCAATCTTCTGCAACAGACCTGAGGTTTGTAGCAATACATTGTTTTGTTTTCGTCGGATGGCATTTGACTCAAGTCATTAGGTTGCACCTCCAAGGTCTCATGATGCTTGGGGGTTTCAGTTCTTCTGAAAAGCCATCAATTTTCAAAGCGAGGAAATGTAAAAGCATTGCAGAGGTTGTTTGTCTGGCAGATTGCTATTTTTAGCTATGGTTCTATTTTGAAGTTGGTATTTCCAGTGTTATATTTCTAGGTAAAGTGCTTAGGGCCTATTTTGAGGCTGCTTTGTTTTATTAGTTCTTTAGAATAGTTTTGTTTTGAAGTTACATTCTCTCTTTGTTTAATAGCTTTAAGCATTTTCTTTAAAAATATTGATTTTTGGGTAATTAATTATTATTTATAATCTTAAAACTCTTAAATTTTTTAATCTATAAATAAGTGTTTTGGACACAGGACATTTATAATGATTGGCATTACACTTATGCTGTCAATATTGTTTTTTGATTGATATGCTACCAACATTGTTATTTAGGTTGGTTAACTGTGTTTCTAATTTCATTGATTGGATTGATAATGAATAAAATTGTCAAATTTTATATTGATGCCATTTATTCAACTAGGTTGTAACTATGCATGTAAACTAACCATTTGGTTTTTGAAATTCTGTGTTGTGTTGTGTTGATGTAGTTGTTATTCTTTTCAATCCAATTTGCATTTGAATGCTAGTCTTCATTTTAGCCAACTGAAAGGTGTTATTGTTTGTGTGTTCAGATAGTTTGTTTTCTTTCAGAAAATTTCTAAAATACTGCTTGTATGATTGAGTGTTATCAGTCTGGCACTTGTATTTAAGGCAAAGATGTAGGCAAGTAGTTATTTCATCAATACAAAACCTCTATGAAGATATTGTATAGTGTTGATATTTGTATATTTTGTCTATAGTTTTGTGTCTAGAGTTGTTTAGCTTAATGTTTAAGTTTAGATTAGATCTGAAAGAGCTTCCTCTCTGAGTTTGAGTAAAGCTTTACCTTCACATGTTGTTTTATTTCGTGCTGTCTTCCAAAAGACAATATTAAAAAGCTAACATGGATGAAATTGAGATTATAAAGGCTATACCAAATATGAAAGTGATTGAGCTTAGTATAAGGACTTGAGATATTAGTGGTTTTATAGGAATGATTAGTAACTGAAAGCAAATGAATATTATCATTTCATATGGATTTGTAAGGTATGAGAGAAATGCTGCATATTTTGTTCAATTTAGGTATTACTGCACATTATTGATCTTGTAATTTGCTTGAAGAGGGGTCTCAAAGGAGACTTGAACTGTCGGAGAATTACATAGTAAAATCTAGATACATGATATTGTTGGAAATGTTGTCATTGATGTCAAAGTGAATGGATGAGATCAAGAAGATTGTTATTAACGTCAAAGGCATATGGAAGATTGAAGAAGTAATGTCACACGGTTATTATATGTGATGTGTAATCTTGCACATGATTATAAGAAAAGTTCCTGGAGTTAGTTTTGCAAAGGAAAAGCAATGAGAATTAACATAAATATAAGAAAGCTTGATGGTTCAGAAATCCTTTTGCTCATTAAGTAAACATGAAGATATTAAAGTACAAACACTTACAAGATGACAATCAATGATTTACAAGCACGCTTGAATGATGCAATTGGAATATTTAAGTTATCAAATATCAGTGGCAAGAATCAAAATCTGCATAAAGGCCTGGATAACAAATGAAAGGGAGAAATACTTTATAATAGGTCAACTTTACCTTAACAAAGGCAATGGTGAAATGAAGTTATAATTCATTTATATTAACGATGGAGAAAAATTAGAATAAAAACAAAAAATAAATAAGACAAAAATTAGAATAAAACAAAATTGAATAAGACAAAAATGTCTTATACAAATAGTGGTGATTTGTTTGGATAAACAAAAACAGTGATTAGTATATACAACAAGACAGCGATCTAAAGTCTAAGAATAAGACAAAAAAAGGAGGGTGAATAGGACAAAAAAAAACAGGAACAAGACAAGATAATAATGATAAAAGACATGTCAGCGAATTTGTAATGCCCCCTTCTCGAGCCTGATCTTTCCAGTGACCGTTGGCCTATTCCGGAGACCCATAGGCTAGTCGGAAGGTAAAATTAGGGTTTCCTATTTTGAAGGATGCTCTTGCTCGAGGTTGGTTGTTTCAATGGCGGATTCTTTCTGGGTTTTCAGAGAGCTTCGCAGTGGTATGTTCTTCTTGGCATTCTGAGCATCTTTAGGAATTTACTATTTTTAGTAAATTCTATTTCTGGCAGTGAGCCTGTTGGTCTCAGCACAGTTGACTTTCCTCGTCAGTCGTCTCAATTGGTTTATTCAAATTTTGGCTTCGGGATGCAGTTTCGGAGAGATAAGCTCATTTCACTTAAATAACATTATATTTTAATGTTATATTACCCCTTGGCCTAGTCTATTGACTTCATGTTGTTTTGAAAAGTGGTCTTTTGAGGGTGGCGCCTTCATTGAAGATTATTTTATAATTATTAAGGTCACATTAAGCCTTAAGTGGGATGCCTTTATTTAAGTGATGAATTTAATTAAAAGAAGTCAAATTGAAGCTTTGAAGAAAGGGACGCCATCTTTTGGGGATTAGGGTTTGACTCTGAAAAGAAGGTTAGGGTTTCGAGAAGGTCAACAGCAAATTATAAAAGGAAGCCTTTGGTTCTCATTTCAGCATCTTTGGTCTACAGGAATGTTATGCTGCCAGTTTGGCTCTGGGATTGCTTCGAGGAATGTAAGCCTCCTAGCTAGGCATTGCTTCTCGCTTGAAAGATAGCGACTAGTGGTGAGATAGTGTAGTTTGTGAGTCTTGCATTGGGTTTTGTGCATTGTAATCAGCTTGTGGCTTCTAGATCAGATTTATGCATATTAGAGAATTTCTAGATTTCATCATTTATTACAGCAGATTGTCTTTTTCATTCATAAGTCAAAAAATACAAAAAATATTCTTCTGGGTATTGTCTAGAATCAACTGTCTGTGAAGGGAAAACTAGTTCCTTGAGTTTCAGATTTTTTAGAACAGCCTTCAAATTTTAATGTCAAATCGCCCCTCTTGCTGGGCCGTATCATCTGTACTTGCATTGGTTTTCGTGCATAAATCATATAAGGTCTTTTGCTGGGGTTTCAGTGTCCTATCTTGGTCGCCATCTTATTAGGATCATATTGCATTTCGTCTGGAGGAATTTGATTAAGTTTGGAGCAAGTTGTGAGTGAATTTGTGAGTTTCAGGGCTGCTGTTCGTGCACGTGGAAAAACAGGACTGTCATAAATCAGATTTCGAGGTTGGTCTGTTTAGTGCAATTTCAGATCTAAGCTTTATTATTCAGTAAAGGAAACTCATATATATTGTTACAGCTCTATTTATATGTTGATTCACATTGATAGCAAGATATTATCTTTCATATTGTAAGCTGGCAGTAGTACTGACAGTAGTGGTTATTCTTGCTTATCATAATTTGTAATGCTCAGCTTTCCGTTAAGTAATTGCAATTGTATTTCCTTTACCTCCGCCCTATGGTAGCTCCTTTCCCACTCCGGGTTAGAAAGCACATTCTGGGTGTCGAGTACTTTCAACATTTTAGCTCATTTCTCTTTCAAGCATTGTAATTTGTAACACTCCGCCATATGGTCGCCTCAACTCCATACTGGATTGGGTAGCACATACTTGGTGTTGAGTTCCCTTTCAGTTCTTGTAGTGTAGAAGATCCTCTGACCATATGCTCGCCATTATCGGCGCCATTCTTGGTTAGAGTTCCTTCCAGCTTGTTTCTGCATTCAGATCCTCTGACCAATGCTCACACCTTGCCCTCATCGGGATCCTGGTGTACATTCTGGTTAGAGTTGCTTCAGCATCGTTTTGGTTTAGCTGCTAACCTTAACGGGTGCATTGGTTGTAACTTGCAATTGAAAAAATTGAAAAAATTGGCTCGGAATATTTCAGTGGTATCAGAGCCAAGATCTTGCCATCCTGTGAACAATCTGCCTATGAGTGACAGAGAAAAGAGGTACATAGCAAGGGAAGACAAGAAAGTTGGAAAACAATTCCAGCCCTATCAGGCTCCAGAAGGTCAGACAGCTTCAGAGGTCTTGAGGGCTCATTGGGAGTCTTCTCAGGAATCAGATATGGCAGAAGGTGAGAGATCAGTTGGGGGTAACGAGAGGTTTACCAACGACAGAGATGACAGTGGAAAGGGAAGAGAAAGATCGATAAGTCCCGGAAAGAGATTTGAAAAGAAGATGGATGCCTTGATGGACATGGTATCTTTCATGACGGGGAAAGTGGGCCAGAACACAACTCCACAAAACAACTCAGGGCATAGAGGAGAGCATAGCGCCTCCAACCAGCATGATGGACATGCAGCTCAACATGTTTTAAACAACACTTACATCTCAGCCAGGCCTCTCAAACCCACCTTCTTGGCACCAGTAAACACTCAGCCAGATCCTGAAGAGAATGCTTCATTCGTGGAGCAGTTGAGACTTGGCCGTGTGGAGTATGATTCTCTCCCTGTTGACATCAAGATGGACATGTCCTATAATGACTTCATGGATCACAAAAGAAAGAATAAGGGACAAGGGAGACATCATGAGCAAAGAAGAACAACAGTTCAAGGGGACTTGTATCAAGCTGTCAACAAGGTTATACTTCCACACTATGACGGGAGTGATAACAGCTCAGCTCGAGCTTGGATACAGAAGCTGGATAACTATCTAGCTCTTAGACCCATGGGAGAAGAGGAGGCGATTAAGTTCGCTACGCTACACCTTGATGGGGTGGCGCACGAGTGGTGGTACCATGGCCTAGTCACCTTGGGTCATCGGTCTATCACAACCTATGATGAGTTCACCAATAGGCTCATCGAGAGATTTGAGAAAAAAGATCCTGAAATTCATTTCAGAGAATTGGCACAGTTGAGGCAGTATGGCACAGTTGATGCCTACATAGCTGAGTTCCAGAGACTCTTAGTAATGGTCACTGGAATCACGGAGAGGCGATTGGTGATCCTTTTCAGTGAAGGTTTGATGGAACCACTCAAGGGTTGGATTAAAGCCTTTGATCCACCAACCCTACAGGAGGCCATGAAGAAGGCAAGAAACATGGAGTGGGCTGCTCCTAAGGCAAAGTTTCAATCCAATCCATCCTTTCACAAAAGGGATAAAGGGAAACGACCTCATCATAGACCTCCTTTGAGACCTCAGCATAAGGAGTTCAAACAACAAAATCCTCATGTCACCAGATTGGATCCAGAGACCCTGAACGAACTCAGAAGAAAGGGGTTATGTTTCCGGTGTAGGGAAAAATGGTCTCAAGATCATGTTTGCCCAAAGGGAGTTAAATTTAATCAGATTGAGTACTATTCCGCTGGTGAAAGTAATTCTGATTTTTCAGACCAGCAGTCTGATTTTGAGGATAGTGAAGTGGAAAGAGCTCCAGAAGAGTCCGAAGATGAAAAGGAAAGTGGAGGAATCTTGGCTCAACTTTCGAGCTTCCAAAGAAACGAATCCTTCAAGGTTCGAGGGATGATTAAGGGGCAGCGAATCGTTGCTTTGATCGACATAGGAGCAACACATAACTTCATTGATGAAGTTGTGGTGGCAAAGAAGGGGCTGCAAACAGAAGAGTTTGAAGGCTTCAAGGTCATGGTTGCTGATGGATTCCACATCTCATGCACCAAGAAGATCTCCAACATGACTATGCAAATGGGAAATTATGAAGTCAAGGATGATTTCTATGTGGTCAACATTGGAGATACGGATGCCGTTCTAGGCATTCAATGGCTACGTTCACTTGGAGAGATCTCCTTGAATCTGCAAACTATGGAGCTCAAGTTTCAATCCGATGGGAAGAGGATAGTACTAAGAGGAATGTCCAATGGGGGTCCTCGGGTTGTGTCATTCAAAAGAATGGCAAGGCTGATCCGTCATGATCAAGTTGAGTGGGTTGCAGAATGTATGATCCTTCCTGCTAGTCTGGTTGAGACTAAAAGAGACTATCCTCTTGATGTTCAGTCTCTACTCACAAAGAAGAGCAAGGTCTTTGCTGATTTGCCTCCTGGACCACCACCTGAACGGGGTTCGGAACATATCATAGAGCTCAAGGAAGGAGCTAAACCAGTAATTACAACTCTATATCGGTACCCCAAGAAGCAGAAGGATGAGATTGAGAGGAACATTCAGGAACTCTTGGAGATGGGCTTCATTCGCCCAAGCAAGAGCCCCTTTGCTTCAGCAGTGGTTCTTGTGAAGAAGAAGGATGGTACCATGCGCATGTGTGTGGACTATCGTGCTTTGAATCAAAGCACCATCAAAAACCGATACCCCATTCCAAGGATAGATGAGCTCATTGATGAGCTACATGGAGCCAAGTTCTTTTCGAAGATCGATTTGAGATCGGGCTACCACCAGATTAGGATGAGGGGATCTGATGTTGAGAAGACAGCTTTCAGATGTCACTATGGCCACTTCGAGTTTCTAGTCATGCCATTTGGGTTGACTAATGCTCCTGCTACCTTCCAGTCTTGTATGAATAGAGTTTTTTAGAAGCAGTTGAGAAGGTTTGTGTTGATATTCTTCGATGACATTTTGATTTTTAGTAAGATCTGGGAGGATCATCTCAAGCACTTGGAGGAAGTGCTTAGCATCCTAGAATCTGAGAGCTTGTTCGCCAAAGCATCCAAATGTGAATTTGGAATGGTGGAGTTACTGTACCTTGGCCACATAATCAGTGCTGAGGGAGTGAAGGTGGATCCTGAAAAGATCAAGGCAGTAGTTGATTGGCCACCTCCTGAGAACTTGACTCAGTTGAAAGGTTTTTTGGGTCTTTGTGGATTTTATCGGAGATTTGTAAAAGGCTACTCACAGAATGCTGCTCCTCTTACTGATCTCACCAAAAAGGGAGCTTTTTGTTGGTCAGAAAAGGCTCAAACTATTTTTGACAAGTTTAAGAGGATCATGAGCTCTTGTCCGGTTCTGGCCATCCCGGATTTTTCCAAGCCTTTCGAGCTACAGTGTGATGCATCCGGTGAAGGAGTTGGGGCTGTCTTGATGCAAGACAAACATCCTATTGTGTTTGAGAGTAGAAAATTGAGGGGTGTTGAAAGAACATACTCTATCTATGACAAGGAAATGCTTGCCATTATGCATGCATTAGCCAAGTTCAGGCAGTACTTGGTGGGAAACAAGTTCGTGGTCAAGATTGATCTCAATAGCCTCAAACACTTCATGCATTAGAAGGATCTGAACGAGAGGCAACAAAAGTGGGTGAGTAAGCTTCAAGCTTACGACTTTGACATTGAGTATGTCAAAGGGAAAAATAATGTTGTGGCTGATGCTCTGTCAAGGAGACCCCATTTAAGCTCATTGTGTGAGCTTACTGCGGATTGGAAGGACATGTTGCTTACTGATTATGCCAAAAATCAGTTGGCAACCAGCATTATTGAGGGTACTTTTCATGACGAAAGGTACAAGGTGATTGAGGGGTTGATACATTACAAGGGGAGAAACTTTCTGGTGGCTGATTCTAAGCTCAGGAAGAAGATTTTATTGACATTTCATGACATTCCGCTTGCTGGTCACCAAGGATTCTTTAAGACATATAGGCAGATCCGAGAAATATTTTCTTGGAAAGGATTGAAAGGAGAAGTTCAACGCTACATTCAGGAGTGTCCTGTTTGTCAAATGAACAAGAATGAGCATACACTACCAGCTGGTTTGCTGCAACCACTTCCTATTCCCAATCAAAAATGGGAAAGCATCTCGATGGATTTCATCACAGGGTTGCCCAAGGTCCAAGGGAAGGATTGTATCTATGTGGTAGTGGATAGACTAACAAAATTTGCTCACTTCTTTGCCATTACCAGCTCTTTTTCAGCAGCCCAAGTTGCAGATCTGTTTTTTCATGAGGTGTTTAGGTTGCATGGGTTGCCGAAAAACATTGTGAGTGATAGGGACAGCAAGTTCCTAAGCACTTTTTGGCAAGAGGTCTTCAGAATGAGTGGTACTGTGCTCACTCCAAGCACTAGTTATCACCCCCAAACAGATGGACAAACTGAAATAGTGAACAAGTGGTTGGAAGGCTACTTGAGAAACTATGTGTCGGAGCAGCAAAGAGCGTGGGTTAAGTGGCTTCACATAGGGGAGTACTGTTATAATTCTTCCTTTCATATGTCAATTAAGATGTCTCCTTTCTTGGCTCTTTATGGGTATGAAGCACCTAGCTTTGCTGATTTGGTGTTTGGTGATAGCAAAACACCTCAAGCCAAGGACTTGTTACAACAGAGTCAAGACATCATGAAGTCATTGAAGAACAATCTTCAGATGGCACAGAATCAGCATAAGATGTATGCTGATCAGAGGCGTATTGAGCGTTCTTTTGAGGTTGGAGATATGGTTTATCTCCGACTACAGCCTTACAGACAGTCTACTCTCAAGAAGAGTGGAGCTGAGAAGCTCAAACCTCGCTTCTACGGGCCGTTCAAGGTTATCAGAAGGGTGGGAGCAGTAGCTTATGAGTTGGAGCTACCTTCTGATAGCAGAGTACACAATGTCTTCCACGTGTCACGCCTCAAGAAGGCACTTGGACACAATGTGGTTGCCTCCTCACAGTTGCCACCCTTGGATGAAGGACATTTGGTTTTGATTCCAGAGGAGATTCTTGATTCTAGAGAGCGTTCTTTGAGAAGAAGAACAATTCGAGAATACTTGGTGAAGTGGAAGAACCTGCCTATGGAGGATGCAACTTGGGAAAATGAGGAGATTCTACAGCATCCTGGTTTGCGATTGCTTGAGGACAAGCGATCTTGGGGAGGGCAGACTGTAATGTCCCCTTCTCGAGCCTGATCTTTCCAGTGACCATTGGCCTATTCCAGAGACCCGTAGGCTAGTCGGAAGGTAAAATTAGGGTTTCCTATTTTGAAGGATGCTCTTGCTCGAGGTTGGTTGTTTCAATGGCGGATTCTTTCTGGGTTTTCAGAGAGCTTCGCAGTGGTATGTTCTTCTTGGCATTCTGAGCATCTTCAGGAATTTACTATTTTTAGTAAATTCTATTTCTGGCAGTGAGCCTGTTGGTCTCAGCACAGTTGACTTTCCTCGTCAGTTGTCTCAATTGGTTTATTCAGATTTTGGCTTCAGGATGCAGTTTCGGAGAGATAAGTTCATTTCACTTAAATAACATTATATTTTAATGTTATATTACCCCTTGGCCTAGTCTATTGATTTCATGTTGTTTTGAAAAGTGGTCTTTTGAGGGTGGCACCTTCATTGAAGATTATTTTATAATTATTAAGGTCAAATTAAGCCTTAAGTGGGACGCCTTTATTTAAGTGATGAATTTAATTAAAAGAAGTCAAATTGAAGCTTTGAAGAAAGGGACGCCATCTTTTGGGGATTAGGGTTTGACTCTGAAAAGAAGGTTAGGGTTTCGAGAAGGTCAACAGCAAATTATAAAAGGAAGCCTTTGGTTCTCATTTCAGCATCTTTGGTCTACAGGAATGTTATGCTGCCAGTTTGGCTCTGGGATTGCTTCGAGGAATGTAAGCCTCTTAGCTAGGCATTGCTTCTCGCTTGAAAGATAGCGACTAGTGGTGAGATAGTGTAGTTTGTGAGTCTTGCATTGGGTTTTGTGCATTGTAATCAGCTTGTGGCTTCTAGATCAGATTTATGCATATTAGAGAATTTCTAGATTTCATCATTTATTACAGCAGATTGTCTTTTTCATTCATAAGTCAAAAAATACAAAAAATATTCTTCTGGGTATTGTCTAGAATCAACTGTCTGTGAAGGGCAAACTAGTTCCTTGAGTTTCAGATTTTTTAGAACAGCCTTCAAATTTTAATGTCAAATCGCCCCTCTTGCTGGGCCGTACCATCTGTACTTGCATTGGTTTTCGTGCATAAATAATATAAGGTCTTTTGCTAGGGTTTCAGTGTCCTATCTTGGTCGCCATCTTATTAGGATCATATTGCATTTCGTCTGGAGGAATTTGATTAAGTTTGGAGCAAGTTGTGAGTGAATTTGTGAGTTTCAGGGCTGCTGTTCGTGCACGTGGAAAAACAGGACTGTCATAAATCAGATTTCGAGGTTGGTCTGTTTAGTGCAATTTCAGATCTAAGCTTTATTATTCAGTAAAGGAAACTCATATATATTGTTACAGCTCTATTTATATGTTGATTCACATTGATAGCAAGATATTATCTTTCATATTGTAAGCTGGCAGTAGTACTGACAGTAGTGGTTATTCTTGCTTATCATAATTTGTAATGCTCAGCTTTCCGTTCAGTAATTGCAATTGTATTTCCTTTACCTCCGCCCTATGGTAGCTCCTTTCCCACTCCGGGTTAGAAAGCACATTCTGGGTGTCGAGTACTTTCAGCATTTTAGCTCATTTCTCTTTCAAGCATTGTAATTTGTAACACTCCGCCATATGGTCGCCTCAACTCCATACTGGATTGGGTAGCACATACTTGGTGTTGAGTTCCCTTTCAGTTCTTGTAGTGTAGAAGATCCTCTGACCATATGCTCGCCATTATCGACGCCATTCTTGGTTAGAGTTCCTTCCAGCTTGTTTTTGCATTCAGATCCTCTGACCAGTGCTCACACCTTGCCCTCATCGGGATCCTGGTGTACATTCTGGTTAGAGTTGCTTCAGCATCGTTTTGGTTTAGCTGCTAACCTTAACGGGTGCATTGGTTGTAACTTGCAATTGAAAAAATTGAAAAAATTGGCTCGGAATATTTCAGAATCATTATAATGTAAAGACAAAGATTAAAAGGTGCGATCTATTATCAAGTGGTGCATGAAAAAGTACGATCTGTTTTATGAAGTAACTAACTATTGTTCATAGCCAATTAAAAGAAAAGCAAAAAGGTGTGATTACTAATAAGAAGTAATTTGTTTATTGAAAAGGTGTAACCGGTTTGGGATATATCTATTTCTTGTGAAAAGACATGTCTCTTTAGAAGGGAAAACACATGACTTAGAAGATATATATAGCGATTGGAAATGAAGTTGGAGATGGGTGTTGTGTTGCAAAGACAGTCAATCATATACACTAAAAGCCATTAATGAAAAGATAAATAGCAAATTTGATAAGAAGAGCATGAGAAGATAAGATTGCAGTTTTGATCAGAAGGATATAAGGAGTTTTATAGCAGATTTATATTATGAGTTTGTGATCATATTCTTGGCAGATTTATGATCAATCTATAGCAGATTTGAGGAGGAGATTATAACAGTTTGAAGAAGTGAGCTATAGCAAAATTTGTGTAGAAAAAGATTATCCATCATCCGTTGTAGAAGCAACATTGATAAGGTGGAAATTTGAATGAGGGGTTGGTGCCTCTAGTGGGTTGGTGCTCACGAATTGAATGAGGGGTTGGTGCCTCTAGTGGGTTGGTGCTCATGAATTGAATGAGGGGTTGGTGCCTCTAGTAGGTTGTTGCCTACAAACTTTGTAAAAAGAAGAATTTATATAAAAGCATTAATTTGCCTTGGTTTTTTCCCATTAGGGTTTCCACGTAAATATTGTGTTATTTTGTTCTTCTCATGTGCATGATTAATGAAATTGAGTAAATGATGTTATTGTGATTGATAAAGTTTAAATTGATAAAAATCATTGTTATACTGATTCAGCCCTTCCTTCCCCGCCCTCCCTCTCAGTATAACCGTGTGCTCAATAGATATTTTGTTTGATTGTGAAATCTAAGATCTATAATATTACTTATATATGACAAATAGATCATAAGCATGCAAAAGCAATACCATTTGCAAATATTAGAAAGAAGGAAAGAATGAAAGAAATTATATTAATGCCCATGAATGACCAAAAAGGATCAAAGGGACTGAAACACACATCAGGCAAAATAGCAAAGGACGAGGGAAAAAGTGACCCTAGACACAAAGCAAAAATGGAAAAGGGAAGAAAGCCAGAAAAATTAAAATACAAATGCATGGTGGGTAACCTAAAAGAGTAACCCCCAAAAGAGTACAATTGTAAATAGATTGAGGGGGGTAAGACCCCACAAGGCAAGAGAAATAGATGAAATCTTTTATTTACTTAGTATCATTGTGCTAGGTTTGAAAATTCAGTTCAGTTTGGGAGGCTAAAAAAGGGGTAAAATTTCTATAGGAAAATATAGAGCAAAAATGAAAAAGTGAGAAAAGTGCAAAATCATAAGTGCACAAGATTAACCTAAAAAGATTAATCCCCGAAATAGTACAATTATAAATAGACTGAGGGGGGTAAGACCCCACAAAGCAGGAGAAATAAGTCTTTTATTTACTGTGTATCATTTTTTACCAGGTTCAAAAGTTCAGTTCGGTTTGGGAGGTCAAAAGGATTTGGTAAAAATTCTATAAGAAAAGGAAAATATTCTCCAAATCAGACAAATCCAGCGAGTCAATTTTTTTGGGTTCCAACCAGATTTTGACCAGATCTGGCCGAAGCTTGCAACTCTGCTCAATATTTATTAAAAAAAATCTAATCAGCATTGCACTTCAATTTGTTGCTGTTAAACTGTAAACATATCTTTTATCTTGTATTAATTTGTACTAACCATTAATCTATTTTCTAGACATACAAAGTGCCAACATGTATGTAGGTTGGTTATGTTTCAGGCATAGATAACTAAGTTTAATGTTTTGACAAATGTACCATTTACCAAACACAACTGCAAAATAATATTTATTAAATTTGCAACTTTATGCCACAGTTCTTAGTTTTTAGTCAGCGGCAATTAGTCAAGACTATTAATTTATCAATGGTTGTAACCTGAGTTGGGCTAATTAATCCTAATGGTTCCATGTAATATTTATTTGTCTTAATGGATAATTTTGACTTTTTCATAGTTATTTTTCAACCAAATCTTTTGCTTTACTGAAATAGAGCATCTAGGATCACAATGGCAAGGTAGTTTTGGAGCATGTGAACATATATTAATAGGAAAAGTTCTTTCATACCTTTTTTTTTTGTGTCATGGAAGTTTTACATATGTATTGGTGGACAAATTTTCCTATGTTTTAAATGAATGATTATAAGGATAGTGCTTCGAGAGGGTTTGTGTTGCTCTTTTATCTAGGATAAATTCAGACATGTTGATTTTAAGAGGGATTTGAGAGGCCAATAGAAAGATTTGTAAAATTCTGCAAGCAAATTTAGTAAAACCAAGATGCAAATAAGCAGGATACAGTTAGGCTGGGTGCAATATCTATAAGCAAGTACCTAGACATGCAAGGAACCACTAGCCACTCCTTATTATTGTGTCTTTTGATTCATATATGTGCATTTTGTAGAAATAGCCACTAGGTGTTGTTCTCACCATTTTTTAATTGCATACATAAGTTTTGCAGTTTTATTATTTTGTCTCCTTTGTTTATGAAATTTTCTATTTTCAAATGAGAAAACTGTTATTTTTTTCTATGGTTCCTTGAGGAAGGATGCAAATATGCCTTGGACCAAATAAATTCACAAGTAAATCATATTAAACCTTAAATTGCATTGTAAAAAATATGCAAAATTTGAATTGCCACTACATATATACATGGAAAAATAAGTGCAAATTGCAATTATATATGCCAAGAAAGACTGGAAAATTTTAGTAGGATATAAAAATATTCTTTGGCTTGACTTAGCATGTCATAAGGATTATTCAACTTGGAATAAAAATGGTGGGAAGTATATTTTTTATAAAATAGAGAGTTGATTGTGTTGGTTAAATCTTTCCAACATGGTCTAAGATTGATGTCTTTTGGTTCTCTGCCTGTTTTTATTATGTTAAATGTAATTTTAAAAGCTTCAGGGCCATGAAATATTTCAAGCAAGCACTTTCATTTTTTAAACTGTGTTAGTGTTGTAAGATTTTCTTTTTGCCTCTGGTATTCCATATCAGTTGTATTATAACTTATCTCCTATTGTGATTGCTGAAATATTCTGCTTTCTCTACTTTCCTTTGTTTATAGTTCTTAATTCAAATGATAACTCACTCTGGTGATAAATCACAGCATATGCATTTCTTTTGTGGTTCGAGGGACATTTCTAATTGATTTTGTCTTTGAAATAATTCTTATTGATTTTCTCTATGTGCAGATAGATGATAATTTGTCTATGAATTTCATATTGGTTGATGGGACATGGAGAAACTCTAGAGCAATGCTGGCCCGCCTTAAGGTTAATCTTTATTTCTATTCTTGAGCTGCCCAAGTTTCAAGCATATGGCCATGCACACATAGAGTTCATATTTTTAGTGGGATTTTCTTAGCTATAACAATGTTTTAAATTTTTGTTAACTAGGAACCAAAAAATAAATTATGTTTTGGAAAACATGCATCTTGTATTACACTGTAAAACCATAATAAAATACGTCATTAAGAAACATTAAATTGAAAGAAAGTAGCACATCAATATAGAATCTGGCATTTAGGTTACATTACAAAATTTGAATTACAATTTTCTCCATACAATAGTACTAGATCATTTTCCTACGTCATAAAAGGTTAAATATATATTAAAATATTTCTCCTTTGTGTTATTGTGGAAAGGAATATGATTGACACTAGTCTTTGTGGTTGAAGGGACATGAAATGGTTATTTTAAAACAATGTGGTTGATGATATAACTCTCTGCCTCTCATGATTCATTCATTATTTGATTTTTTTAATGATTATTCTTCTAGTGTTTTGTCCTCAATTTCTTTGTATTGTGCCTTATTATCTTTAGAGAGGGATGGAATGGAGAAGATATTGTTGTGAAAGCTATTAGCCAAAGTAGCTTTATGTTCAAAGCAAGAGCATTAGTTCCAAAGAAGAGACAATTACTATGAATATATCAAATAGAAGAAAGAAGTTTGGTATTAATATGAATTTTGTCAACCCCATAACTAGGGCATACCATCCACCCCAACAAGATAACTAATGTTAAAAATATAATTGTGTTTGCAAAAACTTAAAGCCATCTCCCATAAGCTAGATGGTAAAATTGGTAGAGGGACATGTTGTGACCTTTTCACACATCACCCCATCCAAAATGGGGACCACCTAATTTTTGCTCCATGCGGGTCTTTTGGCTTGATTTTGGTTGGTTTTCTGCTGTCTCTCTCTGTCCCGTCTGTCCATTCGGGGATGTGCTCGTCTTTGAGCTTAAATTGAAATTTTGGCTAAGTCTGTCAAATTAGGGTTTGCACTCTTCGGGCCAGGTTGAAATTCATTTGAGTGAGCAAACTGAAGTCTGAGCTTGGCATTGTAATCAGTGGGCTTCCGACAAGTTACCATCAAATTTTCACTGAATTATGATGACTTACTATTTTTAGTAAGTGTTCAATTTGGAACATTTTCTTGACACTTTTTGAAATTCTATCTGCCACACTGCATTCGGAACACCTTAGGCTACCTTCTTGCAAATTTTGGGCTGAATCTGACAACTTGCTATTTTTAGCAGTCATGGCTTCAGAAGCCATTTTTACGGTTTGCATGTTGGAGTTTTCAATGCATGTCTAGAGAATCTTTCTGGGTTTTTCGAGACCTTCGCGATGGTATAACATGCAAGTTGAGATGATGACTTTCAAGAATTCTGGCTTCATAGGCTATTTTTAGGGTTTGCATGTTGAATTTTTCAGTGCATGTCAGGATATTCTTTATGGGTTTTTCGAGAGCTTCGCAACGATGTAACATGCAAGCCAAGTTGATCATTTTTCAAGGACTTGCTATTTTTAGCTAGTGCTCGCATGCAGACCAATTTGCTGGGTTTTTCTGGGATTTTTGAGATCTCCTGGGTAGTGTGACATGCAAACTCATCCAGCAAGCGGTTGGTCACTTTTTCAGACACTTACTATTTTTAACAAGATCACTCCAGCAGCTCCCCAACACTTCCATATCACGAACAAAGCGACATGCAACAAAAATGGGGTCAAACGGAGGTCATTTGAGCCACATGCAAGTCAGATTAGGGTTTCCAGCTCCGGGACTCAAAATGAGGGGCACAACGCCAAAATCTCCGAAAACTGATGTATCCCATCATAATCAGTATCCTTCAAGCTATCCATTGGTAAAATTTGGGCACAATTTGAATACTTACTATTTATAGTAAGTCACTCCAGAACTGGGCTATTAATAGCAGGTCAGCACGAAGCACCAGTGTGAACAGATCAGTTAACCCATGAGGATCACGTCAGGCGAATTTCAAGACGAATGGAGTTGCAAAAGTGTGAAAATCAGGAAACTTACTAAAAATAGTAAGCAAGGCAAGCAAGGTGTGAACGCCTGAAGAAATTCCTAAGTATTCAGAGGTGGAAGCAGCTACCCCTAAATGCGCCCAAGTTGGGAGGCTGAGGGAAAAATGTTCTAAGTGTTGAAATTCCTTAACCACCCTCCAAATGTGCCCAACCTTCACAAGGATGAAAATGTGTCAAGTCAAGAGGGAGGCCTAGGAATTTGTCTAAGACGTTGAAATTCCTCCTCACCCCCCTAAATGCGCCCAAGGTAAAGTGGGGTGAGTTGAAAAGTTGCTAAGTGTTAAAAAACTTCCTCCACCATCCATGAAATGCGCCCTCATCAAGGAAGTAATTAGAAAATTTTCTAAGTGCCTGAACTGGAAGCTCACCTAGCCAAATGCGCCCAAGTTTCCTGGAGGTGATGGCTAAAAGTTACTAAGTGTTGAGAAATTCCTCCACCACCCATGAAATGCGCCTAGATTGAGAAGGGGGCTGGAAATTTGTTTAAGTGTTGAAAATGGAAGCTCCCCTAGCAAAATGCGCCCAAGAAGGAGACGACATGCAGGAAATTTCTAAGTTTGATGAAAATGGAAGCTTGACCCTCAATATGCGCCCATCATGAGCAGAAGGTGATAAAAAGTTTCTAAGGCATTCAAAACTGGCAGGAGACCCCCTTGAGTGCGCCCAGCTTGTGGAGTTGAGTTGAAAATTTTCTAAGGCATGTAAACTGGAAGCACATGGCCTCAAATGCGCCCTTGGTTGGAATGGGCTAGTGAAAACTTTCTAAGGCAATGAAATGGAAGTCCACACCCCCAAATGCGCCTTGGAAGTGATGAAGGCAAGTAAAAATATTCTAAGTGTTTCAAAATGGAAGTAGAGGACTCCAAATGCGCCCAAGGTAGTGGAGGTGCTTAAAAATCTGCTAGGGCAAGAAAATGGAATGACAAGGTGCCAAATGCGCCCAAGGAAAAGATGGAGCAAGTTGACAAAATTTTCTAAGGCAATGAAAATTGCCTGACCACCTAGCCAAATGCGCCCAAGTTAGGAGTGTGAAGAGAATATCCAAGGCATGGTAAAGGAAGTTGCAGTATGACCCCTAAAATGCGCCCAGCTCTTGGTGGTGAGTGGATAAATTTTCTGAGGCAAAGCAAGAGAAGAAATGCGCCCAAAGGAGAAGTGAAATAAATCTTAGGAATTTTTTTTTTTTTCTAAGGTGGAAAATACAAAAAAATTAAATGAACCCCTTCGCATGTATACACATGAATATTACATTTTCTAAGGGGAAATTTTTTCTGGGTCTTGGATATTTTCAACAGAGAGATGATTTTGAAATTCTCCGCACCTTACTCAAAATTTTGAAGTGAAGATTTTAGCTGGGCGCCTATTTGATGAAATTTCCTAGATAAAATTAAATTTTTTTTTTCTAAGGCAAAGGGGAAATATTTCTGAAAATAAAATGCCTTGGCTTATAAATTGAAGCTGGATACCTAGATGATTTTTGATGGAATTTCTAAGGGGGAACAATTCTCCAAGCCAGAGTGAAGATATGAAAATTTTCCAAGGCAAGTGATGAAGTAGGAGCCTTCTAAAATGCGCCCTCAAGAAGGGGAAATTTGTCTAAGGCATGAAGAATTTGAGGATGAAATGAAAACTCAAATATCAGGATGATATGCGCCCTAGCACACAGATGTTGAAAAGTTATGAAGAAAGCAAAGTTGGCTAGAGAAAAATGATGAACCCTATCAGATCTGGAGATCACTCAGACCTTGAAAATCAGAACATGGAGATCAGGTAAGTAAGGAGAGTTTATATTATTAAGTGTTCTGATGCTCTTCCTTTTATTTATTTTGCAGGATGAATGCCAGGACCAAGGTGGGAGGACTTGAGGTGATGGAGCAAATACTCCGGGACAATATTACAACTTTGGAAGGAGGTAAAATAATGGAAGGAAATATTGGAAGAAATGGCTAAGTGTTGGATTTTCTCCTCAAGGACCTAGTATGCACCCAACTCAGAGAGGCAGGTGGCAAGGAAGCACTGGGCGAGTCCAAGACAAATATCAGAGCAGAGAAGAAGATGAAGGCCCAAAGGTTAGAAATCATCCTCAAGCACTTCAGAGTTAAAGAACAACAGAGGAAAATCACCATCAAACAAGGGAACGAAGTTGCAGCCTTGGAATTGGGAGTGTGCCTGCTGTGCCGGTTGATGCTATGTTGGCCAGATTCATAAAATTTACAATAAAAAAGAAGAACAATGGACAAGAATCTTCTAGAAGGGTGGTGGACATTAATTGCTCATTATTACCCCACTCTTCTTGGTGGCAGTTTTTAGGGTTAGGGTTTATGTGGCTCAATCTGAGCCCTTCATTGTAATTGAATCTGAGCCATCCACTAGACTTGGCCAGCTATATAAAGGGGCATCCCCCCTCATTTGTATTTCATTAGATTAGATTAGATGAGATTGGGAAGATAGAGAGACAGCTTAGAGATAGCATAGCATAGATTGGTAGCTTAGATTGAAGAGGAAGGAAAGCTTTCTCATTGAATGTTTTGTAAGAAGTTGTTGTGAACACTCTCATAATAAAAAGAGTTTTCATTGATGGTGATTTCATCTTTTGTTGTGAGTAGCTAGCGAGGCTTCTTCGTCCTTCTGAATCACCTAGCATCTTAAAGTAGCTTAAAGTGGAATAAATTTCATTTCATGCAAGTAGTTAGTAATTGTGGAATGTGGTGTTTAATTTGAGCAAGCTTCGTTGAATCCATATCACTAGTGGGCTCACTGACGGTGGGTTTGCCTTGCGTGGTCAATTGGAACATTGCGGATTTAACTTCGATTATGATCTTCATGTTGGTATGCGTCGTTGTGACGGTATTTTCATTGTTGAATTGTAATATGAACATTTCTAGTTACTCCCCTTCAAGATTGCACCGGTTTTGTGGAGGCTGTTTGAAGTGAGGCAAAGCAGAGCCTGGTTGAAGTTTGCAAGAATTGATCTCCACGTCCCGCGCTTAGAGTAGACCGTAGCATCTCTAATCCCTGCAACCATTTCAATTCAGTACTTTTCTGGTTAGTTTAGGAAACTTGTGCTTCATTGCCAAATCTTTCGAAGCTTGTAAAAAAAAAATCCCTTTCTCTACTGTCCAACAATTACGTAAGTCCCCTCGTGATACCAGCAAATCATAACGAACCAACTAAGACTGTCCACTGTATAAAGGAACCGTGGAGTTAAATGCATGATCTTTCTAGCAATCTTAGCATGCAAGAGACTTTATTCAAGAGAGGATAGAGTATCCGTTGGGAAACTTTATTTTGTGTTGGTGCGGTCATAAAAAACACATCAACAGGACCCTCCCTAAGACATCTTGGGATTAAAAAATCTATTAAGTGTGCAACTTAAATGAAGTAGAAAATTAGACATATTTCCATAGTTCCATGAAGTTTCCTAACAGGGGGACGTGGGGACGGATTTTGGGGATGGGGGGGAATAAGGGCCTAAGTTTGGGGACTGCAGGGAGATGGCGGGGGGACAACGGCGGAGTAGTGGTGGTGGGGGGGACCTTGGCACACTAGTAATAGTTAAAACTTAGAAACTACTAAACTAGAACTTTAAAACTTTGAACTTTGAAGTTGAAGTTTGAAATGAACATTAACAATTTAACATTGAACAATGAAAATGTGGAATTCGAAATTTATATTATATTCAAGATTTCATAATGATGATTACATTGAGTACAATGATGATAACAAATCAAAATGTTCAAAATAACAAAATGGAGTGAAGTGAGGCCTCTAATCATCCCCAATCTCCTCATCACTAGAACTGTTGGACTCAGACTCCACATGATCAAGCTCCTCCATACTAATATCAACCAGCCCTATCTGTGTAGCATCCTCATTAATCTGTGTTAGCTCTACATCCCATCACATTGCTTGACTCTCCTCGTACAAAAGTGTCTTGTGGTCAATGAGACACAAGGCACTATGTACAACCACAAGCTTCTTTGCTCTCCTAGAGGTAAGCCTGTTCCTCTTAAGGGAGTGAAGTGAGGCCTCTAATCATCCCCAATCTCCTCATCACTAGAACTGTTGGACTTAGACTCCACATGATCAAGCTCCTCCATACTAATACCAACCAGCCCTATCTGTGTAGCATCCTCATTAATCTGTGCTAGCTCTACATCCCATCACATTGCTTGACTCTCCTTGTACAAAAGTGTCTTGTGGTCAATGAGACACAAGGCACTATGTACAACCACAAGCTTCTTTTCTCTCCTAGAGGTAAGCCTGTTCCTCTTAAGGGAGTGGATGAAGCTATAAGTAGACCAGTTCCTCTTAGCAACAAAAGAACTAGAAACTTGAGATAGCAAACGAATAGCTAGAGATGTAGTCATACAATTGGGTCCATGCATAGTCCACAAAATTGGGTCCTCCTGTGCCATAGTTCCCCTATCCATCTTGGCCTCCTCAGAATAACCCCTAAGAGTGGCAAATTTTGTGCACTCAGTATGAATGATGCTAGCCTGCTCAGGATCGTACATCTTTTGGATGGTTTTCCTGAACCCTTCCTTCACCCCAACATCTTGCATGGGTGTAACTCTAGTAAGCCTTTGTACATACCATTTGGGGTTCAATGCTTAGGTAGCCATGTGCAAGGGAGTGTTGAGCTTCTCTCGTCTCTAACAAATGATTGGCTAAATGTGCTCATTGTAGAATGCTAATGTGGGGTCCTTCTCTCGCACGGTAGCCTTCATTTGGCCTAGCATAGAATCAATGCACTCATACACCTCTCCAAGACTAGGTGCATTGGCATCCCCATATCTAATGACCTGGAAAAGGGGAGTAATGATGTTGATTATGTATTTTGCATCACCCAAAAAGAAATCACTCTTCACTACATCCTTCACCCTCTTCCCCTGCTCTGTCTTGGACTTGAGCCATTGATTCCATTCTGTTGTCATAACCATTAGTTGCAATGGCTCTTGCAACTTAAACATTCTCTCCAAGAGAATGAAATAGGATGCATATCTAGTCTTGATAGGTTTCAAGAATTCCTTCTTAGAGAAGGTCTTGAAGAGTGCATGTGAAGTGTGGTTGTTGCAAATAAACATTTGCACATCTTTAGCATCATTGACCACTGATTTGATCCAATCAATCTTTCCCATGTCCTTGATTGCATTATTCATGGCATGCACACAAGGAGTCCACCAAATACGTCTATAAGCTGCCTCAATTAATTTACTTGCAACTTTGCACACATGGGCCACATCTGTCACTACTTGGACCACATTTTGTGGCCCAACCTCCTCAATAGCATCCTTGAGGATTGGAAACTAAAAATCGACATCCTTGCGATGCCCTGAACAATCAATTACCTTTAGAAAATATGGGCCCTCTAAGCATGTAACCATGATATTGATGAGTGGATGATGCCTAATGTCTGTCCACCCATCCATGACAATACTGCATTCATTTGCCACTCAACATTCCTTCATTTTCTCCATTAACACATTTATCTTGAAATGGTTCTTATCCAAGATTGTGGTCCTCAATTTTGTCTCCCTTGGTGGCACGTATGATGGTCTTGCCCTTGCTACCATCGTCATCGCCTCCTTATAATAAGGAGATCGAGCCACATGGAATGGAATGCCATTGGCAAAGAAGAATTTTCCATTGGCATCATCTGCACCATCCTTCATCTGCACATTGAATAATTCAGCTATTGGGTTAGGAGCACCAGTTGTCAACTTGCATTTCCACTTAGCCTCTGTTACATGGGCCCTTCAAGTAGAAGATGGCATACGTGTAAATTGCCTCTGCAAATAAGAAGTAGAATTGTGTGGTTGGCTCTGATGACCCCTTGGCTTATGAGACAAAGAAACAAATATAGGTGCAACTGCATTTTCTTCACCACCAACACCCCTTAGCCTACATATCTTAGCCCTGAATTTCAAGTTATTCGGTGATGCCAAAAACTCACATATATCCACACCTTTTCCTTGGATATGAAGGAGGTGGGAATTATCTCTAGTAATGCTGCCCTAAAATTGAAGGCCACAAAAGTGGGACTTCCAAAATCTTGTGCCTCCAGATGTCCTAGGCCTGCTCTGTAATTTTGTTGCAAATTGCAAAGGAGACGTAGTCTCAAAGGGACCTTTAGCTAAATCTGCCAATATTGTGGAGGGGCAATTCATATTGGCAGTTGCACTGGAACTTATGGTTTGTGTCTCACAGTCACCCCTCTCCGCTTCTACATTTTCATTAGCCTCAAGTGCATAATCAGATTCAGTTTCACTATGAGAGTGAACCTCAACCTCATCCTCACTCATGCCACGAGAACTCATTGTGACACTGCAATAAACAATATAAAATTTATAAGTTTATAATTTTAAAATTAAAATTTAAAATTCAAACTATGCATGTAGTTGCGTAGCATAATGCAAAGAATTAAGACAGTTTTTATTTTATTTTATTTTTAACTTGTCACATAAAGTGCAAAAGCAGAGGATACACAACTAAAAATATTTGTTCTTAATCTTTGTCAACCAAGGATTTCACTTTTGTTTTTCTTACTTCAGGTCACATGAAGCGCAAAAGCAGAGGATGCACAAAAGTTTCATCCTAGTTTGACAAATTTCAAAACAAAAAATTATAAATTTGAACATATAAACAGAAGTTATTTACTAATTTACTAATTTTAAATTTGTAAAACAGTAAAAATTAAATAAAAAATAGAAAATATGATAGCTTTAAACCATGTCTATGAATATGATTTTTATTTTTAATTTTTAAAATCTTGATGACAATATGAACAATGAACATTGAACAATTAAAATTTAATATGCTAATTGTTGAAATATGGTAGCTTCGGTCAGATATAGAAATGATGATCATATGTGTGTGTATATATATGTCAGTATGTACTGATATATGTATACACACATATATATATTAATTGTATACATCATCATTTATATCGAAATCTACTACATTCCAAGTATATTATCAATCTGCATTTAGAGGTTATTAATTGTGGATTATTAGCATTTCATGTTTCATATAGGATCCCAATCGAGCATCTTTATCGGTGATCATTTCTAGATTGGATATTGTTTATTTGTGCAAGATAAAATCAGATTGAATTTAGTAAGCATTTATGTTTATTAAGTAACTAACTCTGAATTGGTGATCAGGTGTTTAGTTTAGATGAAAAGGCACAATTCATGAGACATCTCATGAACGGACATTTGTGGAGGCATGTTCGCTCATGGGATGTGTCTCTTCCTTATATATTTAATGTAGATCCGATCCACAATTGGAGACATCGAAATCAATAAATGTTCTGCTCTTGTAGATCGAACACCATTAAGGAAAAATTCAGACTTGTGAATTCATGATCAGTATTTTTCAATACTGATTTGGCATCAACTTCATATTTATCAAGTTCAACATTCTGGTTATAATCTGAAAGAAATTTAATCATTTTAACACTAATGCACTTGCAGCCATGTCTATGAAATGATGAGCAAAATTAAAATATGAATATGAAACTAATTAAAAAAATGATTTCTTTTTAAAAACCAATTATGGAATCCTACCTTGTGCTTGAAAAATCCCTCCAACTTGGTGTAGAATCCCTCTTCTTCCTCTTCTTCTTCCTCCTCAACTTTCGTGCTCTTGCAACACTTCACTCTCACTCTTTCACTCCTTCACTCTCACTCTTTTGCTCCTCTTCAACCTTGTTGGAATGAATTTGTGAGTAATAGTGAGGATCTTAGGGTGTCATAGGGTTTGGGAGGCTTTGGTGGGGCCCATTGGCCGTTAGGGTTTGGCTTTGGGCACTAGTTCCCAAAAGATTATCTATTTTATTTTTATTTTTTCACCTTTATTACTTGTTGGCCACGAGAGATGCCTCGGCATCCCTGGGACAGTCGGGAGACTCTTGGGAGTCCCTCGGACGTCCTAGGGACATCACGGTGTCCCCACCCTCCTGACGGTGTCCTAGCACCTACATCCCCACACCTCGGAAACATGGGGATTTTTGAAGGGTGGGGGGAGGAGGGGGAGGGGGAGGAGGAAGAGTGGAGGGACGCATCCCCATGGAACACTACATATTTCCCTTCAATTGGACCACCATATAATGATATTAGGTACAATTACACATCTTTGCAACTATAAATTACTAATTAGTGTATGAAGATTTGAATCAAGACAACCAAACAAACCTTGACGTATTTTCTTAAAATTAAACACATTTCCGTCCTTGTGACACACACACACATGCATATGATGCATCTAAATAAGAGCCCACCATATGTTCGTAAGGTTTAAGTCTAAAATATATGACCTGCTAATCTAGAATCCAAAAAACATTCTTTGATTCTAGGATTCAGGAACCCCATAGAATCTTAAGTTCATAGCTAGCAACCATTATTGCATAGATGAGAACCCCATATGTTAACAAAATAAAGATTTCTCCACATGGATTGTCTCAAGTTGGAATAAGTAAGATTGTTAAGAGGTCATATAGATTCTTCTCACATGAGCAGTATTGGTTTTGCTCTTCCAACCAAGCAAGTTTTGTGTAAACTAGCTTTCTCAAGCCTTACCTACATATTAGGTGGTGGCCTTGTCCCCAAGACTTTGCATGCTATTTCCATAGGCATTTATTCCTCAGGATTGTACTGTTTATTTCAGTGTGTATTTGCGTGCATGCCTGAACAACTATTTATCATTAATATAAAAAGATACTTCTAGAAAA
Organism: Sequoia sempervirens; assembly: GCA_007258455.2. Lineage (NCBI taxonomy): Eukaryota > Viridiplantae > Streptophyta > Pinopsida > Cupressales > Cupressaceae > Sequoia > Sequoia sempervirens. The sequence goes on along the minus strand of VDFB02258776.1, from coordinate 83,375 downwards.
ACTATGATAGCATAATTTTGTATTGATGTCTCATATCACTCTATATAATGCATAATTAGGATGAAGATACACTTGGATTGCAAGTCAGAGGGAACCTCCTTTGTTGGGAAAAATGCGGCCTTGGTCTCCTCCTTTTCCAACCTACTAGTTCATCTATCAAGCAACATATGGATTATTTGCTCTCTTTAGGTTGTGAAAAAGGACCCAAGATTAAGGATAATGGGTCTCCATGGATTCTTTAATCTCAATGCTCTGTCCCTATTGAAGTAGTTTGGGCATTTCCCATTCTCCACCATTTTGCTAAGCTGTTATTTTCAAAAGATCTCTTCCTAAAAAAATGATGTAGGAATTTTCCATAGTAATACAAATGTGGTTTTAGTCTGTTGTACCCAAACCAAATTTTTTCCTTCATCAAGGCATTTTGCATAAAATAGTCTTAACCTTGCTAAAATGATGTAAAATACAGTTTTTGGGCAATATCAAGCATGGAGTTTTGTTAATGTTTTGTCAGTCAAAGGCAGTATCCATTGATCAGAACCTGAATCAGAGACTCTGAATGAAACATTTCACAATGGAGGAGCATTTCACGGCAACACTTATACTTTTAAATAGTCATTTCAGTGACTAAAATGATGATTTCAATGGTCAATTTTTGAAGATTTCTCAAGGAAAAGCAAAATTGCGCCCCTGTAGCCCAGGGGCGCCCTTCTTTTTGAAGGCCTAAATTTTGTGATAAATGCTCAAGCATATAGTCAATCTCTTCAGAATTAGTCTGCCTATCCGATGAGCTATCCTGCGAGGCTATCCGAGACTCGTAACTCCTGTAATTGGCGACAAAAGTTGAAGATTCCAAAGTTGCAGTTTGTAGAAGCTTGTCTTTCTCCAGCTTTTGTGCCCCTGTAGCTCAAGGGCGCACCTCTTTAAGGGGGGTTAGATCTTGGTATTCCTGATGGTTGATGCAGTCAATCTCTTCACGACTAGTCTGCCTATCCGATGAGCTATCAAATGCAGTGATCCGAGATCCGAAGCTCCGACAGTCGACGTCAGAAGATGAGCTTATGAGGAGAGTTCACATCACAGAGCTTCTTCAAATGGTGAAATGCGCCTCTGTAGCTCAGGGGCGCCCTTCAAATTGACCCTTAAGATGGCAGAGTTTGCAGACGAGGTCTTCCTGTCATCTGTGCTACTCTAGTTCGCCTTCGCGATGCACCAACTTGCCTGTTAATCCGACTTTCTGAGAGATTGTGGTAGAGATTCTACCAGGCACGCAATTTAGGAGGCGGAGGAAAATGTAAATTTCATTGTATTTCTGTAGGCCAAAGGCGCCTAGCCTTTAGGCCTGTCAGATGAGGTTATTGACGTTCGAAGTCTTCACGAGGCTTGAGCGTAATTCCTCTAGCTATTCAACGAGCCCAGCTGTGAACCTTCGGGATTTGGCAAACGCTCGTATGTGTGAGGTCTTTGGTGAAATACTGAAAAACGAAGACAACTCAGAAAATGGCTAAGTCTGGTCGTCTATTCCATCTTGGGAAAGGCGCCTTTCTATTTGAGGTCTTAGAAGCAGTTTTCTTGCTTCATCGCCTCCAGAGACGTCTCTCATAGGTCCTTTTGGGTATGTGTCGAAATAGACGGTGCTCGATAGGCCATCCCAGCTCCATATATCAGAGGTCAAAGTAGGGCATCTGGTTAAGAGTTGCACTTTCCTGAAGTTGGAGAATTTGACAAGTCTAAACATCTGGATCATTTCTATATAACTTCCCCGAATTAAATTCGTGCGTTTGATTTTTCAGGAATTTTTAACTCCAGAGGATTCGTTCTCGAGTTTCTAATTTTCTCAACTGAAAACTCTTTGCATGGTCAAGTAGAAGTTAGATTTTCCCATTTTTGACGTTCTCGGTTGTCTTAGAATCATTTTTTTGGACAAAACCCATATCTCAGATTTTTCGCCGAAAATAACTCTTCAATAGGCTATTTGTAGCCTCAGTAGGTTATTTGTAGCTTTCCAGAAATCTTGTCAGAACATAGTCAAGTTCACAGTCAACAGGCGAGTTTTTCAGAATACAGGACTAAATGAGTCCTTACTCATGACTTCATCGGGATAGTTGAGACGAATCTTCACAAGGTGTTGACAGAAGCAGTTCTAGATCCAGTCAAGATCAGAGATTCGATTATTTAGAACATTCAGCAGTCCGGGTTATTGGACGCCGCTTCCATTCCTATCTCTGTTCATTGTATTGAGTTCGTAATGTCTTGTATTAAGAATTACAATTCTGCTACTCGTGAGATAGTGTCAGTAGATGGAAGAGTTATTTGCAGTCTCAAGCCTTTGGACGTTGAAACAAGTTTTGGTATACCTCAGCACCCGAATAGTCTAGTTATTTCTATGGAGCAGTGCGAGCATGCATTCAATGCTGATGTGGACAAGTGCTAGAATAAAATGGCAGAATGATGGTTAAAGCAAGCAAGGAACAAATTGCCAAACAATGTGGGTCGTGGTGAGTACAAGGATGAGTACTCGATTCTAATTACACTCTTGAATCGTGTCTCAGGTCAATCACATGCAAATGTTTTCCAGCCTTGGATGTATTACATCATTGGTCGCATCATATCTGGGCAGGAGCATTATGACTGGGCATCCTTCATCAGCGATGTTATCCACAAGCAGATCACCGGTTTCCTAGTTGCTCATGAGTTTCACATGTGTTCTTATCTCGTGTACTTGATTGCTTATCAGGGTCAGTTCCGAGGACTAAACACCGGGCATTCTCAGTGTTCAGAAGGTCTATCACTATTATGATCAGCTTGAGTTCATAAGGAACGTCACTTCAAGCGTGTTCACGAGGCTTTCTTGACTTATACAATGAGAAATTTGGACCGGGAGTTGCACATTCGTATCTCGGCAGTTGCTAGAGCAGCGATGGATGATTGGGCGGATTGGTTTATTCAGTTCCCGACATACACCTACATCCGAGTATATGGATTTATAGGAAATCCAGCCATGCTTCCACGCTATCAAAAGATGTGGGAGGTTTATCAGATGATGGGGGGGAAGTTCTTGCTCAGTTTTTCAGAGAGCAGGTTGACACACAGTTGTTGCCAGCAGTTGATTGGTACGCAAGGAGTACGCAACAGTAAAAGAGAGGTCAAGTAGTGTTATTCAAAACAATATACTTTACCTCGACAACAAGAGGACCAGGAGGGTAAGTGTGCCTAGAGCAGAGCCGCCAGTGGTGAATCCTTCACTACCTTCGTCAAAACCTAAACAGAAGAAAAGGAGTAATCCTCCTAAGAAAGGTCAAGCGCCAAACAATTCAAAAGGCAAGGCGCTTGCCATTGATACACGTAAAGAGCCTGACAGACCTCTATCATAGAGCCAGTTCAGAGGCCAGTTTAGAGTCCGCCAGTGCCTAAGGTTTAGCCTCAAGTTCCTACACTAGTTCCGGAGCAGTCACCAGCACCAATTCACATTGAATTGGATTTAGACTCCCCATCTCGTAGTGGTTCTTCTACATATTCACTCTCGTCACAACCTCCTGTTGCTAGTACAGATCCTTCCAGTAGCATTAGCCGAGATCATTCTTGGATTGAAAATTAACTGGGAAGAAAGAGGAGGCAGCTATCCTATGTCCTTAATCATTCAGATTTTGATCAGGTTTACCAGGATGTGCCAGACAAGAGGATCAAGAACATGGTTCACGTGGAGAGGAATACCGATATGGAGATCGTCGTCGAGATTGCTATACCTCCACAGGGGAAGAGCTTGGACGAGTTTTGAATCTCAGGATTTCGAGGTTATCACAGTCAACCTTGGTCGTAGCACACGCCAGACTCAAGTTGATCTCTTACAGGTTGCTACAGACAGTGCCAGGGATAGAATGCTGATAGACAGATAGGATAAGGCAGCCCTCAAGGCTGAAATCATATAGCTTCGTCAGTACATTTCTAGTCTTGTACACAGGACAAATGTCATTGCCACACTCACACCGATGCTTGAGCCTCTAGCAGAACAAGGTCAACTTAATCATTTAGTTGCATATGGCAAGAGTTTGGATGAGTGGGAGGAGGAGTTCGTTGCTAGAGGCCGTTCTATGCTCACAGAGTTATATTAGTTGCGGTACAATGCACGAGAGCTTCGTCTACGTCTCCAAGATGAGGAGCGAGACATGGCAATTAACAGACCTCGGGATGAGATTATGATTGCTCGCCTGAGTATGGCATATGAATCAGTCACAGATGCAGAAGATAGAGAAGCTATCTACTCTTGGAAAACACAGTTGGTTTTCAAGGGAAAGATAGAGGAGACTATGGCGTCAGAGTTAGCTGAAAGTAGAGAGCACGTTACTAGTGCACTCCGGTTTGTGAGGACCTTAGTATCTCTCTTACTGTGTCGATATCATATTGAGGGTGGTGCGTATGTTGAGCTTACCGATGTACAGTCAGAGCTCCAAGCACTCGCTCATACTATTTTCAGTGGGGAGACCGTTGGTTGTAAGATTAATCAGCTTACAGTCATGTCAGCATTGTTCGATGAAGCAACAAGGAGTAGGGGCTATCTTCATTCCCAGATCACAGCTGGTGAGGACATGCTGCGCAGGCATAGCATTCTTCGACAGAGTATCAGAGCTCCAGATAGTGATGCAGATAACAATCTCGTTGAAGGATTGGTTGCTCGAGATCACGACCAGTAGACTTCAGTTCCCACCTCTCGGAATAGACATTATACACAGGAGTTAAACTTGGTGTTATCTTTTCAAGTTAACTCACTGTCTCATCTCATGCATATCTATTCTAAGATCAACTTTATTTACTTGGAGTTTTATTTAGGGTTTACGTTAACTGATGGTAGTGTTCCAGTTAACATGCTTTCAATAAGGATGTGCATGCTTGCACAATTGTCCATTTTCAGATTAGATGCTTCGGTTAACTTATTGTAGTTTTCCAGTTAACTGTATAGTTTGCTTTATTAGGGCTTAGCAATAAATCTTACATGCATTGCAAGACTGTAGTTGACTCAAGGTGATTTTTGGGTTCCCTACACCTTTCGATGTCTATAAATAAGAGCTTTTGCTCATTTGTACAGGGCTTTTGCACGAGAGAGAAATATATGCTGGGCCTACGTTGCCTTCAATATTGCTCGTTCTGTATCTGTTCATGTGTTTTTGCTATTATGATGAATTGTTATGCCACTTGGGTTTCATGCAATTATAATGGTGAATTCTTTCCTTTGTTAGATCAAATCTGTTTTGTGTTTAATAAACTTGTCCAAATTGAGCTGATAGATGTGCCACCTTGCCTTCAAGTTGAGAATCTGTACATATATAGTTTTCGAGAAAGCTTTGTACCTCTTACAACTGAGACAGAAAGACAGGATATAGTTTAGTTTACTTTCCTTTTCAAAGCACTTTTGTGAAGCACAACGAGGGAGCTTCCCCTCCTAATTTAAAGAGCACTCATTGCGTAGTGTGCATAGCTGTCCGTACCAACTCTTACTCCAGAGGTGCTAGTTGTTACGCTAACAGTTTTCTGGCTCCCACCGTGGGGCACGAGGCCTCGAAAACTTCATGTCACGGTTATGACTATCTGGCGTCCTACTGCTCCAGTACAACAACCAGCACTAATTCCGCCTGTTATGCAACTGAATTTAGTCTTCATCGAAGCAGAACAATCAGATATTATCAGTAGCTTGCGCACTTTTAGTTTTGAAAATCATACATCTACCGCTCAGTGGAGAAACGCGGCTACAACTCTGGACAAAGAAGAAGAGAAAGCAGATCTCGCAGCAGGTAGACCAGTTTTGCCACCTCCCTCGTGGAATTAAGCATCCTGGCGTACCGAGTTTATACTAGAAGAAGGAGAGGTCTTCCTCCCATACAGCCAGATCCTGTTTTCGAAGAAGCTCCTGATCAGTTTACTGAATCAGAAATTTTTGAAGAAGAGATTCCCACTCCAACTGCAGAGATGGGTGATCGTAACAATGATGATCACAACGGTCACAACGGTCGTAATGGAAGAAATCCAAGACGTCCAGCCCCCTTGCCTTGGGGTGGCAATATTGGGCCGTTAGCTTTAGTAGGACATCATGAACTACCCAAGGGTTCACGCAAGTTTTTCCCGAGATTTCATGGCGATGGTTCCAAACATCCAGATGAACATCTATCAGCATTCACGGTGGCTTGTTCCGTTATGCATGTTGCGCATGAAGACATCGCCGTACGTCTTTTCATGGAGACTCTTGAGAACAACGCAGCAGACTGGTTCAATAATCTTGAGCCAGGAATTATCACCAGTTGGGCCGTCATGAGCGAGAAGTTCTTGGCAAGATTCAAGCCTGTCGAGGACAGTCATAGATTATTTGCACAACTCTCAAATTCAAAGATGGAGAAGCATGAACCGATGAGGGAATTTGTGGCAAGGTTTAATTTCCTTGTTACATGTCTTTCTCACACCTTGAATCCGTTTGATGAGATTTTGATGAGTTCTTTCATCAACGCGCTGCCGTCAGAAATTGCCTTTTTCCTGAAGATAAGCGAAGAAGATGGTCTACAACACCTTCAAGAGGAAGCAATCAAGCTTGAAGATAACATGATTACAACCGGCAAGATGAAAGATGATTCGATCAGGCCGCTCGTACAAGCGTCGGCTGATCTGTTGCTACAGAAGGTAGCAAACGAGGTGACAATACTGAAGAGACAGTCACCACCTCAAGGGCAACCAGCCTTGCCCGCACCACCACCTTTTCAACCACAACAACCGTACCAGCCGAGGAGAAATAACTTCCAGCCATACAATAATTACAAGTCAAAGTTTCCGCAAGGATAACCGAGACAGAATAATGAAGCTGAGAAGGCTACAGTCTTTTGCACGTTCCATGATTCAGTTGAGCACACCGGGGCTACTTGTCCGGAAAATCAGAGAATGAATCAGCTCATGGGATTTGCCGATTCTGCTCCTAGTTCAGACTTCATACCTTCCAGTTCAAACGTCGTCTCTTCACAGATAGACGAGTTTGATGGCGACTCCACAACGGGATACTTTGATCGAGAACCCGTAAATCAAGAAGAAGAAGAATCCCGCCATTTTTCTCTTGCAGTGAATCATGAGAATATCACCTCACCTATGTTCACACGTGCTCAACATTTTAAGGCACAAAAGGAGGAAGAGGAAAAGCGGAATTTGAATACAAAAGCAAAGGAAGTGGCTTCTACTTCCAATCTTAAACCTTCACAAGAGAACATCTTGCCAGCACCTTTAGATACATCTTCAACAAGTTTTGACATTGTGTCTTCCATGATGAAGACGGAGGTACGGATATCTCAACTGGAGTATTTACAAGATCATCCAGAGCAGCTGGATAGAATCTTGAATGTTCTTAAAAAGAAGATTGTCGTTCAGCCGACATTGCTTCAATCCTCCGTTCCTGCAGAAGAGAAGCCCAAGCCATTTTATATATCTTTATATATAGGAGGTTTTAAGCTGAGCAATTGCATAATTGACAGCAGAGCTTCTGACAACGTTATGCCCTTACAAATTATGAACGCGTTGGGACTTTCATGCACCCCGACTTAGGAAAAGTGTTATTCACTTGAGTCTAAGCCGGTGCCGTTAGTCGGTCAACTCAAAGATGCTCAAGTAAGGCTAGTGTCGTGTCCAGAGAAAAAGATCATGATGACCATCCTAGTGGCTGATATTCCTACTAGCTACGGGATGTTACTTAGTAGACGTTTCTGCAAAGACCTTGGAGGAGAAATACAGATGGATTGGTCGTTCGTGACAATTCCATTGAAGATAGGCACTTTCAAGCTGGAACCGGAAACCAAATCAAAGTTCACAGTGGTGAAGTCCCAGGACCCACATGCTCAAGTGTTGTATCAAGACACGGGTCCAGGCACATATGCTATGGTGTCTGAAGTGACGGAAGATTGTTAGAATTTTGCACTTACCACAAAATTGTCAAATGAAGAATCGAAGATGTGGACGATGTAGTTTGACGACAGTTGTTCGACTTTAGGCTCCGGAGCGGGAGTAGTGATTATCTCTCTCGAAGGTCGTTTATATCCTTTTGCATATAGGTTGCAATTTGATTGCACTAATAATACTGCTGAATATGAGGCGCTTTTGTTAGGTCTCAAAAACGCAAAGGATATGGGGATCAAGTTGCTTCAAGTTGAAGGAGATGCAGAGCTGATCGTTAAGCAGGTCAGAGAGCAGTTTCACATAAGAAAGAATCGTCTCCAAAACTACAGGTAGAGGGTGTGGAATGCAATCAATTGGTTTGATGCATTTAACATCAAATATATTTCAAGAATGAACAATAGCAAAGCTGATGCACTTGCAGTTTCAGCTGCTCTTTTCATGCCTAATTCTGACTTTCGTCAGAATTCTTTTGCTATTGAGCTAATCTATAGACCAGCTGTTCCTGATAATTCAGACAACTGGCAAGTCTTCAGTGACGACGAAGATATTGAAGAATTTCTCGTCATGGGGGACAACTACAAAGAATTGTTCTTTGAAGGAAGTTCAACTTCTCACAGAGAGTCAATTGCTGAAGACTCTAAGGTTACAGAATCTGGAATCATACAATTGAAAGGAAATCAGATTCCCAAAGGTTTTGTATCCTTAGAGGATATTTTTGACAGGCATGATCGTTACATCGAAGATCAGAAAAGGTCAGGGGTTAATACTTCATCAGAATATAATCAAGTCAACATAGGTACTGAAGACAAGCCTCGGTTTGTGAATTTGGGCAAGTGTTGTACTCCTGAAGAAACTAAGAGGTTTATCGCCTTGTTCAAACAGTACAAGGATGTTTTCGCCTGGTCATATGAAGATTTAAAGATCTTCACACCCATAGAATTGTCTCACACAATTCCGTTGAAGTCTGAGGTTAAGCCTTTCAGGTAGAAACAAAGACATTACAATCTGCGAATTCAAAGTACTATCTACGCGGAAATTCAAAAGATGGTGGACTCGAGGATAATTTTTCCTATTCATCACTCCACCTGGGTGTCAAACATTGTTCTTGTACGCAAGAAAAATGGAGAAATCAGAATTTGTGTTGATTTTAGGAACTTGAATCAATCGTCCTTAAAGGACAACTATCCCTTACCTATCATGGAGCATACATTGCAGACAGTTACCAGATCAGAGATGCTATCACTTCTTGATGGTTTTTCTGGCTACTATCAGATTGCAATGGCTGAGGAGGATCAGATCAAGAAAGCTTTCACCACGCCATGGGGAACGTTTGCTTATGAAAGGATGCCTTTCGGCCTTATCAACGCCGGTGCTACTTTTCAAAGAGCCATGGATTTAGCGTTTGGGGATCTTAGGAATAAGATCATAGTCGTCTATCTTGATGACTTAACTGTTTTTTCAGATAAACGGAATGATCATTTTTCACATCTCGTGGAAGTGTTCGAGAGATGCAGGTATCACAAAATATCTTTGAATCCGAAGAAGACAATCTTCGCGGTGACGGAGGGCAAGCTACTTGGCCATATCGTTTCCAAAGAAGGTACTAGAATAGATCTGAATCGGGTGGATTCAATTAGAAACCTGTCTCTCCCTACAAGCAAAACGCAGGTGCACTCCTTTTTCGGTAAAGTTAACTTTATCTGAAGGTTTGTACCTGATTTCTCAAAGTTGACGAAGGAGATCTCAGCAATGATGAAGAAGACGTCTACTTTTGTGTGGACGAATGAAGGCAAACAGGCCTTTACTAAAATCAAAGAAGCTATTGCTAATGCACCAATGTTAGTTTGGCCCGACTTTCAAAAGGATTTTATTCTTTACTGTTATGCGTCAGAACACTCACTGTCTGCCATTCTGACACAGAAGCTCAGCGAGGAGGGAGAATCTCCTATTGCTTTTATGAGTGCTAATTTTAAAGATGCTGAGATGCGTTATTCCCAGATTGAGAAAAACGCTTATGCTGTCGTAGAGCTATCAAGAATTTCAGGTTTTATCTCTTGAATTCTCATACAACGGTGTATGTCACTGATCCAGCGGTCAAAATTGTGCTTACTCAACAGGAGATGGGCACAAAGAGAGGGAATTGGATCGCGAAAGTTCAGGAATATGATTTGGAGATTAAACCAACCAAGCTTGTTCGCGGGCAAGGTCTTTGCCGATTGTTGGCGGAGGATGGCGATCGTAAATTCAAGAGCAATGGTGGAATTGGTTCAAAACAGGAAATTGAAGAGGACCTTCCTTTGGTCCTATTAGTTGATTCTGCGGAAGAATGGTACACACCTTTATGGTATTATTCGGCATATGGTGAATGTCCACGTCACATGGACAAACAGTAGAAAAGAACACTGAAATTGAAAGCACAGAATTTCGTGCTTGTTAACAACGTTCTGTACAAGCGTGGCCTTGACGAAACTTTTCTTCTATGCGTCAGTGGAGACCAGCAATAGAAGTTGTTGGATGCGTTTCATAGTCAGGCATGCAGAGGGCACTTTTCATCGAGGGTCACTGCATTCAAGATCTTGCGGGCACTGTACTATTGGCCTACTATGTTCCGTGACGCATATGAATGGGTTCACAAATGTCAGTTATGTCAGCAGTTTGCTGGTAAAGTCAAATTGGCATCTCTCCCACTCAGGCTAGTGATCATTGATGCTCCGTTTCAGCAATGGGGTATTGATTTCGTAGGTCCTATCAATCCTAGTTCCAGCAAGGGGCATGTGTATGTCCTTACAACGACAGATTATTTTATGAAATGGGTTGAGGCGGTTCCTACTAAACGAGCTACGTCCGAAGTGGTTTGTAGTTTTCTAAAGGAGAATATCATTTCTCGCTTCGGAGTTCCTCGGAAAATTGTGGCTGATAATGCAGCTTGCTTCTCGTCAGAGGAGATTTTAAGTTTTTATTTTGATCACGACATCATGCTGTCACATTCGTTAGATTATTACCCTTAGGGTAATGGACAGGCCGAATCATCCAATAAGAACATTGTCACAATTATACGCAAGTTAGTTGAGTCAAATCAGCGAGCTTGGTATACCAAGTTATATGACGCCCTTTGGGCTGATCGTATAACTCCTAAAAGAGCTATTGGCACCTCGCCTTTCATATTTTTGTATGGTATAGAAGCTATTCTGCCCATTACCTTTTACAGCTGGCATCTGCAGTGGAGGATGAAGAGTTCAATGATCCTATTCAAAAGCGGATGTTGCTCCTGATGAAACTTCAAGAGGAGAGGACAGAGGTTGTTGATAAAATCACTCAGCATCAAGAAAGAGTGAAGAAGATTTTTGATAAGAAGGCTCGTCACAGGGACTTTGCAGTTGGAGATCAAGTCCTTTTGTGGGACAAAAGGCATGAGCGAAAAGGAATGCATGGAAAATTTGATTCCTTATGGTTAGGGCCCTTCCAGATTCATGAATCCGTAGGAGAGAACACTTATATTCTCGCACATCAGGATGGAAGGCTCTTCCCGCTTCCCTATAGCGGGCAGTATCTTAAGCACTTCAACCTTTGGGGGAGGAGTAATATTGTAAATATTTTGTAAGTACTTTTTATGCTTTATCGTTATGTTGTTTTGTGTTTCCCCGTTTAGTGATGTTTTGTCGTGTTTTAGGTGATTTAGGTAGTCTTGTTTTAGGTGATTTTTAGGTTAGGTTTTTAGGAAACTCCAATATTTTTAGGTGATTAGGGAAAAGTCCTGACTCCAATGCCCAATTGTAAGTCACTGGTCTACTTAACACTAAGATTCTTAGGTTCTCCTATGCCGTAGGTATCCGACATGGTCACCAGACGGAGCCTAATGTTGTACCCAAACCAATTTTTTTGCTTCATCAAGGCATTTTGCATAAAATAGTCTTAACCTTGCTAAAATGATGTAAAATACAGTTTTTGGGCAATATCAAGCATGGAGTTTTGTTAATGTTTTGTCAGTCAAAGGCAGTATCCATTGATCAGAACCTGAATCAGAGACTCTGAATGAAACATTTCACAATGGAGGAGCATTTCACGGCGACATTTATACTTTTAAATAGTCATTTCAGTGACTAAAATGATGATTTCAATGGTCAATTTTTGAAGATTTCTCAAGGAAAAGCAAAATTGCGCCCCTGTAGCCCAGTGGCGCCCTTCTTTTTGAAGGCCTAAATTTTGTGATAAATGCTCAAGCATACAGTCAATCTCTTCAGAATTAGTCTTCCTATTTGATGAGCTATTCTGCGAGGCTATCCGAGACTCGTAACTCCGGTAACTAGCGACAAAAGTTGAAGATTCCAAAGTTGCAGTTTGCAGAAGCTTGTCTTTTTCCAGCTTTTGCGCCCCTGTAGCTCAAGGGCACACCTCTTTAAGGGGGGTTAGATCTTGGTATTCCTGATGGTTGATGCAGTCAATCTCTTCACGACTAGTCTACCTATCCGAGGAGCTATCAAATGCAGTGATCCGAGGTCTGAAGCTCCGGCAGTCGACGTCAGAAGATGAGCTTATGAGGAGAGTTCACATCACAGAGCTTCTTCAAATGGTGAAATGCGCCTCTGTAGCTCAGGGGAACCCTTCAAATTGACCCTTAAGATGGTAGAGTTTGCAGATGAGGTCTTCCTGTCATTTGTGCTACTCTAGTTCGCCTTCGCGATGCACCAACTTGCCTTTTAATTCAACTTTCTGAGAGATCGTGGTAGAGATTCTACCAGGCACGCAATTTAGGAGGTAGAGGAAAATTTAAATTTCATTGTATTTCTATAGGCCAGAGGCGCCTAGCCTTTAGGCCTGTCAGATGAGGTTATTGACATTCGAAGTCTTCACGAGGCTTGAGCGTAATTCCTCCAGCTATTCAACGAGCTCAGCTGTCAGCCTTCGGGATTTGGCAAACGCTCGTACGTGTGAGGTCTTTGGTGAAATACTGAAAAACAAAGACAGCTCAAAAAATGGCCAAGTCTGGTCGTCTATTCCATCTTGGGAAAGGCGCCTTTCTATTTGAGGTCTTAGAAGCAGTTTTCTTGCTTCATCGCCTCTAGAGACGTCTCTCGTAGGTCCTTTTGGCTACGCATTGAAATAGACGGTGCTCGAATCAGGCCATCCCAGCTCCAGATATTAGAGGTCAAAGTAGGGCATCTGGTTGAGAGTTGCACTTTCGTCAAAATGGTGTTCGTGCCTTTTCAAGCCAAGGGCGCTTTTACTTTTGAGGTCTTTAATACACTTTTTAGATGCCTTGCGTATATTCGCTGGATGCGGAATACCTCTAGTCATGCAGTGAGCTTGTTAGCCAGTAAGCAGGGTTCACCGTTCGTTGTTAGCAACCGTTTGAAGCGTCAGATGGCAGTTTGGAGAAATGGTTGTTTGGTACCTGAAAATCAATTTAATCAAGGGCACCTAATTCTTTGAGGTGTTAAATGATGGATTTTGCAGTGATGACTCCCAGCAGACGTTTCTTCCTTGCTCTACAGGCTTCACGATGAATATACTTGTTCAGTCCCAGCATCATCTGGTTACCCGGAAATCAGTGTCGAAGATGGCCAGTTGTAACTTTGTACTCAGCTACAAAGTAGGAAGTTAATAAAAAACTTGATATCTTGAGTAAATGGACGCCTATGAGGTCAAATGAAGACTTTTTGAAATCAGTGAAGTTCGTCGGTGAATCCAAGTGGTTTACTTGGTTTGTCAACTGATGTTAAATAATATTTAATATTTATTTTTGCATATTTTAGCATTAAATGTCGATTTTCTAAAATTGGCGCCACTTTGTGCTATTGCATAATGAATATTTTATTATTGTTTAAATTTCGAACTTCAAGACAGGGTCACTGTAACTGGAGGGGGTCCAATAAGAAGACTTCTATTTTAGTCGAGGTTTTAAATCTTGCAGTAAACAATATGGTGCGAATTCTCTTTATTGAAGCATGGCGCCATCATTAATCATTCACACAGCTTCAAGAAAATTCGTAATTCTTCAAGAGCAAAGGCGAGTTTTCAAGGCAAAGGCGAATTCATCATCAGTCTCCAAGGGCGATTTCATCAAACAATTCTTTTTGCAGGTTTTAGTTCACATTCATCAGCTAATTTGAAGAATAGGGGTGATTTTCACAGAAGAAAGAGCATAGAAAAAATGTCTTTCTCCTCTTTGTTTCTCAAATTTCTCTCAAAATCCAATTCGCATGTTCCTGAAGTTGGAGAATTTGACAAGTCTAAACATCTAGATCATTTCTATATAACTTCCTCGAATTAAATTCGTGCATTTGATTTTTCAGGAATTTTTAACTCCAGAGCATTCGTTCTCGAGTTTCTAATTTTCTCAATTGAAAACTCTTTGCATGGTCAAGTAGAAGTTAGATTTTCGCATTTCTGACTTTTTGGGTTGTCTTAGAATCTTTTTCTGGACAAAACCCATATCTCAGATTTTTTGCCGAAAATAACTCTTCAATAGGCTATTTTTAGCCTCACCAGGTTATTTTTAGCTTTCTAGAAATCTTGTCAGAACATAGTCAAGTTCACAGTCAACAGGCGAGTTTTTCAGAATGCAATACACTCAACTCGAATACAGGGCTAAATCAGTCCTTACTCATGACTTCATTGGGACAGTTGAGACGAATCTTGACAAGGTGTTGCCAGAAGCAGTTCTAGATCCAGTCAAGATCAGAGATTCGATTATTCAGAACATTCACCAGTCCGGGTTATTGGAGGCCGCTTCCATTCCTATCTCCGTTCATTGTATTGAGTTCGTAATGTCTTGTATTAAGCATTACAATTCAGCTACTCATGAGATAGTGTCAGTAGATGGACAAGTTATTTGCAGTCTCAAGCCTTTGGACGTTGAAAGAAGTTTTGGTATACCTCAGCACCCGAATAGTCTAGTTATTTCTATGGAGTAGTGCGAGCATGCATTCAATGCTGATGTGGACAAGTGCCAGAATAAAATGGCAGAAAGATGGTTAAAGCAAGCAAGGAACAGATTGCCAAACAATGTGGGTCGTGGTGAGTACAAGGATGAGTACTCAATTCTAATTACACTCTTGAATCGTGTCTCAGGTCAATCACATGCAAATGTTTTCTAGCCTTGGATGTATTACATCATTGGTCGCATCATATCTGGGCAGGAGCATTATGACTGGGCATCCTTCATCAACGATGTTATACACAAGCAGATCACCGGTTTCCTAGTTGCTCATGAGTTTCACATGTGTTCTTATCTCGTGTACGTGATTGCTTATCAGGGTAATTTCCGAGGACTAAACACCGTGGACAATCTCAGTGTTCAGAAGGTCTATCACAATTATGATCAGCTTGAGTTCACTAAGGCTGAACGTCACTTCAAGCGTGTTCACGAGGCTTTTTTGACTTATACAGTGAGAAATTTGGACCGGGAGTTGCACATTCGTATCTCGGCAGTTGCTAGAGAAGCGATGGATGGTTGGACGGATTGGTTTATTCAGTTCCCGACATACACCTACATCTGAGTATATGGATTTATAGGAAATCTAGCCATGCTTGCACGCTATCCTTTGGATAGAATAGTTTTTATGAAGTTCCTGAGGCAGTTGCATGATGTTCATCGTCTTTTACACCGCAAGCATAGACCAGCTGCCAACTTTCCTTTTCAGTTTGGAATGTATTGGTGCAAGACGGCAGTTGATGCCAAAGTTGCAGGACAGGAACTCGAGAAATATCACCTCAAGTATCTTGTTGAGGCACGTGCCTATGATCTTTGGGGTCATTACACAACTCGCCTTGCTGGATGCGCATATCATGAGCCTTCTGTGGAGGATTATTGGGCAAACTGCGCGTCCGACTTTGAGGTTCGCAAACGTAGTTATGGCCGCTTATCTCTCTCACAGATTTCTGTTTTCTTATCAGAAGATGTGGGAGGTTTATCAGATGATGGGGAAGAAGTTCTTCCTTAGTTTGTTAGAGAGCAGGTTGACAGACAGCCACTGCCAGTAGTTGATTGGTACGCCAAGGAGTACACAGTAGTAAAAGAGAGGTCAAGTATAGTTATTCAAAACAGTATACTTTACCTCGACAACAAGAGGACCAGGAGGGTAAGTGTGCCTAGAGAAGAGCCGCCAGTGGTGAATCCTTCACTACCTTCCTCGTCAAAACCTAAACAGAAGAAAAGGAGTAATCCTCCTAAGAAAGGTCAAGCGCCAAACAATTCAAAAGGCAAGGCGCTTGCCATTGATACACGTAAAGAGCCTGACAGACAGCCTATCACAGAGCCAGTTTAGAGGCCAGTTCAGAGTCCGCCAATGCCTAAGGTTCAGCCTCAAGTTCCTACACCAGTTCCAAAGCAGTCACCAGCCCCAATTCACATTGAATTGGATTTAGACTCCCCATCTCGTAGTGGTTCTTCTACATTTTCACTCTCATCACAACCTCCTGTTGCTAGTACAAATCCTTCTAGTAGCATTAGCCGAGATCAGTTTTGGATTGAAAATCAATTGGGAAGAAAGAGGAGGCAGCCATCCTATGTCCTTAATCATTCAGATTTTGATCAAGTTTACCAGGATGTGCCAGACAAGAGGATCAAGAACATGGTTCACGTGGAGAGGAATACCAATATGGAGATCGTCGTCGAGACTGCTATACCTCCACAGGGGAAGAACTTGGACGAGTTGGAATCTCAGGATTTCGAGGTTATCACAGTCAACCTTGGTCGTAGCACACGCCAGACTCAGGTTGATCTCTTACAGGTTGCTACAGACAGTGCCAGGGATAGAATGCTGAAAGACAGATAGGATAAGGCAGCCCTCAAGGCTGAAATCAGACAGCTTCGTCAGTACATTTCTAGTCTTGTACACAGGACATATGTCATTGCCACACTCCCGCCGATGCTTGAGCCTCCAGCAGAACAAGGTCAACGTAATCATTTAGTTGCATATGGCAAGCGTTTGGATGAGTGGGAGGAGGAGTTCGTTGCTAGAGGCCGTTCTATGCTCACAGAGTTATATCAGTTGTGGTACAATGCACGAGAGCTCCGTCTACGTCTCCAGGATGAGGAGCGAGACATGGCAATTAACAGACCTCGGGATGAGATTATGATTGCTCGCCTGAGTATGGCATATGAATCAGTCACAAATGCAGAAGATAGAGAAGCTATCTACTCTTGGAAAACACAGTTGGTTTTCAAGGAAAAGATAGAGGAGACTATGGCGTCAGAGTTGGTTGAGAGTAGAGAGCACGTTACTAGTGCACTCCGGTTTGTGAGGACCTTAGTATCTCGCTTATCGTGTCGATATCAGAGTGAGGGTGGTGCGTATGTTGAGCTTACCGATGTACAGTTAGAGCTCCAAGCACTCATACTATTTTCAGTGGGGAGACCGTTGGTTGTAAGATTAATCAGCTTACAGTCATATCAGCGTTGTTCAATGAAGCAACAAGGAGTAGGGGCGAACTTCAGTCCCAGATCACAGTTGGTGAGGACATGTTGCGCAGGCATAGCATTCTTTGACAGAGTATCAAAGCTCCGGATAGTGATGTAGTTAACAATCTCGTTGAGGGATTGGTTGCTCGAGATCACAACCAGTAGACTTTAGTTCCCACCTCTTGGAATAGACATTATACATAGGAGTTAAACTTGGCATTATCTTTTCAAGTTAACTCACTGTCTCATCTCATGCATATCTATTCTAAGATCAACTTTATTTACTTGGAGTTTTATTTAGGGTTTATGTTAATTGATGGTAGTGTTCCAGTTAACATGCTTTCAATAAGGACGTGCATGCTTGCACAATTGTCCATTTTTAGATTAGATGTTTCGGTTAACTGATGGTAGTTTTCCAGTTAACTGTATAGTTTGCTTTATTAGGGCTTAGGAATAAATCTTGCATGCATTGCAAGACTGTAGTTGACTCAAGGTGATTTTAGGGTTCCCTACACCTTTCGATGTCTATAAATAAGAGCTTTTGCTCATTTGTACAGGACTTGTGCACGAGAGAGAAATATATGCTGTGCCTACCTTGCCTTCAATATTGCTCGTTCTGTATTTGTTCATGCATTTTTGCTATTATGATGAATTGTTATGCCACTTGGGTTTCATGCAATTATAATGGTGAATTCTTTCCTTCGTTAGATCAAATCTGTTTTGTGTTCAATAAACTTGTCCAGATTGAGCTGATAGATGTGCCACCTTGCCTTCAAGTTGAGAATCTATACTTGGTTATCGTGTGATGTGTGTGAATACTAAACTTATTCAGATTGAGCTGATAGATGTGCCACCTTGCCGTCAAGTTGAGAATCTGTACTTAGTTTATCGTATATTGTTGTTTCCAATAAACTTGTTTAGATTGAGCTAATAGATGTGCCACCTTTCCTTCAAGTTGAGAATCTATACTTGTTTATCCTCAGATAGTCATCCTTGCTGCATTTCCTCATGCTCTGTTTTCTTGAGGAAACTGGATAGATTTTAAGTAATTAGCCTAGTTGTAGTTAGTAATCTTTGAAACCAGAAAATACTTAGCTGCAACGTATATAGTTTTTGAGAAAGCCTTGTACCTCTTACAGCTGAGACAAAAAGACAGGATATAGTTTAGTTTACTTTCCTTTTCACAGCACTTTTGTCAAGCACAACGAGGGAGCTTCCCCTCCTAATTTGAAGAGCACTCATTGCGTAGTGTGCAGAGTTGTCCGTACCAACTCTTACTCTAGAGGTGCTAGTTGTTACGCCAACATAGTCCTATTTCAGTGCTCTCTGAATGCTGACTTCATTTTGTTGAGGTGAATGTTTTTGCAATGCTCCTAAATTGAATTGACTCTCTTGCTCCCCTTAGTAAGGTCTCCCACAAGAGCACTTATCAGAGTAGAAACTAAATCTATATTTATATTCCAACTATATTTAATAGTCTTGAGCCCCACCTTTTTTTTGAGTTGTTGAATGAAGTATTCTTTATGTACACACATTTCAATATCTTGGAAATCTGGTCAGAAATTGCTTTGATGTAAAGGAGGAATGCATGAGGTAGATCTACTGAATCTTCATTTACCAGATGTCTGTACTTTGCAACACATTGTTTTCTGAAATATGCTAACCAATTTTTTCGAAGGATTTACACAACATAAACCAGCACTAGCCAACTTGATTAGCGTTAGCTCCAAATAAAAAACCAAGCTTGAAAGAACTCACACCAAGAATGCACACTCAATCCCAAGGAAGGATAGGTGTTGTCATATGGTGGAGGAGCTAAAGAACAGTACTTGAAATAAACATACTCTACATGAAGAATGTGCACTCAAGATCCCACTGAGGGCGAGGTGCTAACATATGACGGAGTGATTATTTAAAAAATTGAAACTAATAGGCGGATAACCAGCCATGAAGCTACAACAATCTAATTCATCCGTTGCGGTGGGCATCCACTTGAGAGTGGGGATTCACCACTTTGCAAAGTGGGTACAAAGAGAGATACAATCAATTATCCACACTGGCGGTAAGACCATCCAGGGGTACTTAATGTGAGAAGAAAGAAGAATTAATTGCAGTGATTAGGATTGGAACAGTACTACTGTTTACAGTCTTACAAACAAGAAAGAAAGCTGCAAATTACATATGAATTTCAATAGCTTCAAAGCACATGAGTAATAGATGACCTCATACAAATAATTATCTCTCTAATTGCTGATAATGAATCAAAAATCAGAACTTCTAAAGTCTGATAACAAAAATCAGTAAACTGAAAATGTCAACCAGCAACTGTGAAAACCAATAAAGTATTCATAACTCACTCAATATACCTCCGTTTTGCGTGAAACAAAAGGCAATGTGCTGATGGAAGATAGGCGTCTAAACTCAGATGAAGAAACAACAACGAAAACTCAGCAATTATTTCTTTGCACGATTCCCAATGCACCATGAATGGTACGGCCTCCTTGAGGGGCGATTTGGCAAGTAAAAATCAGAAACACCAAACTAAAATCTGCAAGTTGGTAGAAGGGGTCGCCCAAGGCAGAGAAACTGAATTCCAAGACACCCAGAATGAAATAAAATTCACTCACAAAGCTGTATGTAAAATCGACTTTTAGCTGTGGTAGCATCAACAACTTCAAAACTGGAAAATATCATCAAAAACTTCATCTGTTGAGCTCAATTTGCTAGTCTGATTTGAGAAGCAGCAAAAGGCCAATTAGGTGTTATCTTTCAAACACGAAATTGGATAAGAGGCTTGGAGGTAAGCTTTCCTCGAAGCAATATTTAGTTGTCATTTTGACAGCATAACATTAGCAAAATTCATGGATACCAATGCTGAAACAAAGCCTTCATTTTATAGAAGAGTAGAAGACTCTTCAATTCCTCAAGAAAGGACGCCAAAAGTCACATGAGACTCTTCAAATTTCCAGAAACCTTCCAACTTCACAAAAAGGCGTCCATTTTACAAGGCAACATAAAATCTTTATTTTTAAATAATAACTTCTTCAAAAAGGCGTCCACTTCATTACTCAAGGCTTTTTATCTTCATTAATAATTAAATCACCTTTATGAGGGCGTACCCCTTCCAAGTCCCTCTTTTAAACACAACTTAAGTTGTTCTCCTAGGCCAAGGGGTCAACTGCAAATTATAACCTTAATGCCTTTATTCATCATAAAAAAA
This sequence comes from Sequoia sempervirens, assembly GCA_007258455.2. Lineage (NCBI taxonomy): Eukaryota > Viridiplantae > Streptophyta > Pinopsida > Cupressales > Cupressaceae > Sequoia > Sequoia sempervirens. The sequence goes on along the minus strand of VDFB02258776.1, from coordinate 62,838 downwards.
AGCCTTTAGAAGTAAGACATGAATTGCAAATAATTGCTCCAACTGAAAAAGATGTACTGACAGCACACAAACTTCATACTGCCAAAATTAGAATTTACTATAAATAGTAAACTCTCTGAAATGCCAAAGAACCTCCGAACTTGGAAACCCTAATTTTACCTCAAGCGAGCCTACGGGCTTCCGGAATAGGCTGATGAGTGTCAGAACAGATTACTGATGAGAAGGGGACATTACATTTTCAGCCCCTTCTTCTTGTTTTACCTTTTCAGCCTCCACGTTCCTCAAAACACAACAATGAACCTTGCTAATTCCATAACAAATTTATTACACTTCTCTCACAAGTTTTCTCTAGTGTTGATAGTTCCATTGTAGCTTTTTTGGTAGATCCCTCAGCTCCTAAGCATACTTAGCTACTCCCTGCCTGTTGGATTTTCCTAGGGTGTCCCATCTTCTTGCGTCTCAACTTAAGGCTCTTTTTGTTTGGAAAGGATGATAGGACCTGCTTTAGAGTAAGCAAGGGGCATGGGCTGAACACCAACAAACTTCCATATACCTTAATTACATTCAAATCTTGGATGCACTTCACCAAACTTACAAAGTAGCTTCTCATGTCTTCAAGTCAGTTGTTCAATGAAACTTGGCTATTTCATTGGGTGTTGCTCTAGAGAACTTCACACCCGTACAACTACAGCTCTGGTACTATAACTTGTTTGGGTCCCTCTTATTAGCTTGGATCTAGTCTAGGTACATATTGGGTATAGTGGTTATGTGTTTAGGACATCCTTGTGCAAGATATGGTGTACTTGGGTAGTACTGGAGTTTCAAATGATAGACATGGCAAAAAGGTATTAAGAAAAAAATAAAAATACATGCAAGGTACTCTGCAATTGTAAACAACAAGCTTCTCTACCCTTCGAGAGCTAAGCCAATTCCTCTTAACAAAGTGGACAAAGCTATATGTAGAACAATTCCTTTTAGTAGCAGAGGAACTAGAAACTTGTGAAAGGAGGCAGATACCAATTGTTTGTAGAAAATATAATTCCATAAACTTCCAGTAGTTGACCATGTTTTCTTGTGCCGTAGTGACTATTTATCTCAGCTAAAGTCTTGTAGACTTTGAGTTCAGCAAATTTGGTTCATTGAACCCTGATTATTGCAGCATTCTTTACACTTTACATTTTTTTGAGGGCCTTCATGAAGCCCTTCTTCACCTCCTCGCCATCAATAGGTATGACTCTCACATGCCTCTACATGAATAATCTGGAACTCATTACATATGTGGCCATGTGTACAGAGGTGTTCAACTTCTCTTACCTCCACTAAATGATGGGCTGAATGTGGTCATGATAGAATACCAAGGTGGGATCTCTATCATGAATTGCATCCTTCATCAGTCAAATGTGCTATCGCTGTACTCATCTTCTCTCCAAAGTTGGGACTATTAGAGTCCTATATTTGGTGACAATAAAATAGGGGATACTATGGATATGATGTATTTCACATCTGGAGAAGAAATAATCTCTAAATACCACATCCTTCACACTCTTCTCTTATTTTGAGATGGACTTCCTAAACCTAGTCCACTCCTTTATCATAATCATTAGTTGCAAGAGTTGTAAGGGCTCTTGCAACTCAAGCATCCTCTTTAATAAAACGAGGTTGGATGCAAATCAAGTCTGAGTTGGTTTGAGGAATCCCTTTCTCAAAAACAACTGAAACAATGCCAATAATGTGGGGTGGTGGCTGATGAACATCTGCACTTCCTTAGCAGTCATCATCACCTCTTTGACCCACTTGGTTGCAGTGTTCATTGCATGCACGCATGGAGTCTATCAGATGTACGTATAAGTAGCTTTGACCAATGTCTGTGCTGCCCTGCACATAAATGCTTCATTTGTAACCACTTGCACTACATTAGCATGGTCAGCCTCTTCAATTTAATCCCTCAAAGTCTGTAACTTAAATTCTGTGTAATTGTGCTTTCTAGAACAATCAACAGCTATAATGCAATAAAGGCCTTCTTTACATGTGAGTAACATTGATGAGTGGCTAATGGTTAATGTTTGTTCTCCAATCCATGATGCTAGAGTATCCATGTGTATCCCATGTAACATTCATTTTCTCCATATTTTATTTCACTTTTAAACTGTTTTCCTTTTTTGAGAATGGCAGTTCTGATTTTAGTTTCACCACCCAGAGTTATATAAGATGAACTTGTTTTTCCATGCCTTGGTGTGTGCCATTTTGCGAAAAGGATATTGAATGACATGAAATGGAATTCGCCATTGGCTTCATGCATATCCTCTTGAGCCTGCACATTATACATGTCTGTAACTAGGTTTGAAGCTAAACTCATGCCCTTTGTTTTCCCCTCAGGTTCCATTTTACTCATGTTAAAAGTTAGAATTGTAAGGGTTGTATTACCAGAATATGCTTGAAAATCTTGAAGGAAGGGCCATCAGATGCTGAAGAAATCTCTCCATCAAGGAACCTAATCATTTTCAGTCCTAAAATTGTAAGTTTAGGACAAAGACTAACACCTTTACTATGATGCATGATGCACTGAAAGCGTGCACTATCCCCAGTAATGCTGGCCACACAATTGTTGCAAATATCACATTCTTTTTTGTTATTATTGGTGAAGGTGGTTTTTTGAAAGGGCCCAAACCTTTTTACAAAACAAGAATGAGAAAATGATGAAGCCCAGCGAAACATCAAAGAGCAACAACATGGAACTAGCAATACTAAGCCTCCATTACATCAGCAAATGATCAGCAAAGGTGCTGAAAGAAAAAAAAATTGAGGCTAACTACCATTGACCAAAGGAGAAAACTGAACAAGGGCAGTTGAAACCAAAATCTTCCAAGGAACATTGGACAGCCTCATCCTTTTCCTTGGTACAAAAATCCTTCTGGGTTGAACTCTCTTTTTAAAAAGCTACTCTTGAACCAAAAGGACCCAGATTGTCACATGAAGTTCTTTCTCCTAACATCATTTCCCCTTTATCAATAAAAGGTGGGGTGACCTCCACAATTTAGTCATAGGGATAATATCTTGGGTCTCCCTCAATCCCCTACAAACCTCAAATCCTTCCCCCTACAACCCTCCTTCAGTACTTTCTCATAAGTCTTGCATGCATCACTAGATCCATTTGTGAAGGGATCTTGCACCTCACTATTGAGAGGTTGGGAAGGCAAAGCTTGCTTCCTTTTATGCCAGATTGATTGCTTTCTCTTGTTGCTGCAGTAGGTCACCTTTGTATGACCCACTTTGAGGTAGCAATTGCAAACAACCATGGAATTCTGAAAGACTATCCATTGTGCCCAGTTACCCAATTTAAAGTATAAGGTAATCCTATAAGCGAACACCTAATCAACATTCACATAAGCACAAAATATTGCAAACAACAATTGTTTCTTGAATTTGGTGACCGCATCCACTGCAATAAATTTTCCAAAAGAGTTGGCTATCCTCATCAAGACCTCCTCATACCAGCACTCCAATGGTAGCCTTGGAAGCCTGACCCAAACTAGAATCTTATTGATGAATAAACCATCCTTTCTCAAGATCAAAGTTTGATGAGCATTTTTTGAGGAATAAACCATTTCTACCAAGAAACGATGGGGTTTATGCACAATCTTTGTGGTTCGTGAAGGAGATTAGGAAGAAGCTCTTCAACAAAGCCACAATCTCAAAATGTCCCTTGAGTTTTAATTTACGTTGTGCCCACTTCCTTAACATGTCAATATTTGGTTGAGCTCCAAAAAATTTTCCTTACAAGTAAATTTCTAAACATGGCAGCAAACCTTTCTACAATAGAGTTTGGGATAGAGAGTAGAAGACTCAAACTATCTGTCGTGGAGAGAGGGATTGAGCAGCAGAGGAGTCCAATCCTTTGTTTGAAACAATATCAACCCAAGTCTTATTCACATAGTGCCCAACGTTGGGACTAAGAGCAGCAGCAGGGTCTACTTCATCAACAACAGGATTAGAGAAACCCTCCATCAAATCTTGTCCCTCCAATGCTTCTCCTGGGAAAAGAGTAACAGAGCCACCAACACCTTGTCCTAGTGCCCAATGCACAATAGATGCTCTGAGAACATTGTTTTCAAACTGCCCTACTCCGAAACATGTGACTTGACCTCACAAGGGGGGCATTCAACGACCAGAAGAGCAGAAAGGAACCCATCCCCCATACCCAACCGATGAGCCTCTACAATAGGAGTGACAATAACAAAAACACCTTACACGTGCGCAAGAAATTTCCAGATCTCTAGCAGGAATTTTTAGTGTGGACTCCACCTTGGGTTACTTGTCATTAGTATAGGTATATTAAATCTGTGGTGCTTTCTTGATGATATGCAATGTCTTCTTTAGTCTACATACATGGGTGCCTTCTTCATTGACAATATTCAAGAATTCTGTGTTTATATTCATCTGCTGTAAATTCCAATGAAAGCAAGCAATCATAGATATGATAGTTCTAAATTCTAGTAGTTGTATATCTTTCTATAGAGGTGTATGTTTCATTGGAGTCCAGTTCCTCTTTCTAAGCGAACATTTGAGCTGCAAATCTTCCTTTTTATTCTTGATGCTCCCATCTGCAACACGCTTTATCTCTTAGAAAAAATTAAAATAAAAAACATGCTCTATCTTCAAAAAATAAAATAAAACTCTTTATCTCGGACATTCATCTATAATCAATTGCTGATTTCTGCTCTTGTCTTGGCACAATCTTGCTGACATCATTTTTGGTGGAGTTAAATTCCTTGATGGCTTCACACCATACTTGTCCTTGAGCAGTCCCCTCGTAACTTGAAGGCTTTCTATCAAGAAAATAATAATTAATGCAAGAGATCTAGGGAACTTATTAAGTGATTGGTTTACTGTATATGAATACTTGGGCTTGCCAATATGCTCCTTTGCATCCTGTAAGACCTGAAAATTTTATCTTGGCTTTTAGGCTGAATTGGAAGGTGGTAAGACCTATGCAGACCATGGTAAGATCTTTCCATCTTGGCTGCAATGAATCAGATTAGAATTCGATTTCTGATCTGGATTTGCTATAGCATGTGTCTCATCCTTTTTAGTCACTATAATAGGCTCTTGAGAACTAGAGGATCATCTCTTCTCAATAAATTTTGCATCTCTTTACAATTCTCTTCCTCTGCCTCGGAATGAAATATCCAATAGGCATTAGGTGTCTGACTATACATAAGTACATGTACATAGACAAGAGAACTCAAAACTCAAAAAAGAAGATGCCTCAGGCTTCTCTTCTGTGAAGGTCTTCAGTGTTTTGTCTTTTAAAACTATGTTCAGGCACTTGTTAAAGATTTAGATGACAAGATTACATTCTTTAGCCCAAAGATGCCTGAGCAAAACCTTATCATGAATCATGGCTTTTGCAATTCCATTGACGGGCCAATTCTTTCTCACAACTATAACATTTTTCTGAGTATTGTAAGGAGCCGTGAACTCTCTATTTTCCTTCCTTTTTGCAACAAGTTTCAAACTCATTGGATGTGTATTCTCCTCTTGTGTTTGATCTGAGTCTCTTAACCTTCTTACATGTCAGGTTCTCCACTAAGGCCCTGAGTTTGGTAAACTTTATCAAAGTTTCATTTGTAGTCTTCACAAAATATATCTGGATTTCATGAAGAATCATCAACAAATGAGATATAGGAAAGACCACCTGTCAAGGAGGGAGAAGATATGGGTCTGCATACACTTGAATCTATCAATTCAAGGATCTCCTTTAATCTCCACTCACTGGTATGAAAGGGAGCTTTAGAGTGCTTCTTGAGTGCACTCCCTTGCAGCTTTTGTATGCCTATCCTTAAAATCTAGAACTCCACCATATTCTTCAAAATTGGTAACACACCATAATTCAAATGCCCAAACCCTTTGTGTTGTGGCTCACACAACTTAGCATTTGTCATTATCATGCATCAATGCTCTATGAGCAGAAGAGGCTATAAGAAGCATACACAAGCCACCATCACACGCTCCTTTAGCCAAAACTTGAGAAGGTTATTGAGTGCAATCTCTAATGACATACTGATTAATGATCAAATTGAACTTTATATTTGTTATCAATAATAGCTGAAACAACAAACAAGCTCTCTGTCAATCCAGGAATGTACAGGACATTTTTCAAGTAGAAAACTATCCATATACTTATGTTGCCAATCCCACTTACCAAAGTTACTTGAATTCCAATTTGCTCATTTGGTAGTGAGCTGAATAGCCTTCATTCATGAGATGTGTCTTGATGCTTCACTATCCAACTTACTTAGGAGTATTGCTAGAAGAAAGGGCTGAAATCATAGTAAAAGTGGTTTCAAGTTTTGAATCAAGTTTGTCTAACTCAGCTAAAATGTCTGTATTTTCAACAAATTGCCTATTCTGAAGTTTTTCTTCTTGTTCTGACCCTTCTTCTCCTGATATCCATAATCATTATGCCTCCTATCCTTGCATTTATAATATGACCTTACTTAAGATGATGAGGCTTCCTCTTTCTTAACCTTCTAGGGCTGCTTCTTATTTGAAACTTCCATCTCTCCAATGAGAACAAGGCCCTGGGTTTTTTTCTTTGTTTGCTGAAGCAATTCTCTTTGTGTTTCTTCTTAGACAAAGATATCCCCAACTTATTGTAAGAAGGGTAACTTCTCACGAGCATAGATACTGGTCATAGAGGCTTCCCAAATTTGGGGAAATCCATTTGATGAAATGGGTACCAAATTCTTATCTGGAATGTTAGGACCAATAATGAACATTGGTCATTTTTCATGAGAAAAATATTTACATCATCAGATTTACTCTTTTGAACACAGGACAACTTAGTCTTCAAAAGCATCTTTCTTGATATATTCACATTTTGAAATAACCAGTCAAAGTATCATACATATCTTTTGCAGACTATACAGTTCTGCTGCAGATTTCCTTTGATTTTAGGGATCAAATGGTCTTTGACAAACTTTGAGACAATCCTCCTTGCTTCAGGAGCCTTTTTCCTTCAGGCAACAAGTTGTTATGTTTCTGAAGGGTGGTCACTTTATCCCGCACAATACCTCAAATACTCAACTCCTCCATGAGCATTTGGAATCTGAATTTCTCAAGGGGTAAAGTTAGAGGTCCCTATAACTGGTAACATTCACTAAGACTTTGTGTGCTAGAACTATCCATGTTTGCAACCACTTGAAAACTTGATTCAGAAGTACAAGCAGCTCAGCTAATAAATATATCCAACCAGCAATCATCAGTCATCAATCATAGGCACTTATGCCTTTCACAGGCATCCAATTAATCATCAACCTCCCACAAGTGTAATCTGTCATGTTAATTATTGTTATCAACATATAATAAAATAAACATTTTGGTAACTGAGATAGTTCACTTGTTATTTCTTGTTTTCTCAGCTTTGGTAGTGTATTTACTCACTTTTTAGCTATGAACAGTCAGACTGACAGTTGTGTCTTAGCTGGAAATCATTGGTCTTATAAATACCAAGTTGAATGTCAGGGTAGAGGTGCTGCTAGGACAGGACTTCCCTGTTCCAAGATTTGTACCATACACAACCTGATGCAGAGAAGCTGATCTCTCAAATTCTTGTGTTATGTTCATGCCACATGGCATGTGACTATATTTTGCAAAGTAGTGTTCTTTGGTAGTTTAGTAGTTTACTGTGAGTGGTGTCAACTCCACAATTCCTTCACATGCCCTGTACAAGTGCATTTATTACATTACAAATAATCCTGATCTTTCATCTACCTTAATAAATACATTTTGACTCAGATAAGTTTTTAACTTATTGTGTATACGTAGATAATGGTGCATAGCATAAGAAGTTGAAAATGAAAATAAAGCAAGGATAATCAGTTTGCAACAAATCAACCAGCACATGCAACACTGCTATGTTCATAAATTGAACATGTAATGTCTGTTGATGATAACATGCAGCGTCAGAAGTAACTTCCAGCGATCCTATTATTATGAATAAATTAAATGATAGCTCTAAAGCTATTTAATTTATTATGAGTCAAGGGGCACGATTTCTAAAGTCACTTCGAATTGTTAAAGAAGATAATTATTAAATGAAGTGACACGTATTTTGTGACAAGGCCGACCTCTCTCTCTTGGCGCGACTTACATTTGAATGGATGCGTCTATTTGAAAGGAGACATATCTTTATTATTAGCCGACTTGCTTAAATAAGGTGGCGACCTTTCAATATGTATAAATAAGAGTTCGCCTTCTCATTATTATCATAAAGTTAGAAGAAAAGTTTATTCAAGTCTAAAGTGTGAATTCATCAAGGCAGTTATGTATTGTTTGAAAGCCTGAGTTATTCTACAGCGAACTGTGTTCTCTTATTGCTGTGTGCATCATCTCTTGGTGCTTGTAATTGGGCCTGTATCTTGCCCTCTTGTAAAGAAGATCATTCTAGTGATAATTCAATATATAAGTGATATATTGTTGCTGGGTTTTTCTCCCTCAAGAGGAGGGTTTTCCCAGGGTATCTGCTGTGTTATCTTGTCTGCTTTGAATTAATTTCTGTGCATACAATCTGATCATTAAAATTTACAATGTCCCTTACCCGGACTTGCCCTAAAATCTGTTTTGTTTGCCCTAGAATTTGCTTGTTGATTAGGTTTAGGGTTTCATGCATGAACAGCAGTATTCATTCATCCAAATAATAGCCAAATTCATAGCAGATCATAAGCAATATGAAACTACATCATAGACTATCAAACATTCACCAATTTGAGCCAAAATTCTGATATTTAAGCATCCAGTTTGCTGCTTGTTGATGTGTTTTTCGTGACCGCACCAACGCAGAATAAAGTCGCCAACGACTACCCTATTCTCTCTTGATCAAAGTATCCAGCACGCTAAGATTGCGAGAGAGTTCGTGCGTTCAACTCCAAGGTTCTTTCAGTGCGAATAGGCTCAGTTGGCTCGATGTGATTTGCTGGTATTTCAAGGGGACTTACGGAATTGTTCGGCAGCGGAGAAAGGAATTCAAATGCTCAAAAGATTTGTCTATGAAGCGCGGGTTTCCTATCTAACCAGAAAGTACTGAATGAAATGGGGTAAGGTTTAGAGAGTCTAAATCTATTCTAAGTGCGGGATATGGAGCTCAACTTCAGCAAACTTCAACCAAACTTCGCTTTGCCTCGCCTCGGACAGCTTCCACGGAGTCGGTGCAATCTTCAGAGGAGTAGTTCAAGGTGTTCAGATCACAACTTAGCATGAAAATACCATCACAACGACGCATATAGACATACAAATCATGATCGAAGTTAAGTACATGATATTCCAGTTGACCACACAAGGCCCATTCACCATTAGCAAATACACTAGTGGTATGGATAGACGAAGTTGCTTAGATCAAACACCACATTCCACAGCTAAAATCTACTTGCATGGAATGAAAATTATACTACTTTGAACTATTTTACGCTACCATTTGAATCGGAAGGACGAAGAAACCTTGCTAGCTACCTACAACAAAGACGAAATTCACCATCAATGAAAAACTCTTGTATTGAGAGAGTGTTCACAACAATTTCTTACAAAGTTTTCAAGGGAAAACTTTCCCTCTTCTTCAAACTACACTATCAATCTATACTAAGCTACTTCTAAGTTGCCCCTCTACTCTCTACTGTCTAACTTCTACTTCTATGTCTAATGAGATACAAATGAGGGGGACTCCCCCTTTTATAGATGGCCAAGTCCAACAAACGGCTCAGATTACAATCGACTGGATGGCTAGGATCGCGCCACCTCAGCCCTAAAAACCGCCACCAAGAGGAGTGGGGTAATAAATGAGCCATAATGTCCATCATCCTTCTAGAAGATTCCATCTTTGAAACGCGTTCACATTGTTCTCGATCTTCGCGTTCAGCCAATTCTGTTGATCGCTTGGAGGAGGGTAAAAGAGTCTTTAAGATTGCCTCCTCAGATAATAAAATTTGATAGAATCTGGAGTTCAACTGCTTTTGATTTTCTTCTTGACGTTATTCTTCAACCTTGCTCGAACTTCCACTCTTTTCTCCATCTTGAGTTATACTAAGTCCCAACACTTAGCCATTTTCTTGCAACTTTCTTCCTTTGAGGTTGAGATGTCGTCTTGAATCACTTGCTTCATCACTCTAAGTCATCACCGCTTGGTCTCGACGTTCCTCCTGCAAAACAAGCAAGGAGAAGAGCATTAGAACACTTTATCATATGAATTTACCTTACTTACCCAATTTTCACGCTTTGATCTTCAAGGACTCATCGTTTTTCCTTAGCCAACTTCGCGTTCAAATTCTTCGTGCCGTGGCCAAATTTTCAACCCATCTTGTCTTTTGCCTGGGCGTACTTCACTTTTGATATTTCATCCAGCTCAGACTCGAGAAAAATGCTTTCATCAGGAATTTGATAAAAAATTATCTAGGCACTCAATTTCAAATTGGCCCTCACTAAGGCATATTTTTATCTTGAAAAACACATTTTCTTCCCTCGCCTTCAGAAAAATTTTCTTTCAAATTTTAGAAAATTGGCCAACCCAAGCTCCATTTGAAATCTTTTATCACGTAAACCCCAAGTAGTCGCGTGGAAGACCTTAAAATCCATTCCTCATCGATAATCTTGAATAATTCGTAATAGTAATTTCTTCAGAATGAAAACGCATGGGTGCACAACGACCTGCCTCATTTTAATTTTCTTGAATTTTGCACCTTAGAAAATATTCTTTCACCAAATTTATTCTTGTTCTTCGATCCTGAAGTATTTCTTTGCTCTGACTTGGAAAATTTTTATTGTTCCTGCACTACCAACATTTTCTGACTTCATCATTGGCAATCCCGCTCGTGCTTCAAGAAAAACTTCATCACCTTCATGTCCAGGCGTATTTTCTAAGGAAGAAAATATTTTGCCGTAGAGAAATTTTAAATCACCTTGCATTTTGAAAATTTGCCTTAGAAAATTTTTCGCCTGAAAAGTTTTTATTCAATCTTGCTCATCTTTGCCTGTGAGAAAATCATCAACTTTACTTAGAAAATCTTCATGAGGGCGCTTAGCATATTTTATTTCCACCACTTACCATCTTCACATTTGAAAGACATTTAAATTCCCACGCCTTAGCAATTATCATCAACACCTTGCAATTTCAACGCCCTTGACTCCCTTTTAAACTTGGGCGCATATCCAACTTGAGGGTGAAAATTAAACTTCACCATGCCTAGCAATATTTTCCATTAAGTTTCCAACGCCTAGCTTATTTTATTTCCACCACGCCTTAGCAATTTGTCTCACCACCTCACCCGTCTTGGAGTATTTTCTAACATCTTATAACACTCACCACCTTGGGCGCATTTTTGATATCATGAGGGACATTTTAATTCCAACGCCATCCATATTTTATCATTGCCACCTTTCACCTTACTTTGGCGCACTTGACACTTGAAGAAGGATTTCACACTTTCAACGCCTTCACTTTACCTTCAATTCTTCCTTAGGCGCATTTCACACTTTGAATAGGATAAAACCACGCCACCTTGTCTTGACTTTGTCATTACATGGCCTTCAACGCCTTTGTCTTCTTCTAATTTTGCATGGATACCTTTGTCTTTTTCCTTCTTGTCTTCATGCACACGCCTTGTCCTTTTGTTCTTTGCATGAATTCGAACTTTGCATGAGTGTTTGTCTTTACATGCCCTTACTTGGGCGCATTTTGCATAGGGAGAAGGATGAAAATCATTGACTCCTTTGACTTTTCTTCATTTGGGCGCATTTTAGCAAGGGTGAAGGATGGGCGCATTTAGGCATATGTGCAGGATGAGTTTTAACTTAGCCATTTTTTTTAAACTTTCATGCTTCAAGGTGGGCGCATTTTGGGGTGAGAGGAGGATGAAAAACTTTGACTTGTTGACTTTCTTGCTTGTTGGGCGCATTTCACATAGGCTGCAGGATGAAAACTGTTGACTCTTTGACCTTTTGTGAATTTGGGCGCATTTTACTAGTGGAGGAGGACGAGTTTTATACTTAGAAACTTTTTTGCTATTCAACTCTCAAGGTGGGCGCATTTTGGCATAGCTACTGGATGAAAATTGTTGACTTTCTTTGACTTTGTTGCTGGGTGGGCGCATTTTGGCCTAGGTGAAGGATGAAGTCCAATGAAGTCCAACACTTAAACATTTTCTTGACTTCCAGCCTGATGAGAGCATTTTATATACATGGTACGTAGATGAAGCTTCGGACTTAGAATTTTGTTTATATTTAACTTTGTTTAACCATGCCACTTGCTTCTATTTATAGTAAGCCCTCTGAATTTTGCATCTTTGAAGCTCAGAACGATTTGAAATTTCAAACACTGCATCCTTACGACCTTGTTGTCCTGTCGACACTGCCATTTTTAGTTTGCCTGCTATTTTTAGCCCATTTTTGAAGGTGATTTGCTATAAATGGCGCTGCTTCACGGTAGTTCCAACCTCGATTGACTTGAAATTTGGATAAGGCGCTCACTCACCCGCGTGACACACTGTACGACAACGTACGCGACTTGCTATTTTTAGCTGTTTCCAAATGACTACGCAAATGTGAAGTGCTCCGACTGACTTGAAATTTTATCGGTGCTTTGAAGGATCATCAGCGTCAGCGATGGTTACGCAGGTTTTGAAAATTAGGAGCTTTTTACCCCTCTTTTAGAACAATTTGGAAACCTAATTTACTTACGCATCGTGTTATCAAATGATTTACGTTTTGTCTTCGTTCTCTTTGCGTTAGCGATCGATTTCGTGATTAAATTTAGCAGGGGCTTTTGCTAAAAATAGTAAAGTTCCTTCTTGGTGACCATCTCCGTTTGCATGTCACATCATCGCGAAGCTCGCGAAAAACCCATAAGGAATATGCCAACATGCAAAGAAAACCTTGACATGCAAACCCTAAAAATAGCCTCGGAAGGCTGAACTCTGAAAGTTGTCGTCTCACTCTGCATGTTATACTGTTGCGAAGGTCTCGAAAAACCCAGAAGGAATCTCTAGACATGCAAAGAAAAACTCTGCATCTAAGCCCTGAAATTTGTCCCGAAAGCTGGACTGCTAAAAATAGAAAGTTGTCTGTTTTAGGTCAGATTTCGCGCACGAGCAGCCTGATGTGCTCTGAATGTAGTGTGATTGTCGGAATCTCAACAATGCTGACAGGTTGCCTGTAATTGCATACTTACTAAAAATAGTAAGTAGTTAGAATCTGATGAAAATTTGCTGAGAGTCTGCTAGAAGCATACTGACAGCAATGCCAAGGTTAGATTTCAACTTGATTACTTCATTTGATTTCAAATTGGCAAGGAAGATGGAAACCCTAATTTTCCGACTTGGCCAAATTTCACGTTTAAACTCAATGACGGGCATAATCCCAGAAAGATAGACAGTAGAAAAGAGAGACAACGACAAAACAAACGAAAAGCTAAGCCAAAATTAGGGGGTCCCCATTTGCAATGGGGCGATGTGTGAAAAAGGTCACAACATTAGCCCCAACCTGAATAAATGTTCCTGAACATTTCAAAGACAAAACCCATTCCATACTCAAAACCTTTGGATAATTCTTTCCAACCCATCAACTGACTAGGGGATACACTCAAAAGGGAAGAGGAATCCTAAATTGGATCAAGGCACCTCATCTTTTGATTACAAGTGTGTGCATATGCGTTCATTCCAACTCAAAAGACCATTGAAGCTCCTAGAATCCGTACCAGCAAGTTAAATAAATATCTTAACTTCAAAAGCATCCGGGACATTGCCTCGCTGCCGGTTAGGCGTCTATAGCCCCGACGAGGTTGTTGCTACAATTCTCACGAATATTGCTCCACTGCCGGCCGGGCGTCCATAGCCCCAGTGGAGTTACTCGTATGTTCCCAAAACCAATATTTCATAATATTTCTCTTTTAATTTCTCATTTTCTTTCTTTCTTGTTTTTCAGATATTTCTTATAAGCACATTTTCTTTTCTTCATTTGATTTCTCCGTCAATTCCTCAATTGGCTGGCAGGCAATGAAGCCTCCAATGGGTTTGAGAATTGTAGTGGCACTGAAGCCAGACGTAAAATTTTCACTTGCCATAACTTCTCCTAAGAAACCTCAATGACTTAGAGCAATTAATCATGTGTATGAAATATAGCAATTGCGAGAATTGGTGCCAAGACACAATAGATGATTCCCTTCCGAGTCAAGTACAGACCCTAATCAAATGATAAGACTTGAAAGAACAACCTCTGATTCTAAAGCACTTCCTGAATGATTATCTAAGAAATGGACTAACATTGTGTTGGACCGTGGCGAAAATAACACAACACCCCCTTCACAAATGGGATCCCCTTTTATTGAAAGCGAACTAAACTACGAAAGCAAGACAACTAATCTAAACAAAAACAAAAACTTTAAGCGAACCATAATCAAGAGACCTAAGTACATGCAACTCCTAGCATGATTTCTCAGGACATTCAGCAGTGACACAACAACGGTGATAGTGCGGAGCCTAGCAAATTTGTCCTTAAACTCAGAAAAGTAATCTTTCACAATACAAATCTCAAACTCAAGCAAAACTTTAGGAAAGATTAGCAATTGAGGCAACTCATCCGGACCATGATTAATCCATAAACAAGTCGTCTTTCCAAAATCTCCATAATCAAAATGATATTTTTCGTAGCCAGTAGTAGGGAAAGATACAACCCGGTGGTCCTCATTTCTCGTGATGTCCCTCGCTAGACAGTTCTCTGAAAGGTGTTAGCCCTTTATCGGACCCTTGTGGGCTAGCCAGTTTGGATAGAGGGTCAGTGATGCATTCTGGAGAGTTTGATTGTTCTTGTTTTCAGTGGACAGTGATTGGATCACAGCGAGCGTTGGCATTCCAGGAGTTCACAGCTTTTGACGGCACGGGATTATTCAGAGTTTTGAGCAAGTTATGAATTATTAAGTGATTAAGTTAATTATTTAACTTAAATGCCTTTTATTAAAGTCACATTGACTTTAATAATATTTTATATCACTTAAAAATGTTCAAAAAGGGATTTTAATATTTTAATGTCTTAAAATATTAAAAAGTGCGCTCAAAGAATTAAGTCTTAAACTATGGAGAAGACTTAATTAAAAATTAAAAAGATTTAAATGATGCAAAAGGCCGTACCTTCTTGAAATGCGTGCCAATTAGGTATAAAGCATCCCCTGGCAATTGAAACTCGTATCTTTTGACTATTTCTCTTTGCCTTGAGCATTTTGCCTGTGCATTCTCCTGTGATCAGGGTTTGAACACACTGCCATTGAAGAACGTTACCTCTTCAGTGTGAGCACTCTTGAGATTGTGGAATATCAGTCGAATCAGTGCATGTTGAGAGCTTCAGCCAGAGGTTCTACAGATTCTACAGAGTTTATTTATTTTGAGATTGTTATTTGCTTACAATAATTGAGGGTTTCTACTGGTGGCGCATCATTCCACAGCTACAGAGACTTCTATCAGAGATTCTACTTCTTCCTTTCTTGGCCGTACAGCCTTCATTGGGAATTGTGCCTTGAAAAAGGCGTGTGAAGAAATAAATTGAAACGCCTTCCTTTTGTGTGGGTTTTGGCTTCTATCATTGGCGCCTAGTTATTTCAGAGCATTGTGACCAGTTTCTGAGCAGGAGAAACCACTTCTGGAGTCTTGGCGTGCCTTCATGCTTGATTTCATCATTTCCAGCTGTAGATCTGGCAATTTCTTTATTTAAAATAACTGGAGATTTTCGGGTATGTTTGTTATGCATGATCTTATTGTTTCAGTATAATTAGCACTACTGCATTTCCATTTTGTGAGTTTTTGCTTTAAATTTCAAATTACAAGCAAAAATATGCTGCGCCCCTTCTCTTCTGTCTATTAAGAATTCTCTAAAAAACTAAGAAAACATCTAAAGACTTAAGAAATTAAGGGTTTGAGCTGAGAGCCAGC
Organism: Sequoia sempervirens; assembly: GCA_007258455.2. Classification (NCBI taxonomy): domain Eukaryota; kingdom Viridiplantae; phylum Streptophyta; class Pinopsida; order Cupressales; family Cupressaceae; genus Sequoia; species Sequoia sempervirens. The sequence continues at coordinate 46,876 of VDFB02258776.1, read as the reverse complement.
AGGGCTCATCACATTTGCTGGCATGCATTCTTGCTTGTCGTCCATTGCTTCATCAGGAGGTCGAAGTTGATGGTGAACCAAACCTCTTGCGTTCAAAACGTGGAGATGATCCGAATTGGGTGGACTAGGGCGGGAAATCAATTCAAAAGGGCATTTGGAAGCTTGGATTATTTCATGTGTTGGCTCCTTTTGAATCCCTAACAATAGATCAAGCCCCAACCTGAATTGTTCTTCATTTTCGATCTCTTTATCAGGCAGTGCTTCATTTGTTTCAATTTCATCAAGCAATTCTTCCATGACTGTGAATAATGGATCAAGTGTTGATGCAAAATGCATTTCATATTCTGCCTCTATCTTGGTAGCCCATTGATTATTAAACACATCATCTTGCCTTAAGCTGTTTACCATTTCTTCCATCTTATTCATGTATAACTGAACCTTTTCATCAAGGAGCGTTCCTTCCTGAAGTGTACTGGAATCGCTTCCCTCTTCATGTTCCCTTCCTCGAGTGAATGAACATTGAAAATTTCTCACACCATCTCTACTTTGAGCTAAGTCCTCCGTTCCTAGTTCTTGATGATCTTTAATAACTTGCAATTCTGTATATTCATCCACTTCCGTATGCTGACAGTTGCCTTGGGTGTCTCCTCTTGCTTGGATGTATCCCATTGCTTCTTTGATCTTTGCTCTAATAGCCTCTTGTTCTAGCATGATGTAGGAACAATCTTCATCCGCTTGCTCCCTAAGCTCAATCACATCCTCCTGCTGTGACTTATTCTCTTCATTGTTGGATGATGTTGAAGTACACTCTTCATTTGGTGCTGAAAATGTTTGTGTGGCATATTCAATCCATCCTTTGCCTTTAAAGAATCCATATGGTAGTACCGGTAATCCGAGGCGACATCTGGCGAAGTTAATGGCTACTTCACATGCTGTGCAAGTGAACTCTGGATGAGGTGCGTTGTGAATCCGGCACCAACGAGGGAGCAAAACACCTTTCAAGCAAACATTGCCAAGTCCCAACTGATTTTGGATCGCAAGTATGAATCTTGCGAAGGCTTCATCCACAACTTCTGGAAGGCTATAATCATCAAGTTCTACATCCAATATTCCTGGCTTGGGGACATCCCAAAAGAAAATTTTTCCTTGGAGAACAAGTTCTATCCTTGAGAGGAATGTTAGGCAACTGATTTCTTCATGCTGGGAGGTCTCATGAATTCGACATCTTCCTGGCAAAGCAAACTTAGACAAATTCTCAGGCCACAACTGTGCATTCAATCTTTCATGAATCTGAGCAATATCCACGAGATTGTCTTGAGAGCAAGAAATATGCCCATCCATTGAGAAATCTCTTTTTTGATTTTCCATTTTTTTAATTTTTTTGAATTTTTCAACTTTTCACTTTTTTTGAATTTTTTGACATAAGAGAGATCTAACATATCTCTGATTTGGAACTTTAGAGCTCATATGGTTCCTTTTCCTCGGAAACAATTCAAGCTCTCAGCCTCAAGCCTCCCCACCTGCTGATGTGTTTTTCGCGGGACCGCACTCAACGCGACAAAGTCGCCAATCTGCTACTCCTATTCTCTCTTTGATCAAAGTATCCAAAGACGCTTAAGATTGGCGAGAGTTCGCGGCGCTCAAACTCCTGGGGCAATTCTTCGCGTTTAATAGGCTCACTTGGCTTTGATGTGATTTGTTGTAGGCTCAAGGGACTTACGGAATTGTTCGACTGCGGAGAAAGGAATTCAAATGCTCAAAAGATTTGTCTATGAAGCGTTGGTTTCCTATCCTAACAGAAAGTACTGAATGAAATGGGGTAAGGTTTAGAGAGTCTAAATCTACTCTAAGTGTGGGATATGGAGCTCAACTTCAGCAAACTTCAACCGAACTTCGCTTTGCCTCGCATCGGACAGCTTCCACGGAGTCGGTGCAATCTTCAGAGGAGTAGTTCAAGGTGTTCAAATCACAACTTAGCATGAAAATACCATCACAACGACGCATATAGACATACAAATCATGATCGAAGTTAAGTACATGATATTCCAGTTGACCACACAAGGCGCATTCACCATCAGCAAATACACTAGTGGTATGGATAGACGAAGTTGCTTAGATCAAACACCACATTCCACAGCTAACATCTACTTGCATGGAATGAAAATTATACTACTTTGAACTATTTTACGCTACCATTTGAATCGGAAGGACGAAGAAACCTTGCTAGCTACTACAACAAAGACGAAATTCACCATCAATGAAAAACTCTTGTATTGAGAGAGTGTTCACAACAATTTCTTACAAAGTTTTCAAGGGAAAACTTTCCCTCTTCTTCAAACTACACTATCAATCTATACTAAGCTACTTCTAAGTTGCCCCTCTACTCTCTACTGTCTAACTTCTACTTCTATGTCTAATGAGATACAAATGAGGGGGACTCCCCCTTTTATAGATGGCCAAGTCCAACAAACGGCTCAGATTACAATCGACTGGATGGCTAGGATCGCGCCACCTCAGCCCTAAAAACCGCCACCAAGAGGAGTGGGGTAATAAATGAGCCATAATGTCCATCATCCTTCTAGAAGATTCCATCTTTGAAACGCGTTCACATTGTTCTCGATCTTCGCGTTCAGCCAATTCTGTTGATCGCTTGGAGGAGGGTAAAAGAGTCTTTAAGATTGCCTCCTCAGATAATAAAATTTGATAGAATCTGGAGTTCAACTGCTTTTGATTTTCTTCTTGACGTTATTCTTCAACCTTGCTCGAACTTCCACTCTTTTCTCCATCTTGAGTTATACTAAGTCCCAACACTTAGCCATTTTCTTGCAACTTTCTTCCTTTGAGGTTGAGATGTCGTCTTGAATCACTTGCTTCATCACTCTAAGTCATCACCGCTTGGTCTCGACGTTCCTCCTGCAAAACAAGCAAGGAGAAGAGCATTAGAACACTTTATCATATGAATTTACCTTACTTACCCAATTTTCACGCTTTGATCTTCAAGGACTCATCGTTTTTCCTTAGCCAACTTCGCGTTCAAATTCTTCGTGCCGTGGCCAAATTTTCAACCCATCTTGTCTTTTGCCTGGGCGTACTTCACTTTTGATATTTCATCCAGCTCAGACTCGAGAAAAATGCTTTCATCAGGAATTTGATAAAAAATTATCTAGGCACTCAATTTCAAATTCGTCCCCCAAGGCATATTTTTATCTTGAAAACACATTTTCTTCCCTGCCTTAGAAAATTTTCTCAAATTTTAGGAAAATTCGTCAACCTGGTGCCCATTTGAAATCTTTATCACAGAAACCTCGGCAAGCTGTGGAAGACCTTAAAATCCATTCCTCATCGATAATCTTTAATACCGAGAAGAAAATTTCCTTCAGAACGCGTAAAACGCATGGGTGCACAACGAACGGGTTCATTTAATTTTCTTGAATTTTGCACCTTAGAAAATATTCTTTCACCAAATTTATTCTTGTTCTTCGATCCTGAAGTATTTCTTTGCTCTGACTTGGAAAATTTTTATTGTTCCTGCACTACCAACATTTTCTGACTTCATCATTGGCAATCCCGCTCGTGCTTCAAGAAAAACTTCATCACCTTCATGTCCAGGCGTATTTTCTAAGGAAGAAAATATTTTGCCGTAGAGAAATTTTAAATCACCTTGCATTTTGAAAATTTGCCTTAGAAAATTTTTCGCCTGAAAAGTTTTTATTCAATCTTGCTCATCTTTGCCTGTGAGAAAATCATCAACTTTACTTAGAAAATCTTCATGAGGGCGCTTAGCATATTTTATTTCCACCACTTACCATCTTCACATTTGAAAGACATTTAAATTCCCACGCCTTAGCAATTATCATCAACACCTTGCAATTTCAACGCCCTTGACTCCCTTTTAAACTTGGGCGCATATCCAACTTGAGGGTGAAAATTAAACTTCACCATGCCTAGCAATATTTTCCATTAAGTTTCCAACGCCTAGCTTATTTTATTTCCACCACGCCTTAGCAATTTGTCTCACCACCTCACCCGTCTTGGAGTATTTTCTAACATCTTATAACACTCACCACCTTGGGCGCATTTTTGATATCATGAGGGACATTTTAATTCCAACGCCATCCATATTTTATCATTGCCACCTTTCACCTTACTTTGGCGCACTTGACACTTGAAGAAGGATTTCACACTTTCAACGCCTTCACTTTACCTTCAATTCTTCCTTAGGCGCATTTCACACTTTGAATAGGATAAAACCACGCCACCTTGTCTTGACTTTGTCATTACATGGCCTTCAACGCCTTTGTCTTCTTCTAATTTTGCATGGATACCTTTGTCTTTTTCCTTCTTGTCTTCATGCACACGCCTTGTCCTTTTGTTCTTTGCATGAATTCGAACTTTGCATGAGTGTTTGTCTTTACATGCCCTTACTTGGGCGCATTTTGCATAGGGAGAAGGATGAAAATCATTGACTCCTTTGACTTTTCTTCATTTGGGCGCATTTTAGCAAGGGTGAAGGATGGGCGCATTTAGGCATATGTGCAGGATGAGTTTTAACTTAGCCATTTTTTTTAAACTTTCATGCTTCAAGGTGGGCGCATTTTGGGGTGAGAGGAGGATGAAAAACTTTGACTTGTTGACTTTCTTGCTTGTTGGGCGCATTTCACATAGGCTGCAGGATGAAAACTGTTGACTCTTTGACCTTTTGTGAATTTGGGCGCATTTTACTAGTGGAGGAGGACGAGTTTTATACTTAGAAACTTTTTTGCTATTCAACTCTCAAGGTGGGCGCATTTTGGCATAGCTACTGGATGAAAATTGTTGACTTTCTTTGACTTTGTTGCTGGGTGGGCGCATTTTGGCCTAGGTGAAGGATGAAGTCCAACACTTAAACATTTTCTTGACTTCCAGCCTGATGAGGGCGCATTTTGCCTGGGGAGCAGGATGAACTTAACACTTAGAAAATTTTTTAGCAACCCCTCAAGGATGGCGCATTTTGCCATGGCTGCAGGATGAAGCTTCAGACTTAGAATTTTGTTTATGATTTCACCTGTTTATCCATGCCCTGCTATTTATAGTAAGCCCTCTGAATTTTGCATCTGTGAAGCTCAGAATGATTTGAAATTTCAAACACTGCATCCTTACGACCTTGTTACCCTGTCGACACTGCCATTTTCAGTTGGCCTGCTATTTTTAGCCCATTTTTGAAGGTGATTTGCTATAAATAGCAACTGCTTGCTTCTGATAGTTCCACTGCTCCGATTGACTTGAAATTTGAATGAGCCGCTCCTCACCACGTGACCTGCCTGCTGACAACGGCGCATGCACCTGACTTGCTATTTTTAGCCTGTTTCCAAAATGACTTACTATAAATAGTGTTGGTTGAAAATTTTGTATACCTTGAGGATATGCAAAATTGTGGTTTCAACCACAGTGTGTGAGATAAACTTTCCTATTTAAGGGAAGGCTCCCCCTTTTCTGTCTATTTTAACAATTCAGAAATACACTCTAATTATAAATCTATTCTAAATCTGGGTGAAACTCTGTCTTTTTCTCTTTTTCCAGAAAAGACACTTATTCTTTTCTCTTATTTCAGAAAAGAATCATAGCTGAAAACATAAATGATTTATGAAGTAAACAAATAAGGAAGCAAAGTTTCCATAAAGGCACAAAGTCCTCCGTTGCTCCTTCGGGACGGGAAAACAAATTGAAAGCACAAAGTCTTTGACAATTTACTCTCCTATCAACCTTTTTAGATGATTTTCTGGTAACCAAGTACAGTATGTAGCAGCTCAAAATAGAAAATAAAAGCAACACAAAGTCTGCAAGTTACCCCCTTTGTTTGAGTGTTCTATAATAGCTTCAAACATGACAAACAACTCAAAGTCTGTAGTATCAAATCTGAAAACCATTCTAAAACTCCAAACGCAATAAGCAGCTCAAAGTCTTTAGAATTGAGCTTGAATCCCTCTTGTATAACACCACAAAACTCACAATCAATTCCAAATAATGTCGTCACATCACAATCTGTACCAACACAAAGTTTGGAAGCAATTTGTTTTCTTTATTGATTGCAATTTGATTTACATCTAAACTCAAAGTCTTAGAATGCATACACAAATTGGCAGAATTTTGTTGCATTGCCAAAAGATAAAAGATTACAATAGACCCCCTCAAGTATTTATAGGAGGGAGGTTTGGAGAAAAAGGTGGGAGGATCTCAACAAACTTGAGAAAATCTCTCAACCGATAACTAATTGCAATTGACTTATTCCAAATTACAAGTCCTATTGTAATTTGACTTGTAACTTGATTACATGTAATTACATTTTACAAAAATGCAAGAAAAGAACACTTGCAATTGCAAAACTTGTTTTTACATGTACTTTGTCGAAAGTAAAATACATAAAACAACCTAATATTTTCAACTTGTCTCGTTCCTAGCTCTGAAAGATAAGAACTTGTTGATAATTTCTTGCAACTCAGCTGGATCAGGGCCTAGTGTGTTCTTGGCAACTGCAATCTTATCACAGGCTTGGAGTAGTACCATTTCTTTAGGAAGTTCTTCTCTTCGTTGCGTCTTTTTTCCATGCTTGATTTACTTTGTCCCTAGATGGTTTCATGAGGATTATTAACCTTCGAGCTGCTCCATGAATTACTGTTGTATCTCTTCTTCTTTTGTTCATTGATGAAGAACCCACAACACCTTATTCAAGATGAAATTGTTATAAAACAATGCCCATGCCTTGATTTATTGGTTTGATAGATCATGTGTGTAAACAAGACTGACAAGGGAAGGGATAATTTGATGCAAAAATGGGCTCACAAGTGAATTTCGGGTTTCGGAAGGCTGACAGCAAGTAAGGTATAATCGGGATTTTGGGAAGCCATTGCAAGTTTATTTCCTTGTGCTAACTTGTAGTTGCATTTTAGACAAAAATGCCCTACTTGCAATTGATTGGAAAAATCCCGATTTGCTTTCTAGGGCATTTTTATTCTTTTCTTCTTTTCTAGAAAATGGTAATGAGATGGAATGAAATGTGAATGGAATGAACGAAAGGAGAGTGAAAATGTATGACGGATGAAATGAAGGGCAAAAATGGAGGAAAAACATCCTTTTTATTAAAATGAAGAAAATGCATTTCCAATAATGAAAAAGCGTTTTAATACAAGACGTTTTCAATGGATATGGCGAATGAAGGACGTGTTTATCATGAAATGAATGACATTTCAAATAGAATGAGAGGCATATGAATGAAAAGCGAATGGGAAGGCGAATGAAAGAAAGAGAAAAACGTTTTTATGAATGAAGGGCGTATGAAGTGGAAAAACGCGTTTTCAGCCATATATTTTTAATATGCAATCTCAATCTCCATAGAAAGGCAACCCAAGAACAAAAGATTTAAAGCAACAAAAACAGAAAAATAAAAAGCGCCTTGAACAAACTCAAATCTGCAAAAACGTGGCAATGGTAGAGCAAAAATGGGGAATTTAATAAAGTTGCAGACCTTGCCAAGTGTTCTTCATGCCAAAATCTCTTCAATCGGGGTACATATGAGCAAGAGCAAGCTACAAAATTCACAAAAACACTTGCAAAACTCATTTCGGGTTTTTTTGATGCTCATTGCAAGTGAAAAATATAACAAATAACTTCAAAAATGCCCTTTACTTGCATTTCGGGTTTTTAGAGACTCATTGCAATTTTACTTTTTGTCAAATAGAAGAAATCGGACCTTTTAGCTCATTTGACAATTTCATTTTAATAAAAATAGGTATTTTTAGACAACTTAAGCAAAATCGGAACTTTTGGAAGTTTTAGCAATTTTGCTTTTTGCAATTTCGGGATTTTTTGGACATTTAGCAATTTCGGAACTTTTGGAAGTTTTAGCAATTTTGCTTTTTGCAATTTCGGGATTTTTTGGACCTTTAGCAATTTCAGAACTTTTGGAGGTTTTAGCAATTTTGCTTTTTGCAATTTTGGGATTTTTTGGACATTTAGCAATTTCGGAACTTTTGGAAGTTTTAGCAATTTTGCTCTTAAGCCAAAATTTCCCTATTCTGCTGAGTTGCCTAAAAAACCCGAATTTGGTCAAAAAGACACTAAAAATGACTCAGAATTTCACGAAAACGGACAAGAGTGAGTGAAAAATGTTAGCCAAAAGGACTATAGACCCAAAACTGAAATTTTCTAACCTTTGCACCTCGTAAAACGTGCCTTAGAAGAGAAAATCTTCAAATTCTATCAAAATTTTGATAGGTTATCCCAATTTTTAACAAGTCAAAAATGAGGGACAACAAATAGTAAGTGCTCCATTTGACTTGAAATTTTATCAGCAGATAGCCTGAAGGATGCTGATCGCGATGGTTTACACTGGTTTTCGAAAATTCTAACTTTTTACCCCTCTTTCCAGGCTCCGAAGCTGGAAACCCTAATTTACTCTGCATGCGTATCAAATGATTTCTGTTTGTCTTCGTTCCTGCTGCATTGCGATCAGCTCGTGATTCTAAAGTGCTGGGAGGCGGCTACCGGGAAGCACCTGCTAAAAATAGTATGTTCCTTACTAAGTGACCATCTCCGTTTGCATGTCACATCATCGCGAAGCTCTCGAAAAACCCATAAGGAATATGCCAACATGCAAAAAAACCTTGACATGCAAACCCTAAAAATAGCCTCGGAAGGCTGAACTCTGAAAGATGTCGTGTCACTCTGCATGTTATACTGTTGCGAAGGTCTCGAAAAACCCAGAAGGAATCTCTAGACATGCAAAGAAAAACTCTGCGTCTAAGCCCTGAAATTTGTCCCGAAAGCTGGACTGCTAAAAATAGAAAGTTGTCTGTTTCAGGTCAAATTTCGCGCACGAGCAGCCTGATGTGCTCTGAATGCAGTGTGATTGTCGGAATCTCAACAATGCTGACAGGTTGCCTGTAATTGCATACTTACTAAAAATAGTAAGTAGTCAGAATCTGATGAAAATTTGCTGAGAGTCTGCTAGAAGCATACTGACAGCAATTCCAAGGTTAGATTTCAACTTGATTACTTCATTTGATTTCAAATTGGCAAGGAAGATGGAAACCCTAATTTTCCGACTTGGCCAAATTTCATGTTTAAACTCAATGACGGGCATAATCCCAGAAAGATAGACAGTAGAAAAGAGAGACAACGACAAAACAAACGAAAAGCTAAGCCAAAATTAGGGGGTCCCCATTTGCAATGGGGCGATGTGTGAAAAAGGTCACAACACTGCTACAACTCAAACTTAACCAATGATGCAATTACACAATGAAATGGGCTTCAAACATACCCAACAACATGAAAGAGTTCGCTGATATGAAGAAACCCCAATCTATGCAATGAAATTGACCTCCTACTCTAACCCTAGCTGGGCGAAATTGCTTAAGCTCACAACAATGCAACAAAATGCAATTACTTGATGAAAAACAACTCCAAAACCCTACCAAAGGGGGTGCACTGGCCTGCTGATCTGCTGATAGGGTTTGCCACCCTTGAAAAATTGAAGAATACCTTCCAACTTGCCTAATTCGCCCCTTCAAACTAGACGCCTAATGCTGATGCAGAAATCTAAGTGTGAATCTAGCAAGAATCACCATTAAAGCCCATGTGAACCTCCGTCATGAAGTCCTCCTCTGAAGAAGCTAGGGTTTTGTCCAACTTCTCCTATATTCATAAGGGTTTTTGTCCTTAGAATATACGCCAAAGTGCAGATCAGAAAAGAAGAGATAAAATTCATTGATGTTAAATGCCTCCAAATGACCTTGTATTTATATGAGTACTCCTTATTACCCCTCAATCTGGCCGGCCCAACTTTGGGTGCCAAAAATTGTTTTTTTTTTAATTTTCTTATTCTCCTTCCTTGGGCACCAACTTGCAAATTAATTTAATTTAATTTAATTTTTTAATTTATTTATTTTTTCCCTCCTTATTTCTCCAAAAGGGGCTATCCACCAAAATAAAAATATATAAAAGTATTTAGGGCTCCATTAAATTTTGTTTTCTTCCTCCCCTTGGGTGCCAATATTCCAAAAATAATAAAATATTATTTTTATTTGATTTTTCCCTAGTTTGCTCTCAGAAGGGACATTACATTATATGCAGGGAAACTCGGGGACGCGTCCCCCCCCCCAAAAAAAAAGAGCCCTGTCCCTGTCCCTGGAAGGTTCCGGGTACCAGGGGACGGCATGGGGAGGCAGGGGATCGCCCCCCTTTTTTGCAAATTTGTAGGAAACGTCTCCGAAACGGGGGGACGACATTGACCCTGTTGTCCCTAATTTTTGACTTGTTAAAAATTGGGATAACCTATCAAAAATTTTGATAAAATTTGAAGATTTTCTCTTCTAAAGCACCTTTTACGAAGTGCAGACACTGGAAAATTTCAGTTTTAGGTATATGGTTCCCTTGAATATCCATTTTTCTTTGTTCTTGATCATTTTCATGAGTTTCTAAGTCATTTTCTTTACATTTTTGGTCCATTTCGGGTTTTTATGGCTTCATTGCAAGTAGGAGTTTTTGAGCTTGACTGCAAGTCAATAATAGGAACTTTTTGTGTCTATTGCAAGTCATTTTGTTTTTATTTTCTCATTTTAAGTCCTTTTAGGAACTTTTTAAGTCACTTACAAGTATAGGAACTTTTTGAGTTCATTGCAAGTTACTTTAACTTTTTAAGTTGCTTGTAATTGCTTTTAAAAGGTCCGACTTACTTTTTAACTTACTTGCAATGTCTTCTGAAAAACCCGATTTCTGAAAAATTAACTTGTAATATGTCTTTAAAAGTCCGATTTGATTTAAAGAAAGCTTGTAATGGCTTTTTGAAAGCCCGATTTCCCTTGTTGCATTTGTTCCTCTTTATTTTTGTTGTTTCTCTTCATTTTAATGTTTTGAAATCTTTTGTTATTAGGGTGCCTTTGTGTGAGTTTGAATCTGCATTTGATGGAAACGTTCATTGCTGAAAACACGTTTTTCATTTTCAAACGCCATTCATTTCCATTCTACCTTCATTCATTCAAACGCCTTTCATTTCATTTAAAAAATGCTATTCTCACTTGTTCATTCCATACATTCCCAGCTGAAAACGCGTTTTTCTCTTATATGAAAACGTTTTTCATATCATTTCATACGCCTCCATTCAAGAACATGCCTTATACATAAAAACGCGTTTTGTTACCATTCATATCCCTTTCTCTAAAAATGCGTTTTACATTTTTATTGGCTGAAAACGTATTCCCTTCATTTCCATCATCTTCCATTCATTCATCCCATTCGCATTCCATTTTCGCCCTCTATTTATCCTATATTCCCTTGCCTTCATTTCAAAACGCATTCATTCATTCAAATGCCATTCAATAAGAAACGTATTTCTTGGCTGAAAAATGTGTTTCTTATTTTCAGTTATTGAAATATTCGAGCCAAATTTTTCGTTTTTACAATTTCAAATTACAAAGCAGTGCACCCGTTAAGGTTAGAGGAGAAAACCAGAACGTGCAAGAAAGCAACTCTAACCAGGATGGCGCCGAAGATGGCGAGCATTGGTCAGAGGATCTAAATTGAACTGCTTATGCTGTAACTCTAACCAGTATGGCGCCGATGATGGCGAGCATTGGTCAGAGGGTCTTCTATTCTAAATGCAGAAAAGAACTCAACGTCAAGTATGTGCTACCCAATCCAATGCGGAGTGAGGGGCGACCATATGACGGAGTGATTACAATAAAACAACTTGAAAGAGAAATGCTGAAGCTGGAAAACACTCAACACCCAGAATGTGCTTGCTGACCCAAGATGGGAGAGTAGCTACCATAGGGCGGAGTTATAACTAATTCACTAGTATAGAAAGCAAGAACGTGAATTACAATTAATGACAAAGCAATATTAGAGAATACTGGTCAGTACTACTGCCAGTTTACAAAATGTAATTCTTGCCTGCAATGTCAATACATCAAAGTCCTTCCAGATGGAGCAATCAACAATAAATTTGTTACCAGCTCTAAATAAACCACCATGTCAAAAACCCAAGTCAGAAAATGCAGATTTCTTGGACTGTCATAATCAGATCTGCACTTTTCACAAAAATCAGCAGCTTACATCCACAATGATTTGTTCATAACTTTCTCAAATGTTATCCGATTGATGCAAGATAAGATGCATTACTCTCTCAAGGTATAGGCGACCCTTTCAAGACACTAAAACTGAACATAGAGACCCTAATTTAATTTACACGGATTTCAATGCAATTCTAAAAGGTACGGCCAAGCTGGAAAGTTCGACTTAGCTTTTAAAATTAAATACAACACCATAAAATCTGAGATTTGAGACACAAATTCGCCTCTCCTAGACAATGCTATAAATGCAATACCCAGAACTATTTTTTTTGTCTTTTTTGAGATATGAATAAAACATGAAATCTGCTGTATCAAATCAGCAACTCCAGAAAATACATCTAATATGCAGAAATCAGAAACTAAGAATTACAATGACTTCTACGATGCACAAAAACCAATGAACTCACAAATCTATCTTAAATAATCGAACCTCTCCACTAGGTGCTGTCTCTCAAGCACGAAGTGAGCCCAGACTAGGAGGCATTCATTCCTCAAAGCAATTCCGCAACCGTTTCGGCAGCATAACATTAGCATAGACCAAAGATACCAAATGATGATCAAAGCCTCCTTTTATAACTTTCTCGTTGACTTCTCAAAACCCTAATCTCCTCTTCAAGGCAAAAACCCTAATCTCTTTCAAGGATGGCGTCCATTTCCTTCAAGCTCAATATTGACTTTATAATTAAAATCAATACTTTAATAATTGCGTCCCCTTTATAGCTTGTTTTGACTTTGGATAAAATGTAAAATATAAAATAATCTTTAATGAGGCGCCACCCTCAAAAAGCCCACTTTTCAAAACAACATAAAGTCAATAGACTAGGCCAAGGGGTCAATGTCCGAATATAATATTAAAACTTGACTTTTTAATTAATTATATCAACTTATCTCTCCAATTGTGCCCTGAAGCCAATAATAACCAAGTCAACTGATCAAACTGACATAGGAAGTCAACCATGTTGGACCCAACTGCTAAACTGCCAAAAATAGAATTTACTAAAAATAGTAAATTCCGGGAAATGCTCAGAATGCCGAGATGAACACACCACTGCGAAGCTCTCTGAAAACCCAGAAAGGATCCGCCATTGAATCCATCATCTCTGAGCAATAACCTCCTCAAAAATAGGAAACCCTAATTTATCTTCCGACTAGCCTTCGAGTTCCCAAAGAAAAGGCCAACGGTCACTGGAAAGATCAGGTTTGAGAAGGGGACATTACAATCCGCCCTTCCCAAAATTGCTTGTCCTCAAGCAATACCACCACAACTCCAGAAATTTGAAAACTAATCCATATGCAACAAGTATGATCCCTGGTTCCCCAATGCGTCTCAGGAAAAACCCACCATGCCGATGCTGCACCACTCTGATCACATCAATGAAAATATCATGCCAATGCTGCACTGACTCCCCTTGTAACTCCAAAGTGTTACCATCTATGATACTCAAACTGGAAGATCTTAAAGGAGGGAAATCAAAATCATGCAACATCTCATGTCCACGATGCCCCGAATTAACAGTATCAACCATACTACTGTCAATCAGAATTCTCAGCAATAGGAAAGATAGTCTACTCAAATCAAACTTGAACTCTTCAACATACCTCCACATGATAACAAACAGAACCATGACTGCAAATGTGACATCTTCAAATCTTTTTGCAAAGAGGAAGGCAATCCTTTGCAAAAGCTCAACAAATTCAAACTCAGGACTCCACATGAATTCCCTATGCCTCAACTGAATTATCATGGCACAACTATGAAGTCTGAAGAATTTTTTCACAATTCCAACCCCAAGAGTCTCAAAATATAGATTCAAAGTATGGGGTAGCTCATTGTCATGAACCAATGATGAAAATAAACCATCAGAATTTGCATTACAAACCTCCAAAGTGGCTGAAAAACACGCTAAAGCCATCTCCATCAGAAAACTACCACTTCTTTGACCAGGAGTGAGGTACCAACTCTCCTGAATGAAAGTAACTCCATAAGTAAGGTGGCTGGTCTGCCTCCAACCAGCAAACTCGTGTCTCAAAATCTGCCCTTGTCTGAGCTGAAAGTCACTTCCAAGAACTACCGATCGTTGATCTTTCCAACCCATATTCAAAATTTCTCTCCAATCCATTTGTTGATGAACAAACGGAACCATCAAGTAGCTGGAAATGAAGGGAACAACATCAACAAGTCTGGAAATTTGTTCCTTATCCCTCCAAGAGTCTTTTCCATAAGTAATAAACTCTGACAACCCAAGTTGAGAATCCCAAGCATGGATACCCAACTGAAAGTGATTTTCAACACACTGCAAAGAAATCTCTACACATTCCAAAGTGCTAGTGAGAACCAAGTGCCTTCTCACGAAACTGATGCCCCTTCTAGTAAATCCTTGAAGCTTAACCATGAAAGCTTCCACATTAAGGGAGTATGAAACATAGAGTGGCTTCAATTTCCGCTCCCCAAACTGATCAATATGATTCCAAACATCATTCCACCCAAGGGATGGATTGTCAAGAGTGCAACTACCAAAGTCTAGTTCACCTTTTTCCCATTCCTCCTGAGTAGTAGGTCTGAAATCTTCACTCGTTGCTGCTGTGATGAAGTTACCAACAGCTACCAAGACTTGTCTCTTCAACACCTTGATGTCATAGATGTTGAAATTACCTTGCTTCGTCACCTCCCATGTAGAACCTTCATCCTCAAAGCCACTTATGCATCCATTACTACTCAACATACGTGGCACATCCTCATGGAGTGATATCGAAGCATCCAAGCATTGGAAACCAGAATCAGTTTCATTCTCCGTTTCATCCTCTACTTCATAGAGAGGATTATCATAACTTTTTTCATCACCTTCTTGAAAAAGAAGATTGTCATAAACTTGAAAGTCATTCCTTTCATCTTGCTGCTCCAAATCTGCACATGCAACTTCTGACTTTCTTGAAATGCTTTCAAGATCAAACTCCTCTTGAAGATAGTCAAAATCTCCAACCACTTGATTGATTTTTTTAGCTCTTTGTGCATCCTCTTGCTCCTTGAAAAGTTTGAAATCTGCAAACTGGTTTGCAACCTCTGTTAGATCCAACTGAGTTTCTTTCAACTTGTCCTTTGTTGATTTAAGCTCCAAGGTGAGCTCATCAACCATACTCTCCCTTTCTTCGAAAACAATGAAGGCCTTCTTTGCAGATTCAACTGCATGATCTCTATCTTCAATCAAGCCTATGTACTCAGACTTCAAGGTCTCCAATGAGTTTCTGATAAGTTGCAACTTGGGAAGAGCAACTTCATATTTCACTCCTCTTTGTCTCTCTTCAAGCTGAGCATCCCAAATAAGCCCTTCAATCAGACTATGTGTGCGATCAAATCTAGATAGAGCTCGCACTTCATCTTCAACGGACACCTCAGGTTGGCCTTCACACTCATAAGAATGCGAAGATGGTGAATTGCTGATAGGCTGTAACTGAAAATCAGAACTTTGTTTCACGCTTTTGCTGCCCTCATTGTTGCTCCAACATTCTTGTACTTCACCACCAACTAGTGGGGAATGCTCAATGTCTTGGAAAACATCATACTCCACTAAGCCTTCAACTCGTTGATTGCAATCAGCTTCATGTCTTGATAAATTAGATTTGTGTTTGGTAATTACTCCAAACCTTTCATCTTCAAGAGCCATATGGCCCTCAAACTCTGTTTCCTCTTCCATGTTACTCTGATCAAACTTGAAAGCAGCCCCAAACTTAAGCATATTAACACCATTGTCTGCTGATAGAGAACCCTTATCAAGTTCTATTTCTTCATCCGGATCAAAGGGAAATTCATCCCATACCGGTTTGTCATCACTAAGTACCTTCACACCTGGATCCCAAATGGTGAGAGGCTGATTGTTTTGATCATAAGAAGAGTGTTCTTTGTGCAACATTTGGAGTGTTGATTCTTGGAATAGGTCAACTCCCAAATCACTAAAGCTGATGTCTTCATAAGTACCTCCCTCCAATGGTTGGGTCTGAAGTTCAAACTCAAAACCACCCTTAGCATTGTCACCGAAAGGAAGTAAGGAATCTTTAGAGCTAGCTGTTTGAAATTTTTTATCATCCTTATCGTCAATGAACCTATCATCTATAGGTATGTTTCTGATCTCATCATGAACAGTCATATGCATGCCATAGAGGTCTTCTTGATCACTTGTAATAAATTCATCTTGTGAAAACTCTTGAGGAGTTTGAACAGCAACAAGAGGAAAACTATCTATCACTAAATCTTCAACAAGAGGAGGTACAAACACCTCGAAATCATTACCAACATCCTTTGTGAAGCCCTTAGTCTCAAAACCTTCATGAGATGAATCCAAATTAGAATTCAAGTCTGCTGCTATATTCTTTTCACCGAACTGATCTACATCACTTGCTATCACATGCAAGTCAAGGGGAGTATTATGGGGCTCTCCCGCACACTCCTCATCTGTCAAGGTTTTTTCATCCAACGCCCTATCATTTTTAGGCAAAATGAGCACCTCGCTTGTGCCATCTTCAACACTAGTTGACTGATTTTTTTCTTCATTCTGCTTACTTGTGGGCTGCAACCTACAAACAGGCATTTCTTCTACCTTCCTTGCACCTACAACCATGGCATGTTCTGCTTCCTCCTTAATCATTTTCTTGATGTAGTTGACCATAGCCCGCTTTCCAGGGTGATAATCCCCCTCAAAAGTCAAAAAGGTGTCAAATGAAACATCGTTCTTAATCTCATCTGTCAAGCTCTGATAATCTCTGTAGAGTATGTCAGCCTCGTGTTCACATTTCCTCTTGAACTGGCATTCTTTAGAAACCCCAATCAAATCCGACTTCTCAGACTTAGCATAAATCTTTCTGATTCCACACCTTAACTCTGGATCCTTCAATAGCGTATACACATCATGCATTAACTCAAGTAGAGACTTCTCTGTAGTCATCTTTCTCTGTCAAGTGAACTCTGATGGGCACAGGATGGCAGGATCTTGGCTCTGATACCACTGAAATATTCCGAGCCAAATTTTTCGTTTTTTACAATTTCAAATTACAAAGCAGTGCACCCGTTAAGGTTAGAGGAGAAAACCAGAACGCGCAAGAAAGCAACTCTAACCAGGATGGCGCCGAAGATGGCGAGCATTGGTCAGAGGATCTAAATTGAACTGCTTATGCTGTAACTCTAACCCGTATGGCGCCGATGATGGCGAGCATTGGTCAGAGGGTCTTCTATTCTAAATGCAGAAAAGAACTCAACGTCAAGTATGTGCTACCCAATCCAATGCGGAGTGAGGGGCGACCATATGACGGAGTGATTACAATAAAACAACTTGAAAGAGAAATGCTGAAGCTGGAAAACACTCAACACCCAGAATGTGCTTGCTGACCCAAGATGGGAGAGTAGCTACCATAGGGCGGAGTATAACTAATTCACTAGTATAGAAAGCAAGAACGTGAATTACAATTAATGACAAAGCAATATTAGAGAATACTGGTCAGTACTACTGCCAGTTTACAAAATGTAATTCTTGCTGCAATGTCAATACATCAAAGTCCTTCCAGATGGAGCAATCAACAATAAATTTGTTACCAGCTCTAAATAAACCACCATGTCAAAAACCCAAGTCAGAAAATGCAGATTTCTTGGACTGTCATAATCAGATCTGCACTTTTCACAAAAATCAGCAGCTTACATCCACAATGATTTGTTCATAACTTTCTCAAATGTTATCCGATTGATGCAAGATAAGATGCATTACTCTCTCAAGGTATAGGCGACCCTTTCAAGACACTAAAACTGAACATAGAGACCCTAATTTAATTTACACGGATTTCAATGCAATTCTAAAAGGTACGGCCAAGCTGGAAAGTTCGACTTAGCTTTTAAAATTAAATACAACACCATAAAATCTGAGATTTGAGACACAAATTCGCCTCTCCTAGACAATGCTATAAATGCAATACCCAGAACTATTTTTTTTGTCTTTTTTGAGATATGAATAAAACATGAAATCTGCTGTATCAAATCAGCAACTCCAGAAAATACATCTAATATGCAGAAATCAGAAACTAAGAATTACAATGACTTCTACGATGCACAAAAACCAATGAACTCACAAATCTATCTTAAATAATCGAACCTCTCCACTAGGTGCTGTCTCTCAAGCACGAAGTCGAGCCCAGACTAGGAGGCATTCATTCCTCGAAGCAATTCCGCAACCGTTTCGGCAGCATAACATTAGCATAGACCAAAGATACCAAATGATGATCAAAGCCTTCCTTTTATAACTTTCTCGTTGACTTCTCAAAACCCTAATCTCCTCTTCAAGGCAAAAACCCTAATCTCTTTCAAGGATGGCGTCCATTTCCTTCAAGCTCAATATTGACTTTATAATTAAAATCAATACTTTAATAATTGCGTCCCCTTTATAGCTTGTTTTGACTTTGGATAAAATGTAAAATATAAAATAATCTTTAATGAGGCGCCACCCTCAAAAAGCCCACCTTTCAAAACAACATAAAGTCAATAGACTAGGCCAAGGGGTCAATGTCCGAATATAATATTAAAACTTGACTTTTTAATTAATTATATCAACTTATCTCTCCAATTGTGCCCTGAAGCCAATAATAACCAAGTCAACTGATCAAACTGACATAGGAAGTCAACCATGTTGGACCCAACTGCTAAACTGCCAAAAATAGAATTTACTAAAAATAGTAAATTCCGGGAAATGCTCAGAATGCCGAGATGAACACACCACTGCAAAGCTCTCTGAAAACCCAGAAAGGATCCGCCATTGAATCCATCATCTCTGAGCAATAACCTCCTCAAAAATAGGAAACCCTAATTTATCTTCCGACTAGCCTTCGTTCCCAAAGAAAAGGCCAACCACACCGGAAAGATCAGTTTGAGAAGGGGACACATAGCTATCTTTCATCCGCCATACATTTTCATTCGTCCTTCATTCATTCCATTCCATTTGACCTTCATCTCATTTCATTTCACATTCACATTTCATTCCATCTCATTACCATTTTCTAGAAAAGAAGAAAAGAATAAAAATGCCCTAGAAAGCAAATCGGGATTTTTCCCATTCATTGCAAGTGGGCATTTTTGTCTAAAATGCAACTACAAGTTAGCACAAGAAAATAAACTTGCAATGGTTTCCTAAAATCCCGAAATACACTATTTACTTGTTGTCAGCCTTCCAAAACCCGAAATTCACTTGTGAGCCCATTTTTGCATCAATTTATCTCTTCCCTTGTCATTTTTGTTTGCACACATGATCTATCAAACCAACAAATCAAGGCATGGGCATTGTTTTATAACAATTTCATCTTGAATAAGGTGTTATGGGTTCTTCATCAATAAAAAAAGAAGAAGAGATACAACAGTAATTCATGGAGCAGCCTGAAGGTCAATAATCCTCATGAAGCCATCTAGGAACAAAGTAAATCAAGCATGGAAAAAGAACGCAACGAAGAGAAGAACTTCCTTCCTAAAGAAATGGTACTACTCCAAGCCTATGATAAGGTTGAAGTTTGCCAAGGACACAAAGATCATTAAGAATGCAAATTCCCGTTCCAAGTTCGAGATGTCTTCACCAATCTTGAATACTTCAAGTTCTAAAAAATCCTGAAGCAGCATGAAGATCATCACAGATGAAGGATGATGTAGTTAGAGTCGTGTCTTGGACACTTAGAATAATTTCAATTATGCATTTGTAATTTTGTTTTGACAAATTACATGTAAAGTCAAAAATTGTAATGACAAGTGGCCATGCTACTCGCATTATTGAAGATTGTAATTACATGTAATCAAGTTTAATCAAGTTACAAGTCAAATTACAATAGGACTTGTAATTTGGAATAAGTCAGTTGCAAGTAGTTGGTGGTTGAGAGAATTTCTCAAGTTAGTTGGGATCCTCCCACCTTTTTCTCATGACCTCTCTCCTATAAATACTTGAGGGGGTTCTTTGTAATTTATATCTTTTTGGCAAGCAAGAAAACTCTGCAGAATTTTGTACTCATAAAGACTTTGAGCTTTATAGTTATAAGTTTATCTTTTTCAAATAATATCAAAGAGTTACAGATTTCAAACTTTGTGTTGAAATCCTACTTTGCATCCATTGTGTTCTTATGTCATTTTGGAGCATTACTTTGTGATTATTTGAAGATTGTGGAAGATTGCTAGGGAGAGCTTCAATTGAAATATTTTCAGACTTTGTGCTGTCAATATTGAAGATTGAATTCATAATTTAGAAATTAAGAAGAATTGCAAGTCTTTGTGCTCGTAACGATTCACATTCATAGTAGTTAATAGATACATCATACTTGCAGACTTTGTGCTGTTTTATGCTGTATATTATCATTAGAATTATCTTTCAAAAGGGTAGATAGGATTGCAGATTTTCAAGACTTTGCGCTTGAGATTGTTTTCTCGTCCCGAAGGAAGTGACAGAAGTCTTTGACCTTTCAGGAAACTTCATTTCCTTTCTACTGAATTTATTGCAAGCTGCTGTTAAAGTTTATTTAAAAGTCCATATTACTTTTTCTGTGAAGAGAAAAGAGTTTAATCTTTCCTGAAACAAGAGGAGAGATTATCGTTCCACCCATATTTGTTTTTAGTTAGTTAGATAGGGGGAGCCTTCCCTTAAATAGGAGAGTTTAACTCACACACTGTGGTTGAAACCACCATTTTGCTAACCCTTACAAGTTTGCAAAATATTCAACCAACAGTTTTTGGCGACTCTACTGGGGAAACGATACACATTTGAAAGCCTCATGCTTTCTTTTGAAGTATACCGGTATCCTATTCATTGTAATTTATTAAGTTTTTCAAGCTTTTACCAAGGACATGTAAATGGCTGCTCAAGGTCCTTGGGGAAATGCTTTTGGTCCGTTGAATTTAGCTCTACCCCTACATGCTCTTCCTGAAGGATCACGGAAGAACTTCCCCAAGTTCTTTGGTGATGGACAACAACATCCTGACGAGCACGTTGCTGCTTTCTACAGTGCTTGTGGAGTTCATGGCGTTGAATACGAAGATGTATCTGTAAGGCTATTTGTGGAGACTCTCCAAGGTGTTGCTGCAGATTGGTTTTATCATTTGGCATCACGTACCATCACAAACTGGGCAACTCTCATAGCCAAGTTTGAAGAAAGGTTCAAGCCTCCTGAAGACGCTCATGCTTTGTTGGCTCAACTCACCCAGTTGAAGAAGGAATCTCACGTGCCTATGCGCGAGTTCATTGCTCACTTCAACAAGCTGACACGAAGAATTCCAACTGTTGCTCAACCTACAGCTGAGAATTTGAAATGTTTCTTTATAAATGCTCAAGTACCTGAGGTTGGTTTCCTATTGAGAAGAGCAACTCTAGCTACTCTCACAGTTGCGCAAACCCTGGCGACAAAAATTGAACACGATCTCATTCTTGCTGGGCAGATAAGGATAGAACCAAGTGGTTCTTCTTTGGATTCATTTTCCTCCAGCACAAGAACGAATCCCATGGTGCAAAAGTTGGCAAATGAGTTACTTGCTCTTAAAAGGCAGCTAGCTCAAGATGTATTCTCTTTCCCTTATGAAGAGGACGTTCCAAGAAGGCCATATCTACCTGCTGCTCATAATTTTGCGACGAGAGTGAAGGAAAGTTATCTTCAACACCAGAAGGGCTTGCTCTTGAGGCACCACCAACAAATGCAGCAGTGGAAGATTCTGATCTTGAACAAAGTGATCTTGTTGGTCTCTTCCAAGAGAAGGAAGCAGACATAGTTGGCGACTCTCAAATCTGGTTTATGCAGTTCCAGAAAGTTGTTGGACAAAAAGAAAAGACTATATCGGATATCATGAAGAATACACAACAAGAGGTTGAAGACCATCTTTCAAAGGTGTTGATGAAGGAGGACAATCACGTCATGGGATGTGAAAAGATAGTTTATGAAGATAAAAATGAGGTTCCTGTAGTTTGGTTTGATGAATTACCCTCTTTTATGGAGAAAAATGAAGAAAACCTACTCAAAACAGCATCAACAACAGTTTTAGAACATAAAGATAATTCTATTTTGGAGTTTGGAGACTTTGATGAAAGTTGTCATGAAGCAAAGTTTAGCTCTCCTATTTAAAAGAGCAAAGAAGATATTGAAGAGGATACGTTTTGGGATGAGATGGAATCTTTTTGTTCAAGCTTTGATGCCAAACCAATATCTCATAAGTTAGAAGAAGTCGAGTAATTTGAGAAAGATGAAAATCAAGAATCTATTTTCCAAGGTGGAGATTTTGATATTTTTTGAGGTCCTCAAGAATGTTCTTTTAAGGTTGAAATAGAACATGTTATGCATAAGAGATCTACTCCAGAACTTGATGAAGATCACTTCATAAACATCATAGAAGAGTTTTGCTTAAGTCTTGATGACAACTCTCCTAATTCTGAAATTTATGAACAGCGTAATGAAGGAAGAAAAGCAGCCATGTTTTTACTTGGATTGCATGAGGAAATTCATTCCTCTCAGCATGAGGATGTGGTTGAAAAAGCAGCTAGTAAAGATAGAACCAACAAGAAGAATTCAGTTTTTGTCCGATCAAGGGGATGCCCCATAAGACATCTTGCTTGGTTGGAAGCCGATGGGAAAGCAGAGGTTCCACTTGTACCTGATCATGAAGATATATTTCAAAAAGAAGTCAAAGAAGCAGTTGCAGCTGAGCAAGAGAAGTCTGGTTTCAAAAATCCATTTCAGAGCAGTAGTACATATGATTCATCTAAAGAGAAAAGTGAATTTGTTCATTTCTTCAAAAGAGTACTACATCAAGTTCTGGTACCCTTGTTCGTGCTTCATCTATACAAAGTTGCCTACAATCATGCAAGGTACCATAAGTTATTGAAGAAAGGCCACTGAAGCCATTGAATCCTCCATTGCCAAATTCTTTTTTGCCCATGCCATTCCATTTCATGTGGCCCATTCCTCTTATTTCAAACAAATGGTGAAAGACAGCCACTATTGGTCCTTCATTCATACCCCTTGGAGATCATAAGCTACGCACCACCCTCCTAGACAAAGAGTACTCCAAAGTTAATGTGTTAATGGATGAGATGAGACAAACATGGATGAGGACGGGGTGCTCTATAGTGATGGATGGGTGGATTGATTGTAGACATCGGCCACTCATCAATGTCATAGTCACATGCCCTGCTAGTTCTTATTTTCTTAGACCCGTAGATTGTTCGGGGAGACATAAGGATGCAAACTTCCAGTTTTCCATTTTGAGAGATGCCATAGAGGAGGTTGGGGCTGCAAATGTGGTGCAGGTGATCACCGATTCAGCACATGTGTGCAAATCGGCTGAGGTTAGATAGTGGAGGGTACTTACAGGCACATATTTTACGGACTCCCCATGTTGTGTTCATTTGCATTGAGAACAATGCATTGAAAGACATAGGGAAGTTGTGATGTGATGGTGAAGCAAACAGTGGCAGAAGCTAGAGATACTTTCAGATTATTCATTGGTGCATGGGAATACATCGCCACTACACAGGTTGCCACTTGGCTAGCTCCACTTCAGGAATAGACTTATTTAGTGGCAAATAGAGGATCGACATACTCTAGAGTATTCTCATCCCGAGGACCTATTGAGGAGGAGACAAGTGTATGACTCTGATTTTGATGCTTCATTTTGTTTATTCTGTATTCATTATCTGATATTGTATTTTGATTTTCATGCAAACTTTAAAACTATATGGCAGCAATGTAGCCTTTGGGCATTTTGATATAAGTTTATAAATTATAACTTGGAGGTTGTTTCATGATTCGTGTATGTTAATTTTGAATGCGTATTGAGTATTGGCATAATGTTGAAGACAAATGCTATATGTTAATGTTTTGTAATGTGTATTATGCATGCCTTATTCATGTTATCATATGAATATTTAAAATTTCCCTAATATTTTTAAAATTTTCCCTTATTTTTATATAGCCGTCCCCTGCCGTCACTAATTTTGGCCTCAAAAATCGGAAACTTGGGGACTCATCCCGCCGTCCCCTGTTGTCCCCGTCTTGGAAACTTAGGGTAACCTTGATTATATGCATATAACATTGATATTATGGCTAACATTTTGGTTCTAAATTGTTCATTATCTTTCATACATACATACCCAAGTTCTATTGAAGCCTAGATGCCACCAAAAAAAGAAAAGGAATTCGTCAAACTCCTGAACCCATACATGTACCAGCACCCTTATAACTTAGAAATCATTTTCACTGCTTCTAGATATTCTTCTATGTTGCATGCTGATTGAACCAAATTTCTTGACCTTCTTCTCCTAGGCCTTTTTCAGCACCTCACCACATGTGTGGATGGTTTCAATCATTGTTACAGATGTGGACTCAACAAGTTGATTTTTGCTTTGGACTCAGACATGGACTCAACACAAAATTGGCATAGAAAAGTGCAATTTAAAAACATTATAAAAAACATAATTTTTGAAAAATTTGGCCTAGACCTGGCTAAACTCTACCTAATTTGCCGAGTCTCTGAGAGGGTTCTCCAGGACTTGTTTAGGTTTTCTTGACCTTGGACTTATAGGACTCACTGGGTAACTGTATTGTCTGTTAACAATGGTTTCAATCCTTAAAACCAAAGTTTAGACTTGTGTATTTGGTTCAATTGCAATCAAACTGGCCATGTTTTCAACAAAATCTGCTTCTATAGAGGCCCAAGTACTGTGAATTCCAATATTAGTAGTGCCTTCTTTCCCATGGACTGCCTTGATCAAGGCAAGAAAGTCCTCGGTTTTGGTGTGAAAGATATTGTGAAGGTGTCTGCTTGATACTCCCACATAGAAAGGACCATCCTGCTTTTCAGCCATGACTCCCTCACCCTGCTACAACTTAAACATCAGTTTCAGACTGGAAAAAGGACAAGAGTAGCAAAAAATAAATAGCCTGAATTTAACATTAAATTCATCAATGGAAGTAATATAGTAGTAGAAGCAAGCCCCCTCACTAGTGTTAGTGTTTTAATTTGTCCCTTTTAGGACAACACAAAATGGAATAGTGTATAAGGATAAACCTTTCTTCAAATTATAAGGGGGAGCTCCCTTGTAAAAGAAAACAAAATTAAACCCTCGAACTAAGGAAATGTCCTCATCTTTTAACAATATATATGTTAGATATTTGGGTTTTGAGCACACATTGCAAACAAAGCAAAGAAATTTCCTGTCTTTTTAGTTCTTGGGCAAGGGTGCAAAGATTATCAGCACTTCTTGTCAAGATAAGATTTTTATGTCTTGTATCTTCAAAGCAAACAGCCTAAATAGCTATCAAACACTTGCTCTTTCTAGCTAAAAGTAGAGAATAGAAAGTGTGAGCATGACACAAAACTTGAATTGGATTAAACACAACAGATACTATGAATCGAATATGAAGTTTTGAATACAAAGCCACAAGGCCCAAATTAGTAACTACTACTCCTCTAAAAGCCTTCTATAACTATCAAACAATAATTAACTCACAAAATCACAATATCACAAGAACACATTAATGAGCTTGAACAACAATTCAACAAGTAGGCATAAAAATTACTATTGGAAAATCTAAGTGCCGGTGGCATTTATTTAACTTAACAAGATTTTTTGCATTTGGTTTTCTCAAGATAAATAGAAGCATATTGAAGTTCATATGTTATCAATAGTTTTATTTCACACAAAGCAACTCTTAAATACAATGTTGTTTCAAATACATTGTCTAAACTAAGAAT
This sequence comes from Sequoia sempervirens, assembly GCA_007258455.2. Classification (NCBI taxonomy): domain Eukaryota; kingdom Viridiplantae; phylum Streptophyta; class Pinopsida; order Cupressales; family Cupressaceae; genus Sequoia; species Sequoia sempervirens. The sequence goes on along the minus strand of VDFB02258776.1, from coordinate 21,031 downwards.
ACAAAAAATCGGATGTCTTTGAATAAATCTTCTAGAAGATCATATCAAAATAGTTGTCTCACCAAAATGGCAATGACTAGAAATAGTTGTGGCTTAAAGTAGCATGGACAAAAAGTAGCCAATCTGATAGTTGGCTCCTCACAGTGATTCTGATGCAGCTTCCTTCTTTTGGGGATGGTGGATCCTTTGAAGAATCTTGCAATTGGTAACTCACCATACCAACTTTGTGACTTGAATTTGAAAACCCTAGACATAGAAGATGAAACCTTGACAATCCAACCTTAGTCCTTGCTTGATAAACACTTCACATGATATCCATTGTTGAATCATCAAACCATCAACTTTGAAGTATTTTGAATGAAGAGTGAAGGAAATGATAACTTTTACATGTTTACCTTCCAAACTTTTATTAGCTTATGTCAAATCTTGTGAACTTGGTGTAAGAAACCTTGTTATACGTGTGGAAGGATAGAAACAAGTGCCGATCCTTGGAAACCTATGATGAAACTTGCAAATGTGTGAGCTATTTGCTCAGAAATCTTCTTCAATGACATCTTTTTGAGTTTTGAAGGTGGAACTTGGCTTCATCCAAGCAAAATCATTCTCCTTGAGTCTATGTGCATTTTTTTTATTCTAATTTTAAATCAAATTTGTCAATTAAGTGAAACATACATGCATTTTCATTTATGAGCACCCTTTTTATGTTTTCAAATCAACACTTCTCAAACGCCTTTAGGGCTTGTTTTTCACTTAATACAATTTTTCATGTCCAAAACTTTTGCAATACACTCTCTAGGAGCACACTTTAGGAGTCAATGGGCACTTTTTCTTTTTAATGTTTTGAAGTTGACATTTAGTGTCTTGGGCACACTCCTAGGGGTCATATTACATTTTTGTTCTAATTCATCACCCACTCAAGTGATTTTGTCTCTCTTGGCATGCTCCTAGAGGCATTTATACACTTTTTGTGATGTTTTGATGTTGAGTTTTAACATTTATGTGAAAAGTGCCCTCTTGAGTCACATAAGTGACTTCTTGTTCTAATTTCTCATTAGCATTGAACAATTTATACGCTTATCTTAAAGTTCACTTTTTGTAATAATTTGAAGTTGACTTGCTATAACCCTTCCATTTTTCACTAAAGTGCCCAGATGTAATGCCCCCATTTTTGCCATATGCTCTTCGTTTGTTTTTAGTCTATTTTTGGAAATCCATAGGCTACTCAGATGTGCAAATTTAGGGTTTCCACTTTCATTAAGTCTTGCTTCCAGCTCAGTTCTGCTTTCTGTTGGTTTTGAGGTAAACTTACTATTTTTGGCAGTGGCTATTTTTAGTAAGTCTAATTTTGGCAGTGGCATCATCAGCAGTTCAACTCAAGTCATCTTGTTATCCATCAGTTTCAGTTTGGCTTTGGGTTTGGTTTTCTTCATGAGTTGAGTTTATACTTAGTCAAATTTCATGTTTCTCAGTTGTACCCCACGCCTAGGAGTAATAACTTCATGTTGTTTTAAAAGAGGGGCCATTAAGGGGTCAATTGTGCATTTAATGATTTATTAAATGCTTTATTGTTGCAAAGTGCAGTTGGATGCCTAAAGGAGGTTGAGTAATATTTTATTATTTCAAAAAGTAAAATGCAAAAAAGTGGCATCCCTTTTGGAAGTTGAAGTGATTCAACTTCTTGGAATTTGAAGAGTTCTTGTTGCTTCATTTGCCAATTGGCTTATATTGCTGCTGTTTGAAGAGCTGATTATGCATATTTTTGAAGAGCAAAGTTACGCTGCTGGAATGAATCCGAGAATCGGCTAAGGGAAAGCAGAATTTACTCCATTCTTCAGGGCCTGCAACTATGGTTCCTAGGTGAGGTGGATTGAGAGTGTGCTTCATCAAAGTACATATTGAGCATTATTGTGGAGTTTTGGTGAGATATTTCCAGGAGTTTTCATGTTGCTGGTTTATCATGGCTGAAAGTGATTTTTGTATATGCAGCTTTTAGTATGAATTTTATTTGGTTATGGGTATTTGATCATTGCATTTCTATGATAGAGGCGACCATATTTGGAGGTTATCAGAATTTAATTCCAAGTTTCAGATTTTATTAAGCAAAATCGCCCTTGCAAGGAGGCGTACCTTTTTGGAGAGCATTGGGATTCGTGCATAAATTAATGGTTGAGTTTAGATGCTGTTTTATCATTGTATTGGGCCCAATCTCAAGAGCTTTTGCAAGTTATATTTCATCTTCTGGAGGTATTGTGAAGGTTGTGATTATTTTATGTGTTTTAGTTTGCTAATTTTATATCAGTTTGCTTCAGTATTCGATTTTGGTTTCAAGCTTCATTAATTGAGAGGATATCAAGTGGAAAATATTCTATTTCATTGTGCTTTGTAAAGATTGTAATAACCTTGAAAATTGCAGTTGTTTATCATTGTAAGACTATAAACATGTACTGTTTCAGTCATTTAATTAGCTGCAAATTCTTATGATTAATCTCTCATATATGTAACCCGGATGGTTTACTGCCAGTGTGGATAAAGAACATTCTAGAAGCTTATCTCTCTTATTTTACCTTTTCTATTCATTGTAAAGCTAGTTAAGTATGTAATATCCTTCTCAATCCTGATCTTCGGTGACCGTTATTTTAAAACCCGAAGGCTAGTCGGAAGGTAAAATTAGGGTTTCCGTTTTGAGGATACTTTGCTCGGAGTTGGTTTTTTGGCCGATTCTTTCTGGGTTTTCAGAGAGCTTCGCAGTGGTATGTTCATCTCGGCATTCAGAGCATTTTCTGGAATTTACTATTTTTAGTAAATTCTATTTTTGGCAACAGGTTGGTCTCAGGATTGACTTTTCCCTTCAGTTGACTCAAGTGGCGTTTTCAGTTTCAGGCTTCAGATGCAGTTTTGGAAGTTGAGCTTATTTCACTTAAAAATAACTATATTTTAAATGTTATTTTATCACCTTGGCCTAGTCAAATAACAATGTTATTTTAAAAGGTGGACTTGAAGGTGGCGCCATCATTGGTATATTTGTTATGAATTTTCCTAAGTCACAGCAAGCTTAATATGGGCGCATTTATCAAGGTATTGATTTTAATTAAAATATCAATATTGAGCTTGAAAGGAAAAGGACGCCATCTTGGAGAAAGAGCTAGGGTTTGTCATTGAGTTGGATTTTAGGGTTTCGAGAAGTCAACAGGAAGTTATAAAAGGAAGGCGTTGTGCATCATTTCTCATCTTTGGACTACAGTAATGTTATGCTGCCGAATTGGCTCTGGGTTTGCTTCGAGGAATGAAGGCCTCCTAGCTCGGGCATCGCTTCTTGTTTGCAAGACAACTAGTGGTGATTCAATCTCGTTTGTGAGTTCTTCTTAGAAATCGTGCATTGTAATCAGCATTATTAGATCAGTAGTTTTCTGGTTTCTGCATTTTAGTGGATTTTCTAGAAATTGCATTGTTGCTACAGAAGATTTAGATTTTCATTCATATCTCAAAAAACACAAAAAATATAGTTCTGGGCAGTGTCTTAATTCATTAGTCTGTCAAGGGCGAATCATTAGTTCAAGTTTCAGATTTTTTTGTTGTGTATTGAATTTTTAAAGCAAGGTCGAACTTTTCTGCTGGGCCGTACCATTGTGTACTGTCTTGAATTCCGTGCAAATTAAATTAGTGGTATTTGGGTCTGTTTTAGTGTTTGGTTTTGGTCGCCTTTATCATTAGAGTGCATTGCATTTTATTTCACATCAATCGGGTCATATCTGAGGAAGTTATGAACAATTCTTTAAGTTTGTAAGCTGCTGGTTATGTAACAAAAAGTGCAGATCTGATATAACAGTTTGAGGAATCTGCATCTTCCTTATTTGGTTGGTGTTAAGGTTTCTTTATAACCTTTGCAGAAGGATTCTTATTGTATGCACCATTGAAAGAGCATCCATAAAGCATTTGCAGGCCATCGGTCTTGTTCCTGGCAGTGTACTGACCATCGTTCTTTGAATATTGCTTTATTGTGTTGTGGACTCATTATCTTCAGTAATGAACCCTAGATATGGTCCGCCCTATGGGGCTACTTCCCATTCTGGGTGAGCAACACATTCTGGGTTTGTGTATTTTCCAGTTTCACATGCCTTTCAAGCATTGAATTCTGTAATACTTCGTCATATCCCGGTATCACTAGCTTGGTTGGGTAGCACATACTTGACGTTGAGTTCCCCTTCAGCATTTAGAGTAGAAGATCCTCTGACCATATGCTTGCCATCATCGGCGCCATTCTTGGTTAGATTGCTTTTTGCATAAGCAGTTTGATTCAAATCCTCTGACCAATGCTCACACCTTGCCCACATCGGGATCCTGGTGTACATACAAGTACGAACCCTTTATTGGATCGGGTGGACAATTTATACTACACTCCCAGTTTTAGGATTGAGGGTATTACATCTAATAATGCACTGAATAAGTGAAGCATCAGCTTCAGCTGATCCTCTGACCCTATTCTTGGGATCACAGGTTGCCAGATTTGCCTCTGCTGCAGAAAAGCTAGGAACGTTGGTGCTAAGCACTTATCCACTTGAAACTCACTCAAAATTAGCCTTTCTCCACATGAGTGTGAATTTGGACAAGTTATGCACCTTTTTCATGACTTAACACTTCATAACTTGTCTAAGCACACTCAGCCTTGATGTGTCATTTCCACATCTTGGATCACTCTAGTCTTTCTTTCCTTGCCCAAGTTTTGATCTGTACCTTGCTTGATGTGTTGGAAAACTCCTTTCGTTGGCCTTATGAAATCCCTTCCTTTAAATGAAACAAACAACCTTGTGACTATAGACAAGAATTGAATTGTGGCTCACAAAATGAAGAATATCAATGATGTGACTTGGATGATTTAGAAAAAGTATTATAAAGGTACAGTAATTTGACATGATTTTTCATACTTAGAACGAGTATCCTCTACTATTATGTCCAAATCACCCAACCTATTGAATGATTACCCAATCTTTGGAGTAAACACTCAACGGAACTTTAGCATGTACATACCATTTTATTATTAGAAAAAATGTCATAAAATTGCACCAAACTATCTATAACAATGATGAAAAATCATAAAGTAGAAGGTTGTTAAGGCTCTTCCTCCTAAGATGACATGTGCTTGTAATAGAGCTTGACGGTTCCCAATCCACTCCTACATTTGCTAATTCTGTAATGTCCCCAATCATACAGCTCTAGGAATTGGATGATTTATTAAGCATGTGCAACTGGAAACAATAATCAAATACCAAATGTAGATGCCAAACCCTAGCTAATAACACTAATACAATATTCGAAACCCTTGTAAATCAAATATCAAATATGCAACTTCAAACAGCAAATTAACCTTAACAATGCTGATATAAACCCTTCAATACTTTCAACAACAGGTCCAGCATGTAGATGACCAATTTCAACAAATGTGCTTGCTGATTTGTTAATGAACAGCAATATGAAACCTGATAAATGCAGATTCGAATGATGCAATATCAAACCAGATCTCAAACCCTCAAAGACCTCATTGAATGAGTTGAAAAATGGCAGTGACTATGTTGTAAGGTGGCATTGGCACTAGGAGGTATAGTGGCTGTGTATGGCGGCATCGGCTCTAGGAGGTACAGTGGCTGTGTATGGTGGTAATGTATGCCAGCAGAAAACCCTGAATAAAGTCTGATTTTTATACTGAAAGCAGCAAAAAATGATTATCCTCAATTTGGCATTCCAAACAATGAATATTGATGATGAACAACAGCAACATATGTTGATTAATATCTGAAAACCAGAAATAACAATGATTTACTTGCAAGTATAATTCGATCCAATCCTCTACAAGCTGAAATCTTTAAGAATTCATTGTAGTGAAACTATAGCAAGTTGAAAATGGTTTCAACTCTTTGGGCACAAATGTGATTCCTAGGTGGAATCATCTCTTAGAGACAAGAGGGTTTTCGTTGTCTAATCCAACTTTGGAAATCAAGAGAATTTTCGTTCTCCAAGATCTTCAAAAATTTTAAGATTTTCATCCTTGGATGGAAAGATTAATACAAGACTCAATCTTCTGAAAGTATTTTAAAAATGCAAAAAGACAAGTGAGTCCTTTGCCGTCAGCCTTGACTACTATTTTATAGGTGCTTTACTTCTAGCCATCTACTTTATTTTATTTTTATTTATTTTTCTTTTCCCTCCAAGTATTTAAAAATACTTTTGAATTACATTTTAAATAAAGTGTTAAAAACAATTTTTAAATATTACATAGGATTGCCCTTTTGAAAATAAAGTGATTGGGCCTTTGGAACCAAACTTGAAAAATTGCAAAATCTATCGAAATCCTCGACCCTTTTGTAAATTTTGCCTTGTGATATCCTTTTGTATCCCTCATATGTCAAAGATGCTAAAAGTTTGAAAAATTTCCTAAGTTTGGCAGTCATCATTCATTTTCCTAATAGTTTTCTTAACTGTTATCATCAAAATAATCTAAGGTTGGAAGTATTTTCAAATTCCTTAAGTGATGTTGATGGTTCTTGAACTTGTCAATCCTTTGAAATGGTTCAAGGGAGGATAAAAGCTTTGATAGTTGGGGCAAGGAAGGAAGTTCATAATGTTGGTGAGTTCACAAGTTCTTTAACTCATTGAAGTGCCGAAGAGAGAAAGGAGCGGCTAAGGAACAAATGACGTCGCTAAGTTTAGAAGTTCTTAAAATTGTTGAAAGGCCGACATAGTTCAAGATTGCTCAAAAACTCCAACAAAGACAATGAAAGTGAAGATGAGGTGTTAGCGAGTTCATAGGTTCTTGAACTCGCTGATCCTTCAACAAGGTTTGATTGGAGCCCAAATCTCTAATAAATAGAGATGAGGCAAACCTAATAAAGTTTTATATGGTGGGAAAAAGCACCAAAAGATATAAAAATGCCACAACCATTCTTGTTTCACTTTATCTACTTTCAGATCACCATGAATGCAATGGATAGTTTCTCAACTACCAGTTGTCCTTGCACAATCTGAATCGTCCACTTTGAGCAGGATCCATCCTCAGTCATTGATTTTGCTAGTTCAAACATTGATTGCATTCAATTGCTCAACCACCAAGATCTCCTTGTGATTTCCACAAGTGCTTGGGTGTAGGAGTTTCTGAAAGTATTATATATGTTGGTTCTTTCTTCATTAAGGGGCGTGGTCATTCTTTGTTTTTACAAACTTCTGCAAGTGTCAAACTTGCTCTAAGGTTTCACTTCCTATACATCTGTTTCTTAAGGAAGGTGATGGCTATCTGAAGAATATGAAGGCTGAAATATTGTATAGGGTATCAATAGTTGAATGTCTCCAAGATCATTTGTATGTTTTTAGGGGAATTTGTAACATCCAGATAGGCTTTCCTCTTATCACACTCGCTGTTATGAATGTAATGTAGATTGGATAATTGTAACAACATTTTAATACATATCAAACCTTGTAATGGTCATTCCTTCATCGCATATGGACTTTTGTAGTATGATTTTGGATGATTAAGTATGTTCTATTGTTGATAACTTATATTTGATACATTTATATGTTTAGATCTGCTCCTGTAAGCTTCACTTCATTGTCTTTCCTTTGATAAACTGTGACTTTGTTACCCACTAGATAGGCATTGGTCTTGGAAACTAATGATTCAATCACACATCTTAAACAAAGCAAAATCTATAACCAGTAGTGTAGGATTTATTTTTAGAATTTGTGTAGTTCATGATTCAGTATTATAAATAGGGAAATATCATCAGCAAGATTTATCCATTTATCATCTTAGGGAATCATGTTTGTGTACCTCTGTCTTGCATTTCATGCAATGATGTTCTTATCAGCTATATAAGAGGCTTTATGTAGTTGGTTAGCCTTTAACGTAGTGATAGTCTTTAGGGTTTAAGTGTCTCTAGGAATACCCTCCTAAGTCTAAGCTGAGCTCAAAGTATAGAAGAGCTTATCCACTCTCATTAATTGGCCTTAACCCTCCTTAGTTTGTTGATGAACCCCTATTTTGCCCTCTTGAAAGATAACCGCTGGCATTGAAGGTAAAATGGTGTTTTAAGATTGTGGAGCAATGGTTTCAGGGCCCAATAGGGCCCACTTAAAATATTTTTGTTGTTATTTCCCTTGCTCTATCCTTTAGCCTATGGGAAATGGAGATAAGCTAGAGGTCTTCTTCATGAATCTAATCTCAAAAAGGGGGCATGACAATATTAGAAGCGAGAAATTTCTTTTTAAACGGAAATTATTGAGGCTTACGTTGTTGAACAAGGGGATAAATTTCTCTGGCTTCCTTCAGAGCGCCTTCAAGTTCCCGACTTAGAGTTACTCCCTTGGCCATGACATTTATAATCAATTAATCATTTGTAAATTATATTCAACCAATATTTTTTCCTTGCCTAGAGATAGGCTGAGTTTTGGTCCCTTGACAAGAGCAATTGCCTTTTCCTCATTACCAGTTCCCCTGAGAATTAGAATCAACGATACTCCTATGTTCCAAAGAATGATTCTTTGCTGTTTTTATTCATATTTCCTGCCCCTACCTTGCCTAGATTGCCCTATCAAAATATATTTATTAAGTTCATGAGGGAGCAGACTTCCATCTCACTTCTTTCCAGTTCACCTTCTTTATGCTTGCCTTTGGAGGTTTTGACTTTCTACAAGTGAGTCAACATGGCACTATCTTTAACTGTTGGTGTACTGTGTACCATCTTCTGGTTCGGTTATAGCATTTAACATGTTTGAGATTGCTGCTTCTACTCTAACCACACAAGCTCTACATTACTTAGGCCAGTCATATCTTCCAGGTATGCTTCATTTTTTCGACAAGGCATGGCCATGAGATAATTATTGCTTAAATATCACGTGGATACACCCGATACCAGCTCATTTTCTATATGAACCAGGACTATAGCTGGTAAGCATTAGTATATGGTCTGTCAAATTTTCATCCCTTTGGCAGAGGATACACATTGAAAGTTACAGTTTTATTCTGTTATGAAGTTTTGTAAGGCTTCTCCAGTAGTTGTCATTAAATATTCAGAAGAATCCTCATCAATGCTTTGTTATAATAAATTCTAGAGGGATCAATCAGCATTTTAATTTGATGAGTATAGGCTATTGCTTTTAGGCATCTCTGAGTTGTTTTGACAGCATTCCCTCGCAAGCCCGATGTCTGCTATGTAGATAGCCTGCTCCGGCTGCTTCTGCATGTTATATTAGGAAAATATAAATGGTAATCAGCTGATTCTGATGAAATACGGAACTTGAAGGAAATATGATAATGAAGTGTCGGAATTAGAAATGGATAGATTGAAATTAAAAATCTCCCTTTTTAAAAATTTAGACCTACAATTAACTGCCTTTAATCAAACATCTAGGCAGAGTAAAATATTTAATCTTATCATGAATTATTCACGGTTCATAAACTGATCTCTCAAATGAGAAATGGCTATGCAAGTCAATGATCAGGCCATGGATATATAATTTGAATGCCAATTGGTATATTATACAGCCAAATTGCAACTGATGTGTTCTTTTCAATTTTGTTTTATAATGTCAAAATTGACTTTTGCTTTTTATGACAAACAGCTTTACATGTAAAATTTCAACTGATGAAGTTCTGGCAGAGGTAGTTCAAAAGCAAAATATTAACATTATGGACTTTTTGTTCTTATGAAGGAGCACGCACATGCTATCTGGGGTGACAAAGGATTGTCGGTTATTGCACTTTCCCATTCGAGTGTATCTGTGATGCATAGACTGAGGTAAGATGAATAGATTTTCCAGAGTGTTTATGTTCGGGTTTTTAAGTTGGACTCATAGCTTCATGATTGCTTTCAAACAGGCCCCAACCATCATTAGATCGGCCATGCACAGCAGGAGCTGCCATTCAATTGTTATATGATTTAAATGCACATCAAGAACTGGAATTTAAAAACCTGGCTCAGTCAGCTGAAGCCCTTGAAGATTCCTTGGACCTTCTACTTAATGCTCTTTCAAATCGTCGTCAACGGTATGGCAAGCCAGTAATCCGTGCACAAAGATGGAAAAACAATACGTGATTACAGATATTTCCAGAGATGGAATTAATGATTTATGGTATGCTGCAAGAAAATTCATCACGTATGCAGTTTGGGTAATAACATTTCCACCCAGTGAAAGAACAGATGTCGCATAAGTTAAAGACCTACCATCACATTGTCAGCTGTTCGATGCATCTCTCTAATATCAAATGAACTGCTAACGTACTAAGTGTTGTCATTCAAATAAATTTTGACCTTAATGTTAAGCTTTATAAAAGAGATCTGTAGAGCCTAAATGATTTTTTCAGTTTAGTGCTCATCAAAGTATCTGAATGTGAATGTGGGTATGCAAAATCTTCCTCGTGTCTTTGTGTAAGATGTTTCTGGATTTGACTGTGCAGAATTTTTCATCAATAACTCAGATCATATTCTATGATTCATCATCAGGATACCATAACAAGAAAAGAGAAAAATCTCCAGTGTCCTTCCCAATGTGATTTCTAAGTCCCTTGAATTGGTGAGTTTCACAATTCACATATAACAGGAAAGAAACTGCTCTGCAGATATTGACTGTGAAAATTACAAAAGGCTATGAAATTATTATGCTGTTACAGTTCATTGAGTTGATGGCTGTCATATGAACCTTGATCCAACTACAATCTAATATTTAAATGATAGGAATATGCTCAAAATAAGTACCACATAGATTAAGCTCCACGCGGACGATGATTCTTTGTTTATAGCTATTTACTCTTATGGTATAGGTTAGAAGTTGTAATACTTGATATGCTTAGGTATGGTAAATTATTATCAGCTGACATATCGAAATTGCCATCACTCAACTTACCAAGCTATTCTTCTTTATTCTTGTTACATTATGTATCACAATAAATTATGCTGTTTTCCGTAGTCAATTAAAATGGATAAAGATGTAAATGTAACAGTCGGTGGCAAGCATCACATATGAACAAAAAGATCATCACTTCTCCAATTAATTGTTGAGAAAAATTCTAGTTACATGGAAAAAATATTGTTCTTTTTGGGCCAGAATCAATTATTGCTACATTAATATCCTTTGGGCAAATTGTTATCATTTTTTCAGATGATATGATTATAGTTCGTTAAGTATTTAATATTCTTAATATTTGTGTGAAACTTTTGATCTAGTTATCAATTTTGGTATTTGTTTGGGTTTAGGTTTCATAGGTTCGATTTGTAGACCTAATCAATTTGTTTTGGGGGTTCATCCATACAAAAACATTGATACAAAAAAATGAAGAAGCTCACAAATTGAACCTTAGAAACTTGAACCCAAACTAGTACCAAGATTGATAATTAAGCCAAAAGTTTCACACAAATATGAAGATTGTTAATACTTAACTAACAAACTATATATATATATATATGAAACAAAGGGAAAAGGGGGCAGCAGGGGGGTGTGCTAGTAATGTGGGGTGATCTAAGGGTTTAAACACACTTACCCTTCTCCTAGTTTCGTTAGAAAAAGAGATCTCCCAAGGATATGACTTTCAACCTTGAGGTCAGTCAACCCTATTAGGAAGGTCTATTATTTTCTTATGACAAAAATGACTGATTGACACTTTTGGGAGATAATTTTAAATGCATTAACTAACTAAATTGCATGACTTAACACTAGAAATGTAGAATATTATGATAATAGAAATGGAAACAACAATTTGTAGGCAAATTTGAGAATGGCAAAATGATATGCACCTGGCCTAAAAAGCAGGTTCAGAGCTTTGTAGCAAGGTTGCTTCACCCTAGGGCGAATGGGTCCTAGTGCAAGGGTCCAAAATCCGATTTTGTAGTCCTTAGATCTTGGATCTAAGCTTTTGATTTCTCTAGGTTTGACTATCGGAAAGTCGAAAATGAAATGTGGGTGAGTTTTCATAGCTTGACAATAATGATGACAATTTTGCAAAATTGCTCTTTTGATCAATCTTCAGTCCTTCTCCACCTGTAAATCTGTACATATAAAGAGAGAAGATAAATGTTTGTTTTTGGGTGAATGGGGGTTTGCCATAGTCAAACCCTATGTTGGTAATTAAACTTTGATATTGAAATGATAAATGGAAGGAATTGGTAAATGAACAAAGCTATGTTACAACTCACCAAACCCTTAATGGATGCCCTTAGAGGATTGAAGTCTAACACATCACTTTAAGATTTGGATCTTGCATGAATTGGCTTGGTAGATTGTTTGATTTGGTGCTTGAATGCTTGAAGCCTACATAACAATGTTAACTTCAAAACATGACATGAGCATACACAAATTTTGACACAATGATATGATCTTGATTGCTACTATAGATGAGTGATAAATTTGCTCTTCAATGCCCTTGACAATAATATTTGCTCTTGTGAAAATTGCTTTCATGCTAGATGATGCTTCTTGCTAGTTCTTAGATTGAATTGATAAAATAACTATGTATTTATAGGTGTTTGTCTAATTTTTTGAAAATTAGATTTCACATACCGACAATTGAGACTTGAATTTGAATCATTAAAATGCAGCCAAAAAAATATTAAAAAATTGGACCTTGGCACTTAAAGGGGACACATTCGCCCAGGGGCGAATGGGTCCTAGGACCTAAGTCCATGACTCACAATTTCTAAGGTGTTTAAATTAATGTAGGCAATTGTTTAATATAGGTTTCCCTTTTGAAAAACAAGAATAATAAGGCTTTGGAATGCAAACATAGTGTGAAATTGTATATATATAATATACATTCAAAATACCACATAACATCATATAATAAAAATACCGCCATAAAATATGAAAAAATAAAAATACTAAAATGTCAATTAGTAAAACTTAGATGTTATGATATATATTAAAATTAGAAGAACCACAAACAACATTGACTCTCATGCTCAATAATTAGTTTGTCTTTAATATTAAGCACAATAGATTAGGAAGTGGAAGCATCCAAGTTAGTATGCACTGACTTGATGTTACACTTACTTGCGTCCTCTTTTTTTTAGCCACTTTGTTTGTGCAAAAAGATGTACAAGTTAGAATGCATATGCACTAAGTTCCTTTCCTCTTTGAGTGCAATTGATTACACTTTATTGTTGGAAATAGGATGCCATTTAATTGCAATCCTAAACATTATTTATTTCATGTATCTCCTAAGTCCTTGGAAAGTGTTACACAACACTATGATTAGAAAGAGATTAATATTTGATGAAATAATCATGTTAATTGACATTTGTAATTAATTCTAAATGTTAGGAACATGTGAGGGCATCCATTATGAGTTCCTAAATAATAGGGGCATATGGGGTGCCCACATGGTAGGTGACACTCACCTTGAGTTCAGTTAACTATTCAGAGTAAGAGATAACACTTCTAAATGCATGTAAAGATCCTAGGAGTTAGGGTTTGATGTTTGCATGCATGAAATTCAATTAAGTTCAATTCAGAATCAATTTAGTTCAATTATGGTTCAGTTATCTTTAGTTAGTTTTAGGTGAATGCTAGTTGACTTCAGTTAACTTGGAATGCATGACTAATGACTTGAGTTGCATGACATATAACAGGGACTACCTTTAGTTAACAAGGGATGACCATTTTTGCATGAATGGTGTTGAGAAATGTTTCAGTTAACAGGAAATGACTTGGACCCAACTTGGGCGCCCAAGTTGGCTTCTTGGAATTAACTCCTTTGCATTGTAAGATATTTTAGAAGGCTAAGTTAAGTGGGACCACTCTTAGGTGCCTACTTTGAGGGTGAAGCTTTGAAGATATTTACAGAATAAAGGTTGAGTTGACACTTCAGTTTGGAATGCCCAAATGCATGAAGATGAGGATTTGACATTGTTCTTCACAGTTAAACTCTACTTGGAAGAGATAGGCATACCTTTTAGAGATAGGCGTACCTTTTAGGGATAGGGCTTGAGCATTGTAATTGTAACTCATGTTGAGTTTACAAAGTTGTTTATTGCCTATATATCTCAAGCAAGTTGAAGAGAGTTAGTATCAGTTTTATTGTAGGCTGTGAAGAAGATTTGGTGAAGGCAAAAGAAGCATTCTCAAGCAAGAATTGGAGTTATTGTAATCTACTTCAGAGATTAAATAATACATTGATTCTTGGTGGAGTTTTTTTCCGAAAGGGTTTCTCCATGGTATATGTTGTGTATCTTATAATATCCTGTCTAATTCTTCTACAACCTTCTGTCTTCATTCTACAAATGATAAAATGAATTAGTTAGATAATCACCCACAAAGAATCTGTAACAAAGGAAAGAATACATATTTAGACCAGCAATCATAAAGTTTTACAAAGTATTAAGCTAAGAAAACACCCCATTTTTCAACTTTTGGTATCAGAGCTGAGGTTGGGTAGAGTATTGGAACGCCTTTCTCTTAAAAGATTGGAGGTTTTTTGGCTTAGTGGGAGCTTTTATTATTTTTGTTATTGCTGATTTTGGAAAATAAGTTTGTTACAATGAGTTTGAATTCTCGTTTAGAAATTGAAAGGTTCATTGGATCTAATTATGAGATGTGGAAACTAAAAATGGAGGATCTCCTTGAAGAGAGAGATTAGTGGTTACCTATTGGCAATGAGACAAATTCACCTACAACAATGTCAGATGAGGATTAGGCTAAGCTTGATAAGAAGGCAAGAGGGACCATAAGACTATGTCTTGCTGATGTTGTTCTCTTGAATGTTTCAGAAGAAACTACTACATAGAAGCTATGGAAGAGAATAGGTGATATTTATCAAACTAAAAGTCTTACTAATAAGTTGTATCTGAAAAGATAGTTGTATTCTTTAAAGATGAAAGAAGGTGATTTTGTTGCAAATCATTTGATTGCTTTTGATTTGATTATAAGTCAGTTAGCATCTGTAGATGTAAAGCTAGAAGATGAAGATAAATGCATTTTGTTAGTTTGTTCTTTACTAGAGTCTCGGGAAAATCTAATTGTTGCTATCAGTGGTAGTGGTGCAGATCCTAAGATGGACAATATAATTCCTACTCTCCTATCAAAGGAGATGAGGAGGAAGTCTAAAGAGGGAATTTGTGATGTCCCCTTCTAATTAGACACCTGTACGTTAGTAGATTAGCCTATCATGTCGACCCTCGTAGGCTAATGGTTCTGGATAGAGGGTCACTTGGACGGGCACTTGGTCGTCAAATGACAATGTTGATCTCTAGAGTATGGTGGCAGGGTGAATTGTTGTGTTTGGCATGATACTTGTGCTTAAATTAATGATACTCACCTTTTATTTCACCATCTTTGGCCTAGGGACCATGTGTCTTTAAAATGAAGGGGGTCACTTTATATTTTCTATTCATTCATAAAGTGAAAAAGTTATAACTTAAGTGAATAGTGCTCACTTTTTATGAATAGTGTTTTCAATGTAAAATTATAAATATCAAGAGAAGTTTGACCCTCTTCATGTATTAATGATTTTTGCTTAATGAACTTGGGAGTGTGGCTTTGGAGGAAGAAGGAGGCTACAGTTTCCTGATTTCTTGCAGTGGGTAAGCTTGGAGGGGCTTTGTTCTTCATATTTGAGCTACTTGAAGGTGTGAAACACCATCTTAAGGTTGTTTAGTTTTTGTTGCTTCATTTGGAGACATAAGTTGTTCTTTGCAGGTTATTCGAGCATCTTTTTGAGTGGGTTTTGGATGCCATAGGCTCCAATCACGTTTGCACAGGAGCTGCTTGCTTTTTGAGGAGCTTTGGGGTTGTTTTGAAGAGCTACAACCAACCGCCTTCTCTTGAGGGTTTCATTAGCACAAAGAAAGAAAAACGCCTATCTTGAGTGGATGCAACTTCACCAAAATGGGGCGCCCTTGCCCTAGGAAGCTCTCCAATTCAGATTTTGGTGGGAGAAGCTTGTATTTTAGTTAGTGTGAGCAATTTATTGGGGTTTAGTACTGTAGCAAGTTACTATTCACAGTGTTATATGGTTGTAAGTTAAAGTTTAGTATAATATATATTTAGTTTTTGATCAGATGTAAGTTATATGTTGTATGCAACTTATTAAGTAATAAAGAAGTCATATTTGGCCACTAAATTGAGCAATGAACTGAAGGTTGTTTCAGTAGTTTAATATTTGAAGTTTTCATGTATATGCTTGTTGATACTTTAGCATTATTGGCATCAAACTCAAAAATAGAAAAAAAAAAGAATAAATACAAACCTAAAACAAAAAAATCAGACCTACAAAACATAGTGAAAACAAATCAGCAAAGTGGTGGAACACTATAGTGGTATCAAAGCCTTGATCCTGCCATCTTGGAGGGTCAATGTTTCACATGAAAGGTCATACTAGGTACTACACTCGCAAAAGGGTGGAGCAAGTAGACAATTGGCAAGAGGATAACCCGTTTGAAGATATACCAATAGCAGAAATGGGTGACAGGGAAGAAGAATGTCCAAGAAACGAAAGAAGAAATGAGGAAAACAATGAAGACAAAGATGGTAGAGAGCTTTTTGAGCGGATGACTCGGGCTTTTGAAGGGTTCACAACAATAATGCAGCAGTTTGTTCCACAGATACAGTAGAACAAGGTTGCAGAGGATAACAAGAGTGTGGCTGGGACACCTATGGCATATCGTGCCCCTTCACGAACTGCAGATAAACCTACACATCCTACCTTTTTGAGGGATGAATCAGAAGAGGGTAATGCAGAAGAAGAGAGAGGAAATATTTGTAGATACTCTCATGGCCGCTAATGACGAGTGGGAATTGCTAACACCTCAGGTGAGAGAATGCATAAGCTTTGATAGATTTCTAAGTCAAAGGAGAGAGCATTATAGAGAAAGACCACCTCGGAGACTACGAGGACAAAACAAAGATCAACATAGTGACCTTAAGCATGCCACCAACAAACTCATGTTACCTACATTTGATGGTAGTGGAATGGTTACAACTCAGTCTTGGGTTCATAAGTTGGACACTCTCTTAAGTCTTCGACCTATGGAAGAGACAAATGCAATTAAGTATGCCACCTTACACTTGGAGGGAGTAGCTCATAATTGGCGGTATCATGGGATGGTCACGTTGCAGTATAACTGCATCACCTCTTACCAGGAGTTCGTGGATCAATTGGTTGAACATTTTGACAAGAAAGATTCAGAAACATATTTCAAAGACCTAGCTCAACTCAAGCAAGTTGGGAGTTTGGAGAGATATATAGGTGATTTTCAATGATTATTAGTTATGGTTCCCAACATATTAGAAAGAAGATTAGTTGTATTATTCATCGAAGGACTATCAAAACCATTGAGAGGTTGGATCAAAGTTTTTGATCCCTCAACCCTATAGGAGGCTATGAGAAAAGCGAGAAGCATAGAACTTGCAGCCCCACAAAGCAAGTTCTCATCTAAAACAAAGATGGAAAATCATTCTCTAAGAAGAATGAGAAATCAAATTCTAAAGGGAAATCAACAGCCCCATTAAACAAAGAAACCATCGATGACTTGCGCAAAAAGAAGTTGTGCTTCTATTGTAAAGGACCCTATCCATGACTGTCCTTTGAGGCCTAAGGGAAAGGCTAACCGAATAAAGTGGGCATTCTATGAGGACTCTGAATTTGAAAAATGAAACCAACGCATTGAGCATGAGGAATTCAAGGTGGAAAAATATGAAAATGAGATTGAAAATGGCATTGAAACGGAGGAGGAAGTAAAGCTTCAAGAAGCACGTCTCACTAGCATACAGCGAGAGGGCTCTTTCAGGATGCGAGGGGTCTTAGCTGGGAAGAAGATCATTACCTTATTGGATACAGGTACCACACATAATTTCATTGATGCAAGGTTGGTTGAAAGGCGTGTAATTCAAATAGAAGAATTTGATGGCATAAGAGTGAAGGTTGCGGATGGCTACACTCTTAACTATGATAGAATGATTCCAGATCTTCCCATGCGACTAAACAATTACAAATTTAAGGAAAATTTCTACATGGTGAACATGGGAGATACTGATATGGTTCTAGGGATGAAATGGCTTCATGACATTGGAGAGTTTACCCTTAACCTTCATGATATGGAGATGAGATTTAAGGTGGACAGAAGGAATCATGTGCTAAAAGCCATCCAATATAGCAATTTCAGAATGATATCTCTCAGTAGAATGGAGAGACTCATGCGACACGACATGATCAAGTGGGTAGTTGAGTGTATGTTGATGCCATCACAAGAGGAGCAACAAACCCTAGTTTATCATCTAGACATACAAGAGTTGAGGATTAAACACGCTAAGGTGTTTAGTGAGATTCCACCTGATAGACCACCAGACTGCGACATTGAGCACATCATCGAGTTGGAGGAGGGCGCTAAGCTCGTGATTGTCACACCTTATAGGCATCCTAAGTGTCTTAAGGATGAAATAGAAAAAAACTATTAAGGAGTTGCTCGCTATGGGACATATCAGGCCTAGTAAGTCACCATTCGCCTGATCTGTTGTGTTAGTGAAGAAAAAGGATGGTACCTTGCAGATGTGCATTGATTACAAATTGCTGAATAAAAAGACAATCAAAAATAGGTATCCTATTCCCTGGATTGATGAGCTGATAGATGAGCTACATGGTGCCCGTTGTTTTTCAAAAATAGACTTGAGATCGAGGTATCATCACATTTGTGTGAGGGAACAGGACATTGAGAAAACAACCTTTTGTTGCCATTGTGGACACATTGAGTTTGTGGTTATGCCATTTGGGCTGACCAATGCACTCGCTACGTTCTAGTCCACTATGAATAGGATCTTCCAATCATAACTGAGGAGGTTCGTACTTGTTTTCTTTGATGACATCTTGGTATACAACAAGGCTTGGGATGAGCATATTTCCCATCTAGATACGGTACTAGGTATTCTAGATAGCGAGTCCTTGTATGCCAAGGAATCAAAATGTGATCTGGGTATAATGGAGTTGTTGTACTTGGGCCATATTATCAACATAGAGGGTGTGCATATGGATCTCGACAAGGTCAAAGTTGTTGTTGAGTGGCCGACTCCCAAGAATCTTACTCAGCTTCAAGGATTTTTGGGCTTGTGTGGTTTCTACCACCGATTTGTTAGTGGGTATTCATTCCATGCAGTGCCACTTATAAACCTGACAAAGAAAGCTGCATTCTTGTCCTATCCTTGCATTACCAGATTTCACTAGACCCTTCAAACTTTAGTGTGATGCCTCGAGTGAAGGTATTGGCGGGGTCCTCATGCAGGACAAGCATCCGATAGCTTTCGAGAGTCAGATCTTAAGAGGACTAGAGAGGAGCTACAACATTTATGACAAGGAGATGTTGGCCATCATGCATGCATTGGCCAAATTCAAGAAGTACCTTGTGGGCAGCAAATTTTGTGTTAAGACCGACCATTACAACTTGAGGCATTTCTTAGGGCAGCTAGGTTTGACTATCGGAAAGTCGAAAATAAAATGTGGGTGAGTTTTCATAGCTTGACAATAATGATGACAATTTTGCAAAATTGCTCTTTTGATCAATCTTCAGTCCTTCTCCACCTGTAAATCTGTACATATAAAGAGAGAAGATAAATGTTTGTTTTTGGGTGAATGGGGGTTTGCCATAGTCAAACCCTATGTTGGTAATTAAACTTTGATATTGAAATGATAAATGGAAGGAATTGGTAAATGAACAAAGCTATGTTACAACTCACCAAACCCTTAATGGATGCCCTTAGAGGATTGAAGTCTAACACATCACTTTAAGATTTGGATCTTGCATGAATTGGCTTGGTAGATTGTTTGATTTGGTGCTTGAATGCTTGAAGCCTACATAACAATGTTAACTTCAAAACATGACATGAGCATACACAAATCTTGACACAATGATATGATCTTGATTGCTACTATAGATGAGTGATAAATTTGCTCTTCAATGCCCTTGACAATAATATTTGCTCTTGTGAAAATTGCTTTCATGCTAGATGATGCTTCTTGCTAGTTCTTAGATTGAATTGATAAAATAACTATGTATTTATAGGTGTTTGTCTAATTTTTTGAAAATTAGATTTCACATACCGACAATTGAGACTTGAATTTGAATCATTAAAATGTGGCAAAAAAAATATTAAAAATTGGACCTTGGCACTTAAAGGGGACACATTCGCCCAGGGGCGAATGGGTCCTAGGACCTAAGTCCATGACTCACAATTTCTAAGGTGTTTAAATTAATGTAGGCAATTGTTTAATATAGGTTTCCCTTTTGAAAAACAAGAATAATAAGGCTTTGGAATGCAAACATAGTGTGAAATTGTATATATATAATATACATTCAAAATACCACATAACATCATATAATAACAAAACCGCCATAAAATATGAAAAAATAAAAATACTAAAATGTCAATTAGTAAAACTTAGATGTTATGATATATATTAAAATTAGAAGAACCACAAACAACATTGACTCTCATGCTCAATAATTAGTTTGTCTTTAATATTAAGCACAATAGATTAGGAAGTGGAAGCATCCAAGTTAGTATGCACTGACTTGATGTCACACTTACTTGCGTCCTCTTTTTTTTAGCCACTTTGTTTGTGCAAAAAGATGTACAAGTTAGAATGCATATGCACTAAGTTCCTTTCCTCTTTGAGTGCAATTGATTACACTTTATTGTTGGAAATAGGATGCCATTTAATTGCAATCCTAAACATTATTTATTTCATGTATCTCCTAAGTCCTTGGAAAGTGTTACACAACACTATGATTAGAAAGAGATTAATATTTGATGAAATAATCATGTTAATTGACATTTGTAATTAATTCTAAATGTTAGGAACATGTGAGGGCATCCATTATGAGTTCCTAAATAATAGGGGCATATGGGGTGCCCACATGGTAGGTGACACTCACCTTGAGTTCAGTTAACTATTCAGAGTAAGAGATAACACTTCTAAATGCATGTAAAGATCCTAGGAGTTAGGGTTTGATGTTTGCATGCATGAAATTCAATTAAGTTCAATTCAGAATCAATTTAGTTCAATTATGGT
>VDFB02258775.1:0-61714 GCA_007258455.2 Sequoia sempervirens | reverse complement strand
GCCCCTGAGCCCCTAAGTCTTTAGGGTGTGTCTATCTTGTGTCTAGTGTCTTGTGTCGTGTCGTCGAGTATGTCCCTATCTAGTTGGTTCTTAACAAACAAGATACACTAGTATCACGAGGTTCAATCACTTTTGAGTATCCTGAGTCATGTCAATCACTTAGTTTAGTCTCCATCTTTGGTCTTAACAAGATGCATCCTTCCTACATCAGCCACATCAATCCCATCTTCCTTTTGATCCTATGGAAAAGGACATTTGAAATTGATTGTTTTATTGTGATGCTTTTGGAATTTTGTTTATCATTTGAGCTTCCTATTAAACCTTGTCAAGGTCACCACGATCCATCATATCATGGTGCACTTTGATTGGTAAACATAGGGGAAATATCTTGATCTTTTGTCTATTTCTGTTTGTTTGGTTGTCCCACATATAATCCACTAAGATCCTTGTGGTCTTGTGTTATGCTAGGGAACCCCTTGTGCTTGTGATTATCCCAATGCCTGGTATGACCAAAGTCACCATGACTTTGGGGGTGTTGGGATAGCCTCCTTGTCTTTTGTGTTTTTTTCATGCATTAGACACTAATCTACCTTGGTTCCTCATACCTTGGCATATCGTATCTGATGCTATAGCAAAAATCAATGCTTTGAAAATGGAAAAAATATAATTAGGATTGCATTTCATTTTCCATCCTTTTACATTGCATTTATCCTCCACCCATCTTGTCCCTAGCCTATGACTATTAATTTTGGTTGTGCAAACATTCACCTCACATCTCTTTTCTTTCTCAAGATTCCTATGGTTTTGACAAGTGCAGTATCACATCTATCACCTCTCATCTTGATATGTGATCCATTATCATACCCATCATCCCTCATTTTGATAATGATTACATGGAAAGTACTTGCCATAAGCAAAAGCAAGCATGATACACAAATAAATTACTATGCAAGCCCTTATTTACACGCATGCCCGCGCTAATTTAATTTAGATATTAATCCCATCATTCATGTAGGTTACATTCATTTATTACACCAACAATACTAAGGTCATCTCTGTTGTCAAATCCCTGGTCTATGACATGCAAAATGAGCAAATCAAATGAGATTGATACATAGCTATAATGACAACATGCCCATCATAGAAACAGGTGAATCTAGTCATTCATAAATCTTGGTCAATGTCATCAAATGTATAAAGTACAATTTGATCCCAAATGACGTCAATGTCATCTCATCTAGCATGGTAGGTTCATTGCATTTCATTTCATCTCATGTGCATTTATCATATCATGTTCATATTAAGTTGTTTAGATTAATATTAATTGGTTATTCTAAGCATCTTATGTTCATTTCATTATCAATTCATTGCATTCTCTTTTTAGGTTGTTTAGAGTTCTTATTCTAAACATATTAGTCCATATCATTAGTACATATGCATACATCATATTTTTTTCATTTAGTTCATCACATTGAATTTTCATAACATACATCAAATCATAATAATATGCCTAGAAAAATTAACACAGATGTCCATGTGATATGAACTGATTGATGTTTTTGGATCACATTTTCTGATTCAATCACAAGGATTTCTAAACATATCCATTACATGCATGATTTTTCTATCTCCGTGCATACATCACCCCTTGCATCACAAAGCATTAGTCCCATGTCCATAACATATAACATCATAAATCATCAATCACATCTTGCATCACAAAGTGTTAGACACAATGCATTTTATCCATGTCATCCACATAGGCATAAATATAAATCATCATAAACACATGCATATATCATAAACATCATCATCATAATTATCCATAATAAAACACACACATACACATGTGCATAAATAAACATACAACACATAGAACCACATAGTGTCGATAAGGGCTATCGCATATCGTATAAATATCAAAATATCATGTCCATCATATCCATCAATAATCATCAAATAAAATACAAGTACATGGCTATGAATCAAATTTAGAAACTACATCAATGAATAAAATGATGTGTATCTAATTTGCATTGTGGGATCTGTGGCCCATGTCCCTGTGTACTACACATCCACCCTACCCCTGTCAAAAACCTGTATCCTATCCCCTCTCCTCTATCCTCTCTACCCTATGTTGGCCTCATCTGACCTCTATGGGGAATCCAACACTGGTCCTCTGCACAGGGGAGTCTCTCGATAGCTGTTGTACCCTCATGTATGTGTCCCTAATGACTGTGAAGGTGCTAGCATCTATGGAACTGCTTGGACATATGGGGGTACACAACGTGTGGGATCTAGAATCTCTCTAAAGTAAGCCCCCATGTAGTAGCTGGACTCTCTCATATACTTGTCCCTCTCCGCTACCTATCCCTTGGCCATGTCCCTCTCTACCCTATACCTATCTCGTAATCCAACCAGGTACCTCCTCTCCTGATCCCATGCATCTTGTGCCATCCTCAGTTGGTCTATCTGTGCCTGCATCCGTGACATCTTCTCTATTGCTGCATCCCTCTCACCCTACATGGTCTGCATCTATGCCATCGCTGCCCCTACTCTCTCTAACACTGCCCCTGCATCCCCGACTGTCAGCTTTGCACACTTGGCCTTGTCTTAAAGCTCATCTCGCTCCCTCCTCAGCTCATCCCTCTCCCTCATCATCTCCTCCATTCCTCCTTGTATCTCTACTAGCTACCTCCTGAGGTCATCCCTCTCTACCTCTACCTCTAGTACCCATCATCCTACATCATCTGCTAGGGCCATATAGTCCCTCTCCCCCACTCTCTGCAGCCTTTCCACCTTGGCCTAGAACATATCCCTATCCACCTCTGACTCCCAGAGCTTATGCTCTGCTATCCTCAATCTTTCTAGAGCTCCTATCAGTAGTACATCTGAATTCTTTGGTTGTGGTGGTACGTATGGAACTATCGCCAGTGGATGCACCTATGAGACGTCCTCCTCCATTGCCTCCCCCTGTCCTCTCACCCACTGGTCTCCTCACCTCCTCCATCTCAACCTCTTTTTCTCCATCCCTCCTTTGTCGATCACCTCTCCTCCTGAATCTCCTCTATCTAGCCAATCTCCTCTCATCCTCTGAGTCGTATCCTAGTACCCCTACAATCGGGTGCATTATCATCATCTGTCTCGGCCTATTTTTTGTCCACCACACAGAGTATCGTACTGTCATCCCTACGTCTGCCACCCCTCCTCTCCCTAGATATGGCACCAGTTGCAATTCCTCCCACATCTTCCTTGCAAAGTCTTATGTGATATGATCACCCCATAGACACTCCCGGGTAATCCGTCAAAACCGTTATGGTCCTAGAGGGATGTCCTGCTAAACACCAAACTACCTCGTCACCCTATCCAGCTTGTGAAGCTCAACAATGTGTGGATCACATCCGATCAGGTAGCACATTGTGAAGAAATAACCCCTATGCCTCCTCTCATCCTCCCTCCATCCTGAGAACCATCGCCTCTGGTAAGGTCTCCATATGATTTGATCCCCTTGTAAATCATCCAACCTCCTCCTCCATGCCTCCAAGTCACTAACATCCAAATAATGTAGCCACCAACTGTACTCTGTCGCATACTAGTATGCTACTGGTAATGTCTCATCTTGTGCCCCTACTATCAGAACCTCCTACCTTGCCACACTAATATGCTCCCAAGCCCACACCTGGAGTAGTGTCACATGTGTAATGCTAAGGGCTCTCTTGTAGCACACCATGTGGATATCCCGATATAGCTGGGCCAACACACATGCACCCCATGAAAATTCTCCCTCCCTCCTTTCCACAATATGCTTGACAACCTCAATGATCTTGAGGTTGCAAAATCGTCTACTCGTGCATGGTAGTAGTATCCCGCTAATCATGCCACAAAGGTACAATGGCAGTGCAGGCACCTCCAATCCCAAGTACCCATCCAAGTCTAACTCCCCTCTGGATAGGGAGATCCGCCCATCCAAAGATTTCCTGAAAGCTCCTGTCTTGCTCTCTACCCTGGCTTTGTGTCTAGCTCACCAAGCACCCTCCGATGGGCAGCCGCAATATCCTCCATACATCCTCTAGTGTCGCTATCATTTCCCCTATCGAGAGATGGAATGTTGAGGTCTCTGAGCTTCATCGCTCCATCAATGCTATCAAGAGCGACGAGTGTGCTCTGATGTTGGGATATCCCAACATATGCAGTAACCCTTCATGTGCCAACGCCACATGGTCATGGGCCATCATTGCCTTGATAATCACCTCCAACACCACTGAATGCCTCTCTTGAGTCCTCAGTGTCTCGAAGTTTTGCATCCACATAGAACAGTCTATCAATCCTTTATCAATTTCATTTCTTTTTCTATCATTTTTCCCCTGCCCCAGGTTTCTGGTGAATTTTCCCCTATGTTGGCTGAATTCGCCCCTTTTCCTGTCTTCTTGTGAATTCACCTGTTTCATTGGAAAATTTGCCCCTTTTTCTCTAGTCTGCGAATTTGCCTATTTTCATGGCAAATTCGCCCCTTTTTCATGCGTCCATGAAATTGCTTGTCTTTTGGGCGAATTCGCCCTTCTCCTTGTTAGTGCTCTGATTTTCCTATTTTATAGGTGAATTCACTCTTTTCTTGCCTATTCGTGAATTCACCCTTTTGTTTAGCGAATCCTCCCTTTTGTTTGGCGAATTCCCCCTTTTGTTTGGCGAATTGGCAAATTTTCCCTTTCTGTTGCTATCCATCGAATTCACCTCTCTTCTGGTGAATTTGACTTTTTGTCATCCTTACGAATTCGCCTCTTTTTTGGTGAATTCACCCATTGTTTGTCCCCCTGTGAAATCGCCTCTTTATTTTCCAAATTCGCCCCTCTCCTTTCTCGCCTGCGAATTCACCTATCCTACTAGTGTATTCGCCCTTATTCATCCAGGCGATTTCAAAATTGCCTTTTCCCAATTGTGGTCACCTCTGTGTTGGGTGAATTCTCCTTTTCTGGGAAGAGGAAAATTCACCCTCCTCTTTGTTTGGCGAGTTTTCCCCTAAAATGGTGATTTCTCCTTTTTTGTCGCCTACCACTATGGACGAGAAAATTCACCGTATGGACAGGCGAATTCGCCCCTCTGTCACGGCTTTGTGCACTAGTCTGCCCAAAACCCCCAAAATTGAAATGCATTAAAATTGCAATCACAAATCACAAAGTGGATTTTGAACCCTACCTTGTGGGGTACCATGCACTCATAGTAGTACTAGTGCAACTCCTCACCTTGGTGGATGAGCTCACCATCTACAAATCCCTCATCCTCATTGCCGCTCCCGTCAGCCATCCTCGTCACTCACTTCCTCTCTCTCTTGTTGAGTCAACTGCCAAGTGTACAAATGGTAAATAGTAATTTTTAAAATTATTATTTATAACTTTTGCCCCTTTTTAAATTTTTAAATTTTGGGTACCTTTTACCCTTTATTTAACCTTTTTTTAATTAATTTAATCCCTTTTCTTTTGTGGGCCACCATTTGCACCCTGTTTTTCTGTTTTCCTCCGTTCAAAATCCATTCTTCATGGTTTTTTGTGCTTTATTTCATGGTATCCTCCATTTCTCCATATCGAGAAGTCGCCCGAGGCCCCCTTTTTCTTCCCCATCCACCCTCTCGAGGGGGCATACCCTACCATTTTCCTCCATTCCTCTGTCCTGTCCACTTCCTTGCGAAACTAGGGCAATCTTCTTCACTTTCTATGATTAGACAGCCTACACAACTTTTCCCACACTGGGATATCACTTTCTAGTCCTTTCTTCTATTGAGTCGTCTGTATTTTATTTTTCTTTGAAACATTGTTATTCTAACAGTATTTTGAAGAGGGGAAAAATGTAGACATTGGAATTTGACCACCCCTATATGGTCAAATTCATCCCCTTTTATTCTTATATCCTGCGTCCCTCATCTACGTTAATTAAATAATTTATTATTTAATTAATATTCCCCTTTTCTAATGTCCCTAAGATATTTAATTAAATAATTAAATACTTTATCCCCTTATCCCCCTTTCTTCTCTAAATTAAATAAATACTCTAATTTAATTTATTCATTTGCCTTTTATGAATTTAAAGTAATTTTAAATTCATCATTTTCTCTCTCCTTGTACCATCCTCCATAATCCTCTTTAATCTAGATTAATTTAATTAATCTATGATTAGGATGTGCACACCCCTAATAAGGATTTGTGTCACATCCTCCATAATTCTCCACTTGCCCTTAATCCTTCATTAATTCATCTAATCCCTTGTTTGCACAACTTTAATTACTTGATTAGGTCAACCTAATCCTTATGCCATTTATGGCATACCCCCAAGTCAACCTTCATTAATTGCTTTCTCCTTTTGGATAAGGCAACCCATTCCCCATGTGAATTTAAAATTCACATTTATTCTTCTTAGGTATTTTAAGGAATTTTTAATTCCTCCCCTCTTCCCCATGTGGATATTTGAGGAATTTTAAATTCCTCATAAATCCTGTCACCCACATAGAGATAAGGACCTCCTTTATGAGGAGATATTGTCTCAATCCCTAGGTACCATAAGGTACCTCCACCTCACCTCCCTTTTGACACCTCTCTGGAAACATGGTAAGATGTGAGGGCTTGTGAGTTCTCAACTCACCCTAGCCCTTGATCTTGTCCATGGTGGCCTAATCCTAAACCTTCATTTTTCTACAAGCATTTCCCCTAAAATTAGAGGATTTTTCCCTCATTTGCACCATTCATGATCAACACATTTTGGAATTCTAACACTCAAGCATTCACCCAAGCCAAGAACCTCCATTGTTGCAACTTCATTTGCATCCACCTTGTGCATCCATTGTAATACCCATTTGCATCATTGCATTCCTCATCCTCCCACGATCATCTAGAGCTAGGTTGCATGCTATTTTCCATCCGAAGGAGCAAAAATTTAAACAAATCAACAGGGCCAACCAACTCATCAACTTGGACAAGGTAACACATTTCTTTTTATCTTTTGTTTTGTTCAAGTTCAACTAGGCTAATCATTGAGGTGTTGTTTGTGCTTTCCTTGTTTGCATTTCATTTGTTTTTCATTTTAGACTAGGAATTCACCTGCACACATTAGGTTTGCTACTATTTTTAAAAGAAATTTTGTAGGATTATAGTCTAGTTTACAAGTTAATATACTAGAGTTGAAAAGGGTTAATGAAATAATAGTCTAGGCTTTTAGCTAGTAAAGAAAAGCATTTTCTGTTGTAGAAGGGGAATGAAACTCAACATTGTAGTTATAAGGAAACACAAAAAGCTAAAAGAATTAAGGATTGTTATCATAAGCCATACAAGAGGAAAAGTTGCTTCAGGCTAGCAAAGACATGATAATATAGTCATCTTCAAAGTGCATGATATTGTTATTTACTATACGAGAAGAGTATTGGTTGTTGACAAGATAATAGTGAGGCCTCTTCAAGTCAATACATGGAAGACAATATCAATGTAAGTGATGGGGCATCTTTGGTAATGTTATGAAAGTATAGTTGTTTATGCATAATAGAGCACAACAATAGTGTAATGTTAAAATATCAAAGGAATAGTTTAGTACCATTTACAAATACAAGGCAAAGAGGATAGCATTCATAAAGGATGAAAAAAGTGACAACCCCTTGATCAACAAAATACCATATATAGTGGCAAATTTCATGACTGTCATAGGTCAGAAAGGGCACAATTTAAAAAAGAAAAGATGTGAAAAGGACAGAGGATTTGAGATGAAAGAAAAGGTGTGACAATGAAGGAATGAAAAGGACAGAGGGTTTGAGATGAACCATGATTAACATCATGTTGAGCATGGTCATGTATGACTTGCAACTCAAGCATCTTCATCCCCAAAATATGAGATACTTATTGAGGAACATGTATTGATTGCCATGAGTAGAATATGGGTAGAGTTAAAGAAACTGTCAAGGTGGAATGTTAAGGTAAAAGTTCAGTTAGCATGAATATACAATTTGAAGACTTAGTAATAGACATATGGATATCTTAAAGCTTTCACCATGACAGTCTCAAGGAATCTACTAAAAATTTTACTATGTAGGCATATATCACAATTTGTGTGAAGACATGATTGGCATGTTAAAAGGATTAGTGAAGTAGAGTTTATAGATATTGAGGAAGAGGAAGGAAAATAGTGAAGGGAGAGTGATATCCAAATGATGATAGTGGTGCCATTAAGAGTATGAAGATCACTAAAGACAGGGGCAGTAAAACACAAATGGTAGTCATGTGTGGTAAGATCTAAAGATTAAAGAAGACATTAATACTAAGGAAAGGCACAGTACAGTCAAATGTGACCATGTGGAGGAGGACATTCAAGGATGATTGTGATGACAGTCAACAATTAAATGACAATCAAAGTTGACAATGGACAATGGTTGTGAAACAATCCATGATAAAGTGTAGTAAGAAGGTAATTTAGGACTCTTTATGTCATTTTTGACATGTGCAAGGTAGCCCAATGGATAAGTATGCAACTAAGGGGTAGTTTGAGACTATTGGAGGAATTTTTCAAGCACTTATGAAGGTTTTGAGTGCCCAAAACCCATTCTATCCAGCCCAAGGAAGTTTGGAAGACATTTGCAAGTTTTGAGGAGGTTGTTTAGACACATCATCAAGTTGGACCTAGAAATAGGGGCGGTTGAAGACTTTTCCAGCCATTACCAAGTGTTTAGGAGCCAAATGAACAGCCTTGTTCATAGATGAGTCAAAGAGGATGAATTTTCTTCATAAAGTCACCTTTTTGGAGCACTTTTGGAGGCTCAAAAATAGAACCAACTCAGCTAGACACCCAAGAAGATTTGACCAAGCAAACTCATGTGACACTTGTTCTTTTTTTTCCTCAAGCACATGTTCTTTGTTGCAGCAAGTTGTTGCACAGCTATAAGGCTCATCTTTCAGGATTTTTTCAATTAGTTCTTGCTATTTATGAGCTGCATATTGTAACTTTTATGAGTTCTTTCAAGCATGAGTGATATTGTAACTCATTTTCAAACTTGTACAAGTTGTAAAAAACACCTTTTATCAATAAAATTTAGTTGATTTTACCTTCTCAAAGCTTGTTTCATTGTGTGAAAAGTGAATATTGATGAATGTACTTGTGAAATCTTATGTACTTCCTCGTATGTATGTCTCTTTCAACACCTTTAGTCAAGATAGATCATATCTTATATGCATGTCATAAGATTGTGTCAAGGATAGAAGCAACAACAAGTGAAATATTCTTTCCTTCTTGAGTTGTGAGTGTCCCACCTTTCTATGAAACATTTATGCATAGGTATGATGAAATTTTGAGTTGTGTTATGCTACAACTGAATCATTGAACAATTGTGTGTGTCAAATAGCAAGTTATAGTTTTGAGAAAACAATTTGGTGCATCACCTAGTTAGTTGTAGTTAATCATTTTAAGAAATTTTAAAGTTATTTTTAGTCACCTTCTTACCCTTTTCCTTCAAAATAAGTAGGATTGATCAAGTTCTAGGTGATCAAACAAGAAGAACCAGCCTTCTCTGGAGGTTCATTCCAAGTTTTAGGCAACCCACAGGCCTAGGAATGCTCCCATGTATCAATGGGTAGCTAAGTTAATAGCTTAGCTTCAGGTGCATACTTTGTTGATAACAATACAAAGGATAAAAACAACTAAACACACCAGAAAAAAGGGTTAATATTATTATGTACCATTAGAAATCATGAGAAGTTTGGAAGTGTAACAGCCTTGCATGCACATTATGTTTTACAATCACTTTGGTGTTTGTTCCCTTAACATGTTTTAGGTTCATTTTAGCATGTGTCATAGCCTCTTCTTGACCACAATGTTGAGCTTTCATTTATTTTTGTACAATTCTACATAAGTGTTTTCTTATCCTTGTTATCCTAATGTGTTTTAAGATTTCAAGAATTGAAGTTGCTTGGACATGAGTATAAACATCCAAACAATGTGCTAGAATTTAGAGACTAATTTAGTCATTAGGTGGTAGCTTTTAATGTATCTGCCATCACCTTTGCATTTTTAAGTATTTGTAATGTCTTTGTCACATGTTAGAATGACTCCTAAGACCTTTGAGCATATTTCTTTCCCCTCTAAGTTATATTTTTGAGTAGAGTTGTATTCTTCTATTGTTCTTCATACTTTAAGCTTTCATTATTAGATTTTTTTGAGTCTCATAGTAATCTACAATAATCTCTTTAGAACTCTCTTGTAGGTTTCAATATACAACAACATTACTTTGATTTCCAAGATCTCCATTGAATAGTTATTATATTCTTTCAACATATTTGTGAGGATTTGAACCTCTACTTATAGCAAGTTCTTCCATTGCAACTTGATTTAGGATTATGTAGTTTTAATCTCTTCTATTGAGGTGATAGAGTTCTCTTCTTCTCTTTTAATATTATTTTCTTAGTGTAGAAACCATTTGTGTTATAGGTACTTGTGGGATTCCATCTTTCCTTCAATCTATTTTATGCACACTAGTTTTCTTACCCTATGCAAACCTTAGGGATAACATTCATATCATTTATGGTTTTTCTCTTATTCATTAGATGGAGAACATACAATTTTCTCCTTTTTATCACTTGTCTATTGTGGAGGTTAAAAGACCAAAATAGGGGTTTGATCATTCTTGAAAAACTCCTATACAACCCCAACCATTTTTCATTTCTTGTAGCTATAGGTTATTATTGGTGAAGGTATTCAATTACATGATGGCTTTCTATATCTTCCATTTTCTATCATCTTATTGTTTTCTTTTGAAATAAAAAGATTAAATCTTATTAAATTTCAATTTTCATTGTTACTATGTGATCTACTTAGTTTTTCCCATTTTATTTTTACATATATTGAGAAGTGAATCTTGGCCAATCCTATTGTATGGACTACAATGTGATGCAAAACCATCCACATGAAGTGTTGGAATCCTTCATAAAGGCTTCTAGATTCAATATCTAGGTTTTTCTCTATTTTGTATTTACAACTATATAGTTGATTTAATAAATTTATAACTTGTAAGTATGTAAATCAACATTTCTCAATTTTCATTATGTTTTAACTTATTAGGAAACTTTATTTTCTCAAGGGTAAAACATGTTAGGTTTAATTATATATTTTTCTCTTTATGTTAGATTAGACATATTATTTTGTTTTAAACAAGGGCTAGTTGATTCCGATTTAGTGTCCTTTAAAATCATTTGACAAAGATGAATAGCCTTTTTTTGTTGGATTAATTTTCATACACTAGATTTTGATGAGCCTAATACTCTCTTACACTTAAAAAAAAATTCTTTAATCCATTTTTTTCTTAAAACACTTCAATGTTTTTTAAAACTATTTTAAATTTTCTTATTCATCATTCTAGATTGTGTGTTGTGAGGCCTTTCCTGAGCTTCATGACTTGGTCTCTTTAATTTATTAAATTTTTTCATATAAGCTATTGAAACATCATAATTTTTCACTCTAATACTTTTTTTATTCCAATTAGATTAGGCCCTAATTTTACAATTTTTCTTCTGATTTGGTTGAAACAACTCTCCCCCTCTTCCTACTATTTCTCAATAAATTTCTTCACCCAATAAATCATTTCATGATACAAATGTAGGCTTTGATCATGGGGTTGCATTAAACAATATTTATCACTTTGAAGTGTTGGACTTAAACCAACAACTTATGGACTATCACACATTTATGATAAATGAGAACATATCTAGTGTTGCTACCCCCTATAGGTCATCTTGATGATCTTAACTTCTTATGAAGGCTTTCTCACATTGTGCATAGTGATGTTCTAGCTCCAGTATTTTCTCGTGAATGTAGTCAAGAATCATAATCAAATATCACTAAATATGGCTACTAGTGTTGCAAGGCTTGGGAGATCGGATCCTTCAACCTCTAGAATGGCGAGGAACCCAATCCATTCTTATGGGTTTTTTCCCATTTTGTAGACCTTGTCCTTTGGACTTTGTTTTGGGCAACTTGGAACCTCATTACCTTGGTTTCATAGTTTTTTACCTTATAATCTATGACCTCTTTTCATTTATCTAGTGCTACTATATCTACTGGTGGTGAACCACCTTTATACACCACAAATACCTATGATTAACCAACTCATGCAAAATATCAATAACCTCCAAAAATAACTTGCTTCATTGTTTACTTCTACACATGTACTTATATAGCCATATTATCACTAGGGCTTGGTGTATCTACTTATTCTTTCTACCTCATTGCTTGGAAGATTTTAAGTTCCCTAGTTTAAAAAATATAGTGGCAAGGGTGACCTGTAAAAATACATATCCATTTTTATAACATTGTGCAATAGTTATATATTTCAAGACTTGTTGTTAGCAAATAATATTTTGTAGTCACTGAAATACACCATGTTCATGTGTTTTTTCTTATTACTAGACCATTATATTTATTCTTTTGAGTAGTTATTCAACCAAATCCTACAACATTTTTGAGCTAATATTGGTCCCCAAGTCATGTTCAATGACTTGGTACACTAAAAACAAGGTGCTTGGGAAAAGGTTATTGACTTCATTTTTAGATATTAGTCTCTATTTTCATAGATTCCATAAGTAGTGCCCAAATCAGACATGTATTAGGTTTTCATTAGAAACCTCCAATTATTGATTATGGACAAAATTATTCTTATGTGTTATCCATACTTTTATTATTTGTGCATGACCTTACGAGATCACCAATAGATAGTAAGCCAATTTAAGCACTAGCCTCCTAGGATCCTCTTATGTTATCCAACTGTTCATCATTTAAAAATTATAAAAAGAACAAAAATTTCTTCAAAATTAATACATTTGAAATTATTAACAACACTTCAGCCATAACACCTTCTTTTGTTTCCATGTCTCTTTCTTCTTCAGAACAATAGAGAAGAAAACAATTTTCACAATTGTCAAAAACTCTTTATTCTATTTTGTAGTAGCTCTTGAATAATATATTGGTTTAGCTACCACCAATCCAAAAATTGGATACCAATAAACCCCTCCCACCTTCTTACGACCCAAAAGTCATTTTGTCGATTCGATAGGGTTCTTGGACATGATATTTAACAATGTTTGTGTCTCAAACATATCATCCAAGACTTCACTGACTTAATTATGATCTAGGTCTCTTATGTGAATGGAACAAGGAATAAGCTTGTCACCAAACTAAATCAAAACTTGTAAATATATATGCAATGGAGTGAATTTTCACCCCTAGGAAAATTCCACATTTACACTACCTCCTACCATAGAGAATTAAATCTAATAATGCAATCCCTATTTCCACCACCTTTCCCTATTCACTTGGTAGTTGTTTGCATCTCTGTGGGGGATATTTTGTCTAGGACACTAGTGTGGCACACAGACATCTATGTAGTGCACTGCCATCCTGACATGATTCCCACCTTTGGAATCCATAGAGGCGTTATATTCCTCCATTGGATGTGAAGTGTAACATTTGTTGCTCCTTGGACCAACTTTGAATGAATCCTTTGCCTCCATTTTTCTTTCAAATTTCTATCTTCTCCATTCAACTCATCTTCTTCACATTCATCTTGATCATTATGACAATCTACACACTTCTGCATTAACTTTCAGCTCCTTCAAGCATCACCACCTCCATTGAAGCTAAAAGTTGTGCTTTTTTTGGCTCATTCTCCTCATTGCGGCAACATTGGTCTTGGAAATCTTGCAAGCTCACTCCTTCCTCCATTTTCCTTGAGAGCACGTGATTGAGAAGGTGATATCCTTCCACTTTTCATTCACTTTGTGTTATCATATTGATATTGTAGCATATTATTCTTGCTTATTGCTTAGTATCTCTATTTCTACATACTCTCCTTTATCACATTTCTACAATTGTTGCTATCTAGCTATCTGTGGAGGTGGAAACACCAAAGCAAGGGATTGACTAAGGAAGTCCTCTAAACATAGCCCCAAAATTTTCTCATTCTTGTGTGTGTAGGTTATTTATCAAGTGAAGGATTTGAAGACCTCAACATGCGGGTTTGAAGGTCCATTTCTACCACCTTTCTCTTATCAAATTCTAGCTTAGTAATTTTAAAGTATTCTTCTTGTTGTGTTGTTATTTCTTCATTTTCCATCTTTGTTATAGCATAAAATTGTATTGGTCAATCTGTTAGTTGGTTCCCTAGTGTTTTTGTTCTTACTTTACTCTTTTTTCTCGTACGAATGCTAGCACCCCACTGAGACACCAACACGCCGTGCTAGAGTCTGTGTCATGCATTGTCATCCTTAGGTAGTGAGTTGCCTAAGTTTCCAATGTGAAACCTAGGATTTGACTCGTTTGAACCCCTGAGACATCCGAGTTAGCAAAAGGATAATGATAGACCGGTTGTCCTTCATCTTCAGCCCTTAGACTTTAAAAAATTTCTAAATCATTCATCTAGCTTGAGGTAGATCAGGGTAGCCTGTTGTTTGGGGACCTTCGTGACCTGGGGTCTTGAGCATCTGATCCCCCTCCTCAACATTTTGGTGAATCCGACGTGAACTATTTTGGTTTCATTTGTTAGTGTTGAAGGAATCTTCTCTCACATTCTAGGTGTGTTGTAGGTGTGTGTGTTGCAAGGCACATAGCCTTGCAACCCAACCTACAATCCCTAGTGATGTAGTCAGAAGGGTCCCTAGACATTGTGGAGCGAAATCTAGATAGGTAACTATCTGATTGTTGAACCTTTGGGGTATCTTGAGGAATTCCTTTTTGGAGTACATAAAATATGGCCTCTTTTATGCATCTTCTCATTCCTTTTGCATAGCTTGTGAATGGATCACCTGTTATAACCTTTAGATCACATGACTTTCCTATGAATTTGAATAGAGAACCCTCTCCTCTATATATTCTCGCTTGTATGAATGAGAACATCGTGATTGGTGTTCTAGTTGATCCTATGCGTTGTGTTAATGTTATAAAAGAGGAGATTATACTAATAGATTTCTGGCATAGGGATGGGTATGATGAATCAAAGAGCACAATACATACACATGATGGACTCTCGATCACTCCAATTGGCTCTATCACCCTTTCTATCATGGTAGGACCCATGACTGTAAATGCCCTTTTCAATATCATCCCAAAGTTTGACATGTTTTGAGTGAAGCTAGGCATCCCATGGCTAGTTTCCATGAACGCAATCCCTTCGGTGATTCATAAATGTTTGAAGTTTTGTCATGAGGGCTTCGTGCACATTGTGCACAACACTATATATAAACCTCTAGTGTCGCGTGGGGCCTATTCGTTAGATCACTTCTAGCCTGCCCTTTTTGGTTTGCTTCCTCCAAGGATGGACCTATTTTATCACACTTATATTAAATATAAGAATGAGGGAATTGTGCCAAAGTTGAACTACCCTATCTCCCCTTACCCTATCTCTCAAAAAGGGAAGGGGAAGTCTGCTTGCACCCAGGATCCTTCCTCTTCTTTTGTTGTTTCATCTACTTCTACCTCTCATCCCTCTGTGGCACCCTTAGCCTCTTCTCCCATGCCTCACATGGGGAGTCTGATGGTGCCCACTTGGAAAAATTCCAAGCATCAGGTATTCGATTTTCTTGTCTTAACCACAGTGTTGAGGCCCGTTGCCTATGGTAAGGGGAAGGGCCCTCGTGCAATTGCCCTTGTGTTTTAGCCTCCTTGGCCTCCTACTACTCTTGCCCCTAGGGCAGTGAATGGGAAGAGGCCCATCGCTGAGGCACCTGATTCTGCTTCCCCACCTATTTCAGTCTTTGCTCCTGTGCTTCTTTCTCCTGCTCTCATCCAAGATGTTTCCCTTCCATCAAAAATAGTCATGGAGGACATGCCTATGGTGAAATAGGAGCCTATTGATCCTTCTCAGGTAGTGAGTTATAGTTCCTGAAGCCAAAGAAATTGGATTGCACATGAGCGTAAGTGTCGAAGGAAGTATTTGGCTATTGAGCAAGGTGGCTCATGGAAGGAAGAAGAGGAGGCACTGACTCCTGTCTCAGTATGTCCTATTGTGCCCCCCTCTTCTTCTTCTTTTTCTTCAGTTTTCGTCACCTTGATCTTGCTTATGACTCTGCCCACGAATGTTGATGACCCTCACCCTAAAAGGGTGAAGGTGTTCAACGCTCCCTTAGTAGAGCCTCAGCTTCTGATGTCCCTTCCGAACATCCCTCCATTTTCCCAGCCCATGGATATGTTGAACACCATGGTGGTGATATTGCATCCTTGTCCTCTTCCTCCTCGCCTTCCTCTTTGTTTGTGGGGATCATGCATCCTTCGATGAAGTGTAAGTTGGAGGACAACCTCGCTTCCAATGGAGGTTAGAAGAAGGGATTGCCTTCTTCAGGAGAGGGTTCTGCTTT
Organism: Sequoia sempervirens; assembly: GCA_007258455.2. NCBI lineage: Eukaryota > Viridiplantae > Streptophyta > Pinopsida > Cupressales > Cupressaceae > Sequoia > Sequoia sempervirens. The sequence continues at coordinate 45,353 of VDFB02258775.1, read as the reverse complement.
GGCTTTTTTCATCCTTGTAACGAAGGTAGCCCTGACGTCTCTTGAGTTCGTCACCATGTCTCTTGATGATATTGAAGGTGGATCACAAGCACCTCCTCCATCTCCCATTCATTTAACACATGGCACTCCTATCAAGTGCATGTTTAACTTGGTTGATGATGTCCCATCTTTGTCGGTGATCTTTACAAGATCAATGACGTTCACCTCACAGGAGTTGAGTGAAGAAGACCTTGAGGGGCCCTTTTCCTTAGCTCTTGTTGTAGGAGAGTTAGAGGGTGCTCCCCTTGTTATCCCACCCTTATAGGTTCATCCTCCCTCTCCCTATAATGATCTAGATTGGGAGAATGACAACCTCCTGGTTGATGAGGACTAGGAGAGCACCTCTTCTTTATCTGTAGATTAGACTTGTGTGTGTGTTTTGTTTCCCCATGCTTTTTTATGTGTTCTTGGAGGACCCTTGCCACCCTCGTAGGTACTTGGATACAAGAGTGAAATTGTGTCATAAATTTTTTCTATTTGTTGCATCATTCTTCTATTTGTTGTGCCTTGATTTTTGACAATTGGGGATTGTTGATGGTGTTTTTTGCATAGCAAAAACTCAGATAGAATATAATATCAGGTAAATTTCTATCAACAAGCCTCAAGAGATAACCGCAAGGTCTCTAATGTCAGGTCTTGACAATGCATAAACAACTCAGTGATAAATGTGAAAATGTTGGTAATCACAATGGGACCTTACTACAAGCAAATACTGAATCTTTAATTCATCAGATCTAGCAATATGATGATACTTCAATCCTAAATCTAACCCAAATGATAGAATAAATAACGAAAGATAAGGGTTTCAGAGAGATTTCTAAATTAAAACTACTCCTAAGATTAACAATGCAGATGATAAAACACCTGAAATGGACCAATCCCTCAGAAACTGATTTCTACTTGACCCAGATGGATCTGCAATCTTATAGAAATAGTGCAATCTTATAAGGAATTAAAGATTTTTAGATCATGAACATTCATTCAAAACAACCCTATTGCAATCGAAATGAATAAACCCTCACAATTGAACTAAGCCCAATGAATATAAAAGTCCAAGCTAACTTTGCAAAGCAACTAACAATCGGTTGGTTGCGAAAAGTATGGACCAGAGATTGCTCCAACACTTCAATTACTAAATCATAAACACTATCAATTTATCTAACATTAAACCTAATGCATTTATCAAATAGCTTAAGCAATTCCAAAGATAGAATCACAAGAACTATGCAAGTTAAATCAACACAAGAGAATTCACCAAAAGCACAATGTCTCCAATTGTATTGAATCACTCAAAGTAGAAACAATTCCAGTATTATGTTACAACACTTTCTCAAAATGAACTAACTTCTAACTCTTGCTCTACTGCTTAATTCACTCTAGCATCAAAACTATCTATCTGTCTAGCCCTTACAAATGAGGTAGAATGCCATATTTATAGAAACCCCCAAGGCATGTCGACCTAATTAGAATTTACAATAATAATAAATGGCCACAAAACAAGTCAGCCAAGAGGAATTCAAAATAAAATAGAATATGCATTAAATGCGTGAACTCCATCCAGGTCGGCCTGGGATCTCCAATAGAATTCGGTCCAATGCATGCAAAATAATAGGGAAGCACAAATTTTGATGTAGCCTTACATTAACTGCTTTCCCCTTTGTCTTTATTTCGATCCACCCTATCATGCACCATCACAAGCACCTTGTCCAAGTCGGCTATAGGTGGAAAAGGTAAAACCTTAATTCTTATTTCAATGAATTTAATATTTTCCCTTGATTGCTCCACCGACTTATCCCATTCAACCTTGTTGGTCTGATATCTATCAATGACTACAATATAAGTGGCCGCATCATCCAACTGATGTTCACTAGTTGGATCCTCAATGACTGGAGAATATACATCTCACCACCATTTCTTCAACTGCTCAAAGCTCAAATGATTTGGTGCGAAATTCCTTCTCCCTGTCATCACCTCAAAGAAAGAAATGCATCTATCATGGATATCAGTCAGGGTATCCTCAATTTGCCTCCTCTGCTTATAAATCTTCTTCAAAACCTTTTGTCTTATTTGCAAGGCTTCAAACCATTCCCAAGGTTCTGCAACTCTAGAGGAAGGGAGAATTCCATCATTCACCAGCTTATCCTTAGTGTATTCCATGATGGTCTTGGTCTTTTGCAACAGGAGATCTACATCCTCTTTATCTTGAGCTAGTACATCTTTCAACCAATCTATTGCCCTCATTGCATCTCCTCTGGTTGAAAGGATGTATTTGATAGCATCATCTCCTTTAGTCTGCACCCCTTGTAACCAGTTTACTGTGGCACGAGTGGTGGCCTTCATTCTTTCCAGCTCAGGTATAGTTTCCTAGGGCAGGGAACTTGCAGCAGAAGATGAGGAACTAATGGATTGCAAGGGTTTCATCAACTATTCCAAATATTTCTTAAGTATTTCATTCTCTTTCTTCAGCTCTTGCTTAGTTTGTTGTTCCTTCCTCAATCTTCCCAAGATTGTTGCACTTGAAACCTCATATTCTTCAATATCTTGTTCCATGGAAGTGGGTCCTAGGTTGATAGTCTGCATGTTGTAATCACTCCCAGTAACCTCATCTCTATTATTTTCTATGGTAGGAGTAGCAATGTGGACCACTCTGTTGTTTGCTTCATCCCTTTCGATCTTGGAGATGACCTTGGCCTTCTTCTTTCCTTTACCTTTTCCTATTTTTTCCAGTAGCTCATCCCAATTGGGAGGGGTATCATCCACAACAATTTGTTTTCTCTTTATTTCTCTATCAAGCCAACCTGGAACAATAGACTCTGATTGTATTTCACTTTGTCCCACTTCTTCCTGTTGACCCTTGGGTGTATCTTCCTGCTTCTCATGAAACTATTCATCTTTATCATGTTCTTCTCTGCCATACTCCTCTTCTTCATGCACTAGTGATGGATTCTTAATAGGTGCTTCCTCTCTCTGAGGAGGTCTGTCTTCTTCACCTCTAGTAGGAGAATCCTTATAAGTTACCAAGGGAGTCTGTAGGTTTTTATCATTTTTTGCAGCTGCACTATGAAGTTCACCTTCTTGAAATTATTCTCCCCCTTCACTTGACAGGTGCTCCACATCTGCTGGTTGTTCTGATGCACCATGTGGCTCATGGGGTGGAGAAGCCTCTTTATGTTGTTCTGTAGCAAAGGTTTATGGAGGAATATCCTTCCTTGGCACATTGTCCTTGGGAGAAGGAGTTCTTGATCTCCTTGTGTATACCTGTGTCTTCTCTCTAGAACTTTCTACATTTACCACTGTTGAAGGATCAATTTCACCTTTCTCCTTGGAAGGTCCACCCTTCTTTCTTGAACCCCTTATTTTTTTCCTCTTTTTAGGTGCTAGGGCACCGTCCTTTTCTTCTCCTTCACTGGGTTCTTCCTCTACAGATTTTTCTGTCTTTGAAGTAGCAGTCCTCTTCTTTGCTTTTTGGTTTCCTCTGTTTCTCCTGCTCTTCTCCTTGGAAACCTTTGATCTTAATCTTAAAGGGAGAATCCAGCTTGGTCTTTCCCTTAGGATCTTCCTCAGCCGACTCCTCGGAAGTGGAATGGGATTTTAGATCCCCCATCAGATTATAGGTACATGGCACACCTTCACTTTTAAGCTCCCACACCTTGTGTTTGAGCCACAACTTGGTGTATTTCATCACAGGGGTCATGATTTGTTCCAATTCAATTTTTTCCTCTTCTAGCTAGTCTACTTCTCCAATTGGCCTGTCCTTGATTGGCTCATAGTCATGACTTTGGATTAAGTCTCCATCATCTTCCACCTAATCGGGAACCATTTTCACACTATACATTCAGACCACATCAACTGGGAGTCTAGATAATTTCTTCTTTCTTACCTCAAACTCATCCTTGCTATTGGCCCAGTAGTCCTCTATGTCATCCCTATGGTGGTATTCCCTACTAGCTTTCTTTTGTGCTTCACCAGTGATATCAAAACCCATCCTTTTGGAATGGTAAGACAACCCAAGAGTGCTCATTTCCTCCACAGAAGCATAGGTTGAATTAATCAAGGGCATACCTCACTAGTACCTATCTTCAGAGGAAAATCTCCACCAAATCTAGTTTTATGCTTATCTTTCTTAACAATGGCGTCAAAGTCACATATTTTCCTCGTAACCTCCAGAAGTATAACATGGTTTGTGGGGTACCTTGGAAGCCTGTATGGAGCCCTCTGACAACCATCAATTCTTATGTAGGGGAAGGTAGGAAACTGTATGAACCAAGCCCCATACCTTTTGATCAACTCCTTAGCATCATCTGATATTCTTACATGCTCTGCACCTTGGAGCAATCTAGTGATGTGCATGGTGAATACATCATTCACCCTCCTGTAACTTGGGATTCCTAAGTGCAATTGAGGATAAACTTCATAAATTACATCCTATCCAAATACTCCTCTTGTGCTCAATCCTTTATAGGGATGGAATCTTGCAAGTGCATACACTAAATAGGAAGTCATGGTGAATGTCTTAGTCTGTAGCACATTACGCATTTTCTCATGAATCACCTTACTTATTACACCTGACAAATGATAATTAATATTTTCCTGCTCCATCCTCATAATGACATGGAACATCCAATTCTCAAACATACCTGCACTCTTCAGGCCTACCACCCATCTAAGCAATGTGATGGCATCATAGACTTCTTGCTTAAAATTTTCCCTGTGCAACTGCTTAGGCAATTTTGAGAAATGAGACTTTGGATTCTCAAGCCAAGAATTGATAACCTGTTGTGAATTAACAGTCTCCTCCTCATAGTACCTCTTAGATGCCTCCATATTGAATGCTACTACATGTGATCTATCTGGTATATCAAAAGTATGTGCAATAGAGACAAGGTTAAGATTATCCAATACTCTCCCTTGAGGACTGACTATCCTTTGTGAATCCCTATCATAGTGTCGGGCACATTCCAATACCAACTCATAACATTGGATTATGGGGGGAAATCCTACTACATGAGATAATCTCGATTCCATTAATCTCCTAGCTAGCATTGGAAGATATTTTTGTGCCATCCTTGCTTTAAACTCCTCATATTCCCATCGACCTACATTTGTGTCTGAAACTTCAGACCAGATTGAGGCTATCTTACTTTCTGGGATCCTGCTCTTTATGTCCAATTTAACTCTTTCTACTTATGAGATAGAGGATCCTTCCATATCACCCTTAGCCATTCTAGCCACTGCCTTGCTAGCTTCAGCCTGCATCCATCGAATACTAACATGAAAATCCAATTGTTGATAACATATTCATAAAAGTGTTAGCTCAAAATCATAATAAAACCATCAAATCAACTATAAATCATCATAACTAAGAAGTTCGGGATTCCAAGCTAACCGGGGAAAACTAGTCTGGGAGGAATTTCAAAAAATTCCAGACCAGGCAAATTTTCCTGAAAAAGGCACAAAAATCAATAATAGATCATTAAAATGAAGAAAGGATGCATATAACATTGTAATCTATCAATTTAAAGCACAAAATGTTAAGCATTCATCATTACATTCATCCACCTCATCCAATCCCTAAGTTCCACAAAGCTCTCCAGAGAATTCGGAAAAATCCAGCTAGACCGAAATTATGAGAAAATAACAATACTAGATGAACTTCAGGAAACGAAGGAACGAAGGAGAAATCGAGAAAATCTAGGATCGACGAAAATCTGTGAAGAAGGCAATATTTTGGATTTTCAACACATTCCGGGAAAATAGAGGAGACAAGGAAACTCGGGGAAATCCACCAGCGCAGGAAAATCCTGAAACTAAAGGAAAACCAGAATATCGACATTCCTACATGATCTTGCTCAAATTGATCGAACGATCACAAATTTGAGGAATTTGGGCCTGCAACAAGTTTGATCTGAACCTCCTATTGATTTTCATTAAACTTAAAGAAAATCGAAAGGGAATGGTGAAGCCCTAGGTATGAAACCCTAAAGATCCACCATTGATGCACAAACAAGCTCGGGATTTAGGTTACTCAATCGCTAGGTTTCAAAGTATAATCATGGCCCACAAGCAATCAAGTTGAAAGTGAAAAGAAAGCACGAAACTCACTTGGGGAACCATCAATATAATCAACATTGTGCAACCCTAGCTCTAGAATACCCAAACACACAGAAATTCAAACTCTGAGCTTATCTAGAACGCCAAAGGACCACTCACATTCATCAATCAAAAGATAGGAAACATGTACATACCATTTTATGAAATGGAAATCAATTATAGCAATGACATACAACAATCCTGAATGCTCGAGCAAGCCTTGACAACACTGATGCCCAAAAAACAACTACCAAATCCCACAATTCGGAGGTTCAACATGCCAAATTCAGCAAAGCACCACAAGATTGAACACCTCAACTCAATAGAACACAAATGATAAAGCATAATGGAAAGAAAATCCCCAAAAATTGATTAAATACATCCCTCACAATTTGTACGAGTGATCATAATTGCAGTCGACAAGACAAGCTGAAGAAACTTAGAAACCCAACGGCAAAATAGAGTTTTGGAAAAATCTGGTCTAGGCGGAATTCCGCAAAGTCCCAAATTTCCCGAACTATAGTGTTAATCACTTCGCTGGGCTTTGAGTGAAATCCGGATGGGGCAGGAAATCCTAAAATGGAGTAAAAACTTGAACTTTGTGTAGAACTTAGATTTTCCAATGTGCAACTTAGGGAATCACTTAGGCAAGCAAAATAAACATTTTAAGCTTATGCCAAGGCAAGGTAAATCCTCAAAATCAAAGGGCCAAAAATACCAAGAACGAAAGCAAAAGAGGGTCCCTGCTTTCAGTGGGGCATGTGTGCAAAAACTGCACAACATGGATGATGCAAAATGTTGGGGGAATTTAGGCTTCCCTTCCATGTTGACCAAATTTTTTTATTTTTATTTTATCTTCATGTGCTCTTTCTAATGTTCTGATATATTTAGGGATTGATGACAATTCATATGTATATTATATTATATTTATCTATCTATATCTATGAGCAATTCTGACCCTGAATTATTAGATCCCCCTGTCTCTTGATTTCTTCATTTTGCTATTCCTTTCTTTTTTATCTTTCTCTCTTCTTTTCTTGCTTCTTGATTTTGTGGTACCTATGTGTTGTCCCTCATGTGTGTGGTCTACTATTTCCAAGTCTACATCTCGCCATGTATCGTGGGCCACGACATCTCTTCATGTTCTTTCTTTCCTTTGGATGTCACGTGCTCCTTCAGTTCACAAGCACCATCCTAAGTGGGGGCTCCTACCTCTCCGATTTTCAATGAGGTGTATTCGGTGGCCAACAAATCCCTTCCTGAAAATCTTTACATTTTTCAAAAATCGCATCCTTCAAAAAGGATCCCCTTAGCAATATTTTATTTTGAAATAAAATTTGTAACAAAAAGAACTAAGAATTCTCCTTCGAGGAGGCCATTCTTCTTTTTTTGGATTCCCTGACGAAAGAGAATCTTTCAAAAGGATTCCTTGATGACAAGATCGTTTGTGAAAATTTCATCACTTTTCAAATAGAGTGTCCCTTGAATGGATCCCTCTTTCTTTTGAAGGGTTCTCGAGGGACCCCTTTAAAGCTTCTCTTTCAATTGCTTGTTTTGAGATACAATTGCCTGTTTGTCTATCTGTGTGATGTTTTGCTTGCCTATCATGTTTTGTCTACGGATTAACATGTTGCCTTGTAGGATCGAGCACCTGTGAGAGTCAATCAGACTCTACCAGAGCCTTTCACATCTGGCCTCCCTCAGGACCTAGCACTTATGGCACCTCCTTTGTAGGACCAAGCACCTATGAAGCATTTTCATTCTATAGGACCGAGCACCTATCAAACCCTTTGATCATCCTCTATGAGACTGAGTACCCATCGAGCCAATACTGTAGGACTGAGCACCTATAGAGCCTTTTGTTCACCTTTTGTGGGATCGATCACCCCTGACACTTTTGTTCAAATCTCCATAGGACCGATTACTTATGGAGCCATCTCTCTCCTACACCCGAGTATGTTAGATTTTGGTCTGCTTCCTCAATATTTTAGGTATACATTCCTTAGCTTTCTCTCTACTTTACCGTGTATTCGATGACATTTATGCTCACTAAAGTGGGGGAAAAATGTAATGGTGTGAATTTTCACCCCTAGGAAAATTCCACATTTACACTACCTCCTACTTCAGAGAATTAAATTCGATAATGCAATCCCTATTTCTACTACCTTTCCTTGTCCACTTGGCAATTGTTGTGTGTCGGTGGGGGATATTTTGTCTAGGATGCTAGCGCAATGCATGGAATTCTGTGCAGCTCGCTACCATCTTGACAGGATTCCCACCTTTGGAATTCGCAAAGGCATTACACTCATCCATTGGATGTGATTTGTAATGTTTTTTGCTTCCTGGACCAACTTTGAATGGCTCCTTTGCCTCCATTTTTCTTTCAAATTGCTATCTTCTCCATCCAACTCATCTTCTTCACATTCCTCTTGATCATTTTGACCATATGCACACTTCTACACTCACATTCATCTCCTTCAAGCATCAACACCTCCATTGAAGCTGCAAGTTGTGCTTTTGTTGGCTCATTCTCCTCATTGTTGCAATGTTGGTCTTGGAAATCTTGCAAGCTCGCTCCTTCCTCCATTTTCCTTTAGAGCACATGGTTGAGAAGGTGATATCCTTCCATTTTTCATTCACTTTGTGTTATCAAATTGATATTGTAGCATATTGTGTTTTCTTATTGCTTGGTATCTCTATTTATACATCAGTGCCTTTATCATATTTCTATAATTGTTGCTATCTAGTTGTCCATGGAGGTGGAAACACCAAAGTGGGGGACTGACTGAGGAAGTCCTCTAAACACAAACCCAACATTTTCTCATTCTTGTGTGTGCAAGTTATTCATCAAGTAAAGGCTTTAAAGACCTCAACTCACGAGTTTGAAGGTCCATTTCTACCACCTTTCTCTTGTCAAACTCTAGCTTAGTAATCTTAAATTATTCTTCTTGTTGTGCTATTATTTTTGCATTTTCCATCTCTATTATAGAATAAAACTATATTGGTCAATTTGTTAGTTGGTTCCCTAGTGTTTATGAATGTACTTTACTCTTTTTTCCCATACGGATGACAATGCCCCCACTGAGACGCTAGTGTGCCGCACTGGAGTCTGTGTCTTGCGTTATCATCCTCAAGTAGTGATTTGATTAAGTTGCTGATGTGAACCATAGAATTTGGCTTGTTTGACCCCCTGAGACATCTAGGTTAGTAGAAGGATAGTGATAGACCAATTTCCCTTCCGCTTCAACTTTAAAACCTTTCTAAATCATTCGTCTAGCTTGAGGTAGATCAGGACAACCTATTGTTTGGGGCCCTCCCATGACCTAGGGTCTTGAGCAGCCAATCCCCCTCCTCTACAATATACAAGCTCTTTCGACATCATTGATAAAAAAAAATTGACCTTACTTCCCCTCAAATCATATTACATATTGATATTAATAAGTCAATTTCTCCTTCCTAGATATGGTGGGCATGGTGGACACCAAACCTTGAACACCTTTACATTAGTCTATTCTCAAAACTATCATTTATTTTTCTTCCAATGACATAATTGGAGGCATATATGATGGATCTCTCTACATATTTACTTAGTTTAATGGAAAACCCATTCAAAATGTTCTCATTAACCCTACAAGCATGGTAAGCATGGTTTCAAAGGATTTCTTATATATTCATGAGTTGTATAGAGATCAATATGAGAAATTATCAATCTTTATATGCATTCATAATGAATTCTCATTGTCTGCTCTAGCTTCACTTACCCTTCTATTCATGCGGGAACTATAAAACTAGAAACCTCTTTCTTAGTTATCCCATGATTTGATTTCTTTCATCTAAATTTGGACCACCCATGGCTCACTATGATGCGGGCAATCCTTTTTTTTCCACAATTGTTTGAAGTTTCTACACGATGAAGTAGTGCACACAAGATCAACCATAATAGATTCCAACCTCTATTTGTGAGGAAAATTCCCTTAGATTATTTTTTGCTGAACCCAATGGAGCTCTCTCAATTTTCATTGAATTTATATTTAAATTATATCAAAATTTTAATGAGTCAATTTCTCTTTTGTTAATTGATCCTTCTTCTTCTATAATTGTACCCCTCTTAGTCTCCCAACTTTCAGTGGTTTCTCTTGTTCCTCCTCCCCACTCTTTGATAACTAGAGGAAAACAACCTATAATATGTAAACCTCCCTATTTGGTCTCATATCCTTCATAGGTTTCTCCTATTCCTCTCCTACCTATTTAAAAAATAGAGGAAAGAATTCTATGTCACATGACCCTCCCCATCCACCACAGTTTCCTAGACTTTGGTCCTCTTCTCCATTTGACCAAGGAAGAAAATAAAACCACATTGGAAGATCCTCTTTCTCCATCAATAGAGTCTCTAGATCATACAAGATACAATTAAATTGGATGAGATTGCAAGTGTCATCAACATGCCATAGAGAAAGCATGATGCTTAGTTTGAACCCAATCTTGATTTTCCTCCTTTGATCCATCCACATGTCCTTTTGTTCCTTAACCTCCCCCTTTTGAGCTTGAATATCTCCCCACTTTGAACTCTTCTTCCATTCCCCCAAACTTGAATGAATATAACTCCAAAAAGGTTCATTTTATCTTGGCTCCATCCACTAATGCTCTCTTCATTCCTTTATCCCAAATTACCTCCCCTTTTAGAGATTTTTGATTTTTCAAAATTTAGTGTCATTTATACCACCAGCCTTTCTTTGCTTGTATTGTTCCAATGTACTCATCATTATATATTTCAGGGTATGATTCACCCAACCACTATCAATGTTGATAGCCCTCAACAATAATGAGTATTACTCAACAATATCTTTTTGAAATCCCAAGAATAACCCTCCCTCACCCCACCACTTAGCTCTTATTCATCACTTCTACATGAAGTGGAGGCCCTTCCTCCACTTGTAGCTCTTATGGTTCACATTCCTATTGAAATTAATGAGCATCTACAAAGTGTTTTGTATATTGTTATTGATTTAAATGATTCTTCTCTGGAAGAGTGCATGCTTAAATACTTGATAGATATTCCTTCTTTATCTTTGATCTTCACATGGTCATTGAAACTTGCTTTAGTGGATTATCAAGAGGATGTTTCTCTTATAGTTGTTCCTCTACATCTCATTTGAGGTGATTCTCCTACTACTCGACTCAATATGGTTCCTCTATTAGCTTATCCTCCTCCCACCTCTGACCATGATCGGGAACATACAAATTTGGTGGAAAATAACAATTATTACCTTCATTTCATATGTATATATGTCTTCTAGCTTGTTTTGTCATCCCCATATTATTTCTTAATATTTTTTTGTCAATCCCTCCTACAAGATCCAGGTTACCTATGTAGCTACATGGATACATGGGGAGAAATGTTAGAGTCTAAATTTTTAGGCATCAAAATTTACAAAATTGATCCATGTGATTTCTTTTTTCATGCCCTTGCTCCATTTTTTCTCATCAATTTTATCTAACTTGACAAATCTTCAATGAGCCTATTGGAGTGTTCCAGTTTTTCTTGGTTGACCCTTAGGGCTTTATTCTTTTATTCCTTTATATTTTTATAACCAAAACCCTAGTCCTTTTGTTCTTTGGCACTTTGCATATGTTTCTGTTGTACTCTTATATTCTAATGTTGATTAGTTTTTTTTAATTTATTTACTTAAATTTTACTACTTGATCCCCTTGAATGACAATCTTATTGGCCCTTTATTTTTTCTTACTTGTATTTTCCTACACTTGTTTTATTCCATATATTATTTGATCATGTTGTAGCATTGAGTCCACATTGGAATTTCATGTGTCAAATTCCTATTGCATCGTAAGGGTTCTTTATATTATGGTTTTCATGTGAAGTCTTTTGCTAAAATCATGAGCTAGTGATATTATGCCATGTGTTCTTGGGTGCATAGTCATGCCTACTAGTTAATTCAATTTTATGTTGACCCCATGCTAATTTGACGACTTATGATTAGTCCATTAATGTTTAAATGTATGATTCAGGGTGTCAATATATTATATTGGTCAATTTGTGGTAGGTAGTAGTGTCCTATTCAATTGCACAACTATTTCACATCATGATTTTGAATTTGAAACCTACTTGCATTCCCACAATATGAGATAAATTTATATTCCGTACAAGTATGTTTATTTGGGTTCCAACTTGGTAATATTTTATGTGCTAGTGAACAAGTGAAAAATTGTCATTATATTACACAAATCCTTCATATCATAGTTTCTATATAAATTTTTTTGCTTTTTTTTCAAGCTAGTGCTATTATGTCATGTGTTCTTAAGTTAGGTGCAGTACTTGCTTGTTCCTATAGTATTATGTTGTTGCCATGTTGATTTAAACTTTTGGCTCATTAATGTGTATGTGTGTGATTCACAAAATAAGAATAAACGTATAGTAAATTTGGAACCATTTGTAATATTTTATTGCATCATACAACTTCTTCACATCCTAATTTTGAATGAGGGCCCCACCTTCACTCTTGCAATGCATAATGGATTTATCCCTTTTGGGAGGAAATATTGATTTGGTTTCCTATTTGTTAGTAATGCCATGTGGTGGTAGATAAATGACATATTTTCATTGTATTGTGGATGCTCTTTGCATTACAGTTTTGAACGTGGGTCCCACTTACATATGTGTGATGAATAATGGATTATAAAAGGTGGAATAAAAATGCATATAATGGCTTACCTTTTAATATGTGTCAATATATTGTGATAATATTAAGCCGCATGTTGATCACCCCAACAAATTAACACAATGCACCCATTGGTTGATATGCAAAAAATCTCTTTGGTGGCACATGGTGTAAAAATAGGAGCATAATTTTGATGCCTGACAATTGTTTTTCAATGCTAATGCTACTTTCATGATTCATTTAAATGCATCGACAATCAACATTCAAGAAAAAATTGAAGAAGTTAATAGTCACATCATTAATATTTTTAAAAGAAATGTAGAACAAGGTGTCAAAGGAACATTTAATGTTCTTTACCACTCTTGCACAACTAGATTACCTTCAATGATTTTTTGAGGCTAGATATAGTTTCTCAATAAAATTTTATCTACCCATAAGCAATAGTTCATCATAGTGATGAAGGGATGTCTCACACAATGCAAAAAAACATAGTTTTATCAAAATAATATATAAGTGTTCTTTTATTGAACTAAATAAAAATATTACAAAAAATTGAAACAAAATAGAGGATGAAATCCTCAACAGGTTACAAATTCTTTCCTTCACTTCTAAAGCCTTCTTTCCCTTTGTATATTTCAATGTATTTCTATTTTTTGCCTTCCTTTCTTTCTCATGACTTACCACCTTCCCATATCCCTCCACTACCTCCAAAATGCTAGAAAAAATGTCATAAACTACCTTAGGCACCATCAAGCCAATTTTGAAATTTGTAGCTTCAACCTCAAAAATAGCTCAACTTTTGGGAATCATAACTTTTGATCTAGGCACCCAATTGATTTCATTTAAAAAAAAAATTAAGTGCTCAAAGAGCTCTACGATGTGGAAAATTTGTAAACAATTTTTTTCCAACTTTTAGGGCCAAAATTGTTTTGTTCGAAGCCTCAAAACTCAATTTAAATAATTTTCTAGGACTTTGAAAAATTAAATAATTAATATTTTAAATTTCAGAGCTAATATTGAATCAAAACTCACCCATGCTATGCAATTTACCATTCTAGAGATTTGGGGAAATTTCAAGTCCCTACGTGCTCATATGCAAATTTAGTAAAAATAGAAACCCTCATATTTTTAGCCCTCTTTTGAAAATTTAAAAGTTCTAACTATCTTCTAGGACTTCAAAGGAAATAACCTTCATGAATATTTTCCAAACCAAACAAAAAGTAAAATAAAATTATTTTTTGGGTGATGCAAGTTTCTCTTACACCATGAATACTCCTACATCAAACACCCAAGGTAATTTGAGAAGCGAACTTGTCACATCTTTGGTGTTAAGGAAAATCAAGATGGTCAACCTCTACCTTGGACAATCATGATGAATCTTCAACATGCCTTCCTCTCCACTTAACCAATTATTCTTCATACTACCTATTTCTTGTACTTTTACCTACACGATTATCCAATATTTCTTCTATCTCTTCCTTCTCTGGAGTCAGTGCTAGAATATTCCACTATTCTTCTATTGGTCCATCATACATGCCTCCTTTATGATACTTTGTTAAATCAGTGATGTTGAACACAATTAAAATGTTATTTCCACTTGGAAACTCCACCTCATATACATTTCTTGAATCATGTCTCTTTAGTATCATGCATGGTCTAATTTTTTTTATTTTTAACTTATTATATGTCACAATAGGGAACCTTTCTTTCCTCAAATGAACTATAACTTCATCTCCAACCTTGAATTCTTTAATCTAAACTGCTTCTAGTATGCCTTAGCCTTGTACTAAGTATTTATCTTATTAATGTGCTTCCTCACCTCTTCATGCAAATCCTTAAGATGCTCTACAAAGTCCTCATCATTGACACTACTCTTTTCTCATTTTTCCATCTTTCTCAACTCAAATAATTCCTTGGACTACTCTTATATGCAATTTGAAATGGGGATTTATTTGTGCTTCTATTGACATAATTTTTGTATGCAATTTTTTCTTGTGGTAAAATCAAATTCCATCACTTGGGCTTATCTCCTACTAAGAATCTCAATAGGCTGCCTAAAATTCTACTAACCACCTCTATTTGTCCATTAGTTTGCAGATTGTGTGCATAACTTAACTTTCAAATTAGTCTTCAATTTCTTCCATAAGGTCCTTTATAAATACGCAACAAACTTGGTATCTCAGTTTGAAACAATATTACTTGGTAGACCATGTAGTCTAACCACCTCTTTGAAAATCAGCTCTACAATGTGAACAACATCACTAGTCTTCTTGCACAAAATGAAATTTGTTATCTTCAAAAATATGTCAACCACCACAAATATTGAATCATGTCCTCTCTATGTCTTTGGTAAACCAAGAACAAAGACCATGTTGGTATCTTGCCACAATCTCTCTGATACAGGTAGTGGATGACATAGCCCAATATTTTGACTTACTGCTTTGGCCATTTGGCATCCTCTACAACTTTGCATAATTTTTCACACCTTGGTACAACTGTGGCTAGTAATAATTTTCACTAACAAGAGAAACGATCTTATCTCAACTACAGTGCGTTTCCAATCCTCTATTGTGCTTTCCTTAATCAAGTTATATCTCATACAACTGGATTCCTCTTAACAGCATACCATCTTGGATTATGAAACCCAACCATCTCATCCTATCAATAAAAACAAGTTCCAAATAAGATTTCCAAGACTTTGGAAAATTTTTATATTTAATTTTTTTAGTTCATCAAACCCAACAACCTTTATCTTCATCTCTATCAAAAAATTCTTCTTTCTTCCTAAGGAATCTATAACTTTGTTTGACCTTCCAATCATGTGTTTCAAAACAAAAGTATAGTTTTGAAAAAAATCAACCCACTTCAAAGCCTTTGATTTAATTTTCCTTGACTATATAAATATTGTAAAGCCTAACAGTTAGTATACACAAAAAAAAATTTAGCAACAAATATTTAGTGCCTCCATTTCTTTAAAGCTTGCACTATAGAATAAAATTATTAATCATAAACATAATATTTATTTTAGCATCATTCAACTTCTCATTGAAATAGGAAATTATTTTACCTTCCTAATTCAAACAAGATAAGTTGGATTAGGAAGGTAAAATCATTGTCTATCATTGCCTATGATTCCAATGTTTTTACCTTCCTAATTCAAAAAAGATAAGTTGGATTATGAAGGTAAAATCATTGCAATCATTTAACTTCTCATTGAAATCATTTACCACTAGCATCACAGTCTACTTGAAATACCTTATTGAAATTTGGAAGTGGCAAAAAAAATTGCTCCATGACTTTATTCTTCAAAATATCAAACTCTTAGTTTCTCCTATATGTTGGAGCAACAAATAATGAATGTAATATTCAATCTACCATAAAATGAATCAAGCACAATGTAAAATCCAAATAACTATTATAGAATGTGTATAATACAATAATCACTCCTTGTTTATATAGGAGAAGGAGGAGGTAGGAAGGTGAAACAGAAAGAATGACTAACCCTCCAAGTGATGTGAAACATGTAGAACACTTGGGACAAGTGTGAAGGAATGTGTCAAGTGGTTATGAGGTGGGATAACTAAACCACTAAGTGAAATTAAGCTACTATGAATAGGACTACTAGGTGTAGGAACTAGATATAAGGAAACTAGATGCATAAAGACACTTTTCACACTAACACCCCCCCTTAAGTGATACATAAGGAGTAATTTACTAAAAGATTAGTCCCAATAACAAGGCCCGATGGGGTACTCATGTAAAAAAAGTCTCACAAATGGAGTAAAGGAGAAAAACTAGTGGAAAAATATCCTCTCCAAAAGAGAGAACTATATACAAAGGAAGGAGGACTCAAGACTTCACAAGGAAAACATCCTTCACCCCAAGCAACTGGTGCAAGAAAATATAGTGAGGTGATGCTATAAGCTTAGTGAAAATGTCTGCAACTTGATCCTCAATATGCAAATACTCTAAGGATAAAACATTATCCTGGATAAGTTTTCAAATGAAGTGCATATGAATATCAATGCGCTTTGTCTATTGATGCTCAAATGGGTTGTGTGAAATGTGAATGGAACTTTGGTTATCACACCAAAGTATAGTAGGATGATCAAGTGGAAGAACAAACTTTTTCATAAGCTATCAAAGCCATAATACCTCTTGGCTAGCAAGAACTGCTCCCTATTACTCAACTTCAATAGATGATAATGCAATAGTGGCTTACTTATTACAAGGCCATGCAATTGGACCAAAACCAAGAGAAAAAATAAAACTTGAAGTGGACTTTCAAGAATCGACATATCTTGCCCAATCTAAGTCGGTGTAGCCTACTATTTGTGAAGCCCCTAGTGTGTATGAATGCTAAAATGAGTGGTGCTACTATTATACCTAAAAATAATCTTGGCTACCTTCCAATGACTCTCATGAGGGTCATGTAAAAAATGGGAGACAAGCCAAACAACGAAGGTAATATTTGGACATGTGTGTGTCAAATACAAAATACTACCAACTAACTATGTATACAAAGTAGCATCAACACTAGGTGTGGTGCAAGTGGTAGTCAAAGTGACCAAAATGGAATGGTGTAGGTGTGGGCTTACAATCAATCATATGATGAAGCAAGTCAATGGAATATTTCTACTGGTATATGGAAATCACCTCAGTAGACTGAAGAACCTGAAGACTAATGAAAAATGCAAAAGCCCAAGATCTGTCATTTTAAAGTGTGCCATCAAAATATGCTAAATATCTTGAATCATGGATGAGGAACTACTAGTAAGGATCAAGTCATTGACATATAAGACTACTAACAAAATTTCATCTTCATGTCTCTGGATCAAGGAAAACTTTAAGAAACCCCCCCTCAGTGAAGGTGTAAAATACTGGTGAATCTTTTATACTTCCCGATAAAAATATTAATTTTAGTGGCAATTTTTTTTGTTTTTTGTGAAAAAAAAAAATGTCCATTGGTGAATCTTTTCTAATCGCTAGAAGTCTGTGGAAAATCCTGGCGAAATACAATTTTTTTAAAACCACTAAATTTTTTCCATTGGTGATTAAAATCTATTTTCAAACAAATAGAATATTTCGATTGGCAAATTACACCTATTTTCAAACCAGAAAAAATAATTTTGTTGGCGATTAAAACTTTTTTTTCAAACTAAAAAATAAAATTCATTGGCGAATTAAACCTTTTTTCAAATGATTAAGAATTTTTTTTTTGGAAAATTAAACATAATATCAAACTAATAAAAAAAATGCATGAAAAGAAAGATTATTTGCCCCATTGTTTTCACCAACCATCCAAAAATCACCTACAGCTATAACATTTTTTTCAAAAAAGCATCTTAACATGCTTCATAACAGAAAAAGTAACCCTGCCCAACTAAAACCAGTTCCACAACTATCTGTATCTACCTTACATATTTCAACAAGCCAAAAATTTAGTACTAGTCTTGCATTAATTCTACGACTACAAAAAACTACAAATTTTGCAAAAACTACGTTAATTCATCTTTCGCTTCCTCGCATTCTGCCCTTTTGCTTTCATACAATTTTCCTCCGCTTTCGCCTGTGCTTCCACCTTCATCAGCTCTATAAAGAGCTTCGATGCTTCCCAACCTAACCTTGCTTCTTCCCTACATTGATTTTTAATCTCATCCTCTGGCCAACGCACGAAAGGGATGCATCCTTCTACCCATTCCAGTTCCACATTTTCAAAGCCTTCCTGGATGTCGAAACCTTCACCTGGAACTACCCATTCAAGTATTGATTCTAATCCTTCCAAGAAATCTCTATGCACAATCATCTCCATCACTTCTCTCACTATTCTTGTCGATTCCCCCAAGTCCAAACCCCATGCTATAATCAAGGAGTATACATCCATGTTAGTCTTGTATCTATGCCTCAGATTTCCAAAGGATTTCCCCAAAATCATCTACACACTTTGTACCAACATCCCATCAATGAATAAAAACATACCCATTAATATTTTGTCATAAGCTTCACCATAAAATGGGTTTAATTGTCTCCTCGAACGCAGAGTGAAGTTGGCCTCCATTTCAAAACTGTTGCAGCTACACCGCCACCACCACCACCACTCTTTCAGAATTTCTATGTGCCTTCTTCTCCATGCCAAACTCTATTATTAACTTCACTAATCAAGGGCTGAGAGGTAATAATTTTCCAAACTTTGCACATACTGATCTTAATTACCCGTCGATCCTCCAGTCATGTCCACTTGCTAAAATCTGCCTATGATCTTCACTTCATAAATGCACCATCCTTGCCACCTTTCCTATATTAATTCACCAAATTCAGGGTTTTGGTGCTTTTCCTAACCTTAGTTTCCACCTTTCCTATCTTAATTCACCAAATTCGGGGTTTTGGTGCTTTTCCTAACCTTAGTTGCAAGTCTTTCTTGGTCATCTTTGTAGTTTGTAGTCATTGGGTCGAAGGATTCAAAAACTTTGAAACTTCAGACTTTGGTTCTAAGGTTCCAAATTTCAGTGACCATGTGACATTATGGACCATGACCATTCGATGAATTTTCGATGGACGGTTGTAGTTGCATTCTAGAAGTATATCTCTCAAGCACTAGATTTACAAATTGAAACCTTCAGAATTACACTAGAAACGTTAAAAATTTTATTGTTTAAATATTGGTGCTCTTGTTTACCGTTTAATATTGCCTAAGTCAGACCAAAATATTTTATGATAAAACATTAAATCTTAACTCTTTAATCCTGAGGGTTGAGTCTTGTCAACCTAGTGACGTCCCCATTTGAAATTATGCACGTGCATAAAGTTTGTTTTAAAAGAGGGATCGTTCGATGAATTTTCGATGGACGGTTATAGATGTATTCTGGAAGTAAATCCTTGGAGCACTAGACTTGCAAACTGAAACCTCCAGAATAACACTAGAACCGTTAGATTTTCAGAAATCAATGGTTGAGATTTTATTAATTATTGGTTTCAGAAATCAACATATAGTTTAGATCATAAGTGAGCAAAATTTATTGTGACTTATTAGCTAGGACATTAATAATAATTAAGGTAAAATGAGACATTTAATTCTCTCTTTTCAATGCATCGAAGTACTCTACCTTTCATTTATTCTATTGAAATTCTCAATTTGGCTGTGGTATTGGGTGGTGGCGTGGATTAATACCATATGAATAGCCAAAGTGATTGATTGGATAACTTTATATTGAAAACTACACGATGTACTATAGAATCGTAGATGATGATGTCAATAATCCTGTGATTTTTATAATCGACAACTTGGGTATGTGCAGGATCATGATGGGCCAAAAAGTGGCAATATGATGGGTATGTGGCTAACGATTTTTTTTACCCAAAATTGATGAAACGAAAAGGGTTTTTAAAGGAGATTATCAACTTTCCACCTATGTAAATTATGCCTTACTTTGAATTTAATAAGTAATTATTATTCATTTTCTATTTGAATTACGACTAAAGTTTTGATTGATATGCTGATTGAAAAACATCTATAGCTTTAAAAAGGTATCACATTTTTTAAATCCAAAATATGCATCACATTCTATGCTTCACATACTATAGGATTAAAAAAACAAAAATTGAATTTAATAAATTTTTGACCAAGTTAAGGTGGTCAGACATATGAGTTTTTATATTTTTTAAAAGTTGTAATAAAAAATTCATAATTAATTATTTAGCTTGGAAAAAATTACAAAAATATGCATCACATCAGGACATGAGTCGTCTACTTATATCTAAAAACTTATGAAAAAATATTATCATTTTATTGTGGTTAGGTGGTCAGACAAACACCTACTTCTTATTTTTTCCCTTAAATTTAACTACTACTGCATTGAAATTTCAACTTTTCACCAAATATATATATTTTATTTTAAACAAACCTAGTAGTTTAGAAAACTACATTCAATTTACATAAAATTCTGGCTCTTAAGAATATTTTTGAAATAATATAGATAACTTATTCAATTCTTTACGTCAAGTTGCCTAACTCTGATTTTTCTGAATTTTTTGCCACTTAAGGGTCTATTTTTTCCATGATGATCCTACACATACCCGCTTGAGTGGCACTGCTAATTTTGACAATTGGCAGCTTGTCAGCTTGAGCTATAGTTTGCAACTTTGCATGTAGCTAGCTTGAGCTACCGATTAAGTTGGATTTTTGGTTTGCCTGAATCGCAATTATTACTAAGTACTTAGTAGTAATTATACACAACCTCAGAGCTCAAACGTGACACGTGTGAGGTGTACAAGGTACCAGGCTGGTAGTGGAACTTTTGGCAGCACTTTTGGCCCATAAAAAAGGATAGTGAGCACAACTAAAATCATTCATTTAATTGTCATAAGGGTTTTCATTTTGTAGGGTTAATAACTTAATAAGGATTCAGGAAGAAGATGATGCAGTATTATTGGGGGTGCTCTAAATTATCCTACCTCCAGTTATGTAGTTACAGAGTAAAAAACCAATTTCCTTCAAGTTCAGAATGGGTGGAATTGGAAAGAAGTTGATTTGGTTCCCCTGACTTCTCAGATAGGTTTTGAACCAGGATGAGGAGCTTTGATGGACATAAGTGCTATCCCAATGCATGGAAGTTGCAAGTAGAAGATGGGAACAGTTTTACTACCCCTCATCGTCTGCATGGTTGCCTAGGCAATTCTCATGCATTTAATTTTAGTGTTCATCTTCTGCATGGGAGCAGTTTTACAATCCCTCATCTTCTGCACCAGTTTGGTCCTGAAAGGGGCTAAGTACATTTTTTATCTTCATGGATCCCATTTCCCCAGTTTGATCAGGCCCCCTTTCCCCATGCATTTATTTTTAGAGTGTATGGCTGACTCGACAAGTCCCATGTGTTTATTTTCAGAGCTCATGGTTGGCCCAACAAGTTCCATTTATTTTCAAAGATACATGTATCACATTTACGTTTTCAACTTTTCACCAGTGGTCCAACAGAATCTTGGCGCTTGCGCTTACAATTGTATTTGTACTATGTATTAATGTAATAATGTGACATTGTAATTCATTTTATTAAGGCCTTTGAAATGTTAAGTTTCCAGCCCCTTGGCCTTGATGTCAATCCTAGTGCATTAAACTTTAAAAAAAAATTAAAACACATGTTTTATGTTTACTATTTATATCATAAATTACTCAATCGTTCGATGAACATTTGATGTATGGTTGTAGTTGCATTCTGGAATGAAATGCATAGAGCACTACACTTGTGAACTTAAACCTCTGGAATCACCCTATAACTATTAGATTAACAAAGATCAACGGTTTAGAATTTGTTGTCAATGCAGAAGTAATTCATTGTTTTTAATGGCTTGTTTTAAATGTTGTCAGCCATGTACATTGCACTACCTAATTGTGTACTGTGTAGTCTGTAAGTAATGAGTAGATGTTTCAGTGTCATTCAGTTTGCTCATTGCAGTGCACCACCCTATTCTGGGTTCCACAATTCCACTTCCAACAAAGCCATTCCAGTAACCCAGTTTCAAGCTTCAACGTAGTTTCAACTTCAAGAATCAAAATTCAAAATTTGGGTAAGTTAAAGAATTCATGTGGCTACGTTTCATCACTTGACGTTTCTTAAAATCTTATTTTGTCAAACTTTTAAGTTTAGGTTTAGGGTTAAGAGGCTTAAGAATTAAGAAAAATTAAGGACTAATAGGGAATTCACAAATTTCATATTGTTGATTGTATCAGCATGTCTACCACCAATACCACTAGAGCAAAGTTGGATAAAAAAATACATTATGCAAAATTGCTTAAAACCCCAAGTTTCACTAATGAATACCATGATATTTATGATCCTGAAACCTATGGTAGGCATACCTCAGAACTTAGATTTTCATCTAAGAATAAGGTTGCAAATCAAATGCAATTGCAAGTTAATAATATCAGTGCACCGTGGGTAACTGGATTAGGGTGCATGATGTTACATGAGGTTTTCCCTTGCCCAGAATTTATCATGGTCTGTGCGCTAAATTATGATGATAACAAAAGTGAAATTGTTAATAAAGATAGTAAAGAAGAATTGTTATCCATTAATGCAAAAGAACTTGGAAAAGTGTTGGCCTTGGGGTTTACAACTGAAGAATTTGGAAATGTCCACATTGACCTAGAAAAGCTTGCTAGTGATTATGAAGCAGTGGATGAAATGGAGAAAAATTATTTCTTAAATAGAATAGTTCAGGATAGAAATAAATTGAAAGGTGATCATAAGCCTCCTTATGATTTGGATATTTTTAAACCATGGGTTCAGGATACTATTTCCATGCTAGCATTTTTCCTCGGACTGGATAGCAATTTGGAAGTGGGTGCATGGCTCCTTGAAATGGTGTATAGTATCCATTATGGTGTTCCACATGCCAAATATAATTTTATTGAGCACATTGTAGAATCCATGCATAAACATTTTTTAATGAGTAAAGGAGGTTCCACCAAGACATTTAGGTTCACAACCTACTTGTGCTATCTTTTTCTATTCAAATTCAGAGGAATGTTTCAAACCAACAAGCTTTAGGTTCATCCCTATGGTAATAGTAATCCTGAGCAAAAGAAAATGGCTCCAGTATATGAATGGACCACTGTTATAAGGTTGCATGATTCTCGAAGGAATTACAATCATTTTGTAGACTACTTTTTGGCTCCATTGCATCAAGCAATTACAAATACTCCAATGCCTAGATTGCCTATTTCATGTAGAAATTGCATTCAACTAGGAAAAGAAATACAATTGGTTGATTGCGCTACTATATTTGACTCCAAATTCTGATGAATGTTTGTCAAAATACCGACAAACTATTGTTGAAATACCAATGAAACACTCATAAATTTCATCGCTAGTTTTTTGTTGCTTTTTTGATGAACTTTTAAACATCGAAACCATGACCCAACATCATCGGTCATCGCCACGGAAAATGGAACCAGTGTTCGTCAGAAAATCGACACAAACTTTGTCCATCTAGCGACGAAAAATAACCACAACACAATGCGAATTGAATCTTCGAAAGCATCGAAATAACATCAAACATTCATCAAAATTTTGACGAACATCTTGCGGTGAACTATAAAAATTCCAACGAAATTGTTGTACATGCGACAAAAATATTGTCGCATGTATAGAAACTTCGTTAGAAGTTTTATGGTTCGTTGCAAGATGTTCGTTGAAATTTCGACGAATGTCTGCAGTTTTTATAAAAAAATTATTCATTCAAATGTATGCTATTACGTACATTTGAATGAATTTTGTAATTCCTATTATTGACCTATTTTTGTAATTCCTATTATTGACCTATTATTCGTGCAAATTTTTGTGCTATTTTGTTGTATTTAAGGACATTCTTTATTCATTTGAAAATGATGAAGAGGATATAAGAATCATTAGAAGAGTATTTATATGAGAGCATTACAATAATATCTTAATTGCATTGTTATCATTGCATCATCAACATAAACATACTATATGTTTGTTTGTCTATGTTTGTTTGTCTTTGATCTTGGTTCATTATCACTTGTACAAATGGAATGTTGACTATATTGTTGTTATGGAAGCGGGCCAACTTGTAGAAATGGGTACACATGAGGAGTTATTAATTGACAATAGCTTGTATGCTCATTTGAGCAAGGTAGGACCTCTACTCATAGGCTTTATGAGATGATATTTTGGCCACCTGCAAGCATTAATCAAGAGGGAAAGACTTTGGGTAGTGTGTAAGGCAATATTGAATTTAGGAATGATCCTACTTTAGGAGTTCTTCTAGATGGTGAGAATATCAAAAGCCTTAAAATTGAATGGTTAGAAGCCAAATTGAATTGGTAACACAAGAACCTACTCTACTGAGCTTGAGCATTAAGGAGAACATTATTTACGGATGATCTACAACTTTCGATGAAATTGAAGAGGCATCAAAGTTTGCACATACCCACACATTTATCACTTCACTTCCTAAAGGATATGAAACCCAGGTTGGTAGTAATGGATTGACCCTGATAGAAGAGTAAAAGATAAGCTTGCAATCGCAAGGGTTGTGCTTTGCAACACACTCCACTAAACAAATTTTTTGTTGTTGTAAAGGAAATACTACAACATGCATGTGGATAGTGCAACTATTTTTGTACTTTTCACACTACAATATATTGAACCTGTTTCTGGGAAAGTTGTAGCTCTTGACTTGTGCCATACTCGAGAATTGGCATATCAGATTTGCCATAAATTTGAGAGGTTTATCACCATTTAATGGACTTGAAGGTGGTTGTATTCCATGGTGGATTTCCATGAGATTTTCAAAATGACCCCTCATGATAATCAAGTCATGATGTTCTTAGCCACTCTGAGCAAGGTTATTCGACTTGTCTACAAGAGATTCATGCAAGATAACGAAGCTTCCTTAGAGGTAATGCAGAGCTGCATTTTCTATGGTGGTTAACTTACATTCATTACACATAGTAGAGACTTAGGGTTTATTTCTTTCCAACTCATGATGCAGATGTGGAATGTGTAAATGGTTTGAGCAATAGTGAGCTTGGAGAAGCGGACAATAAGGTGAAGGCAAGACTATCTAAGCCTCATTGGAAAGGAAGATTAATGAAACATGGTGTTAGAGGAGACTAAGTTTTCATAAATACTAGCACCAACATTTTTTCATCTAAAAATTCTTGGAGTGCATCTCCTTTTCAAAGTGTCTTAGATTCATTGACCACATAAGGGGTTTCTCCATACCCGAGTTTTCCTAGATCAGCACTAAGTTGTTATGGCATGTTTGTAACAAGCAGGCCATATTATGGAGCAAACACTAATATCAAATTTATTGGAGTCAGACTCAAAAGATGGAGCTTAACCTTTTATGCAAGAATCCCCACCATGGGAATTGGCATTATGGAATTTCATTATAGGATGAAGTTCTCACTGATGTCAAAACTTCTTTAATGGACAGTAGATGATGGAAACCAAATTTACTTTTGGAAATATGTATGAATTCAACAGATACCATTATCACATAATGAGAAACCTACAGAACTTAAGGGTTATACTAAGAAGAACTAGAGTGTGAAGGTTAAAGACTATATATCAGCAGAGAATGGATTTCAGGTATTTAAAAAAATAGCTCTGCCTACTCACAAAATAGAAGAAAAGGTTAATACTTTAGACCTCCTCTTAGCTCCATTTGAGGAATGAGCAAGAAAGACTCATTTTGGAAAAATGTCAAAGTGAGGCAGTCTTGGTCAAAGTGGCAAACAAGCAGATACCATTGGAAATAGAAAGGCATGAGAAACACTTACCTTATAAAGGGATATGGATTCCCAAGGTAGTTCCAAAGGAAAATTCATTTTTATGGATTAAATTCCAATAATGAGCATTGATTTTTGACAAATTAACAAGACATGAATTGAATGAGACCTCAATTTATGCAAGATTGAAAAGGATGCTCAATTTGTGCACTGTGCAGGGAAAGTGTGGAATCTAATAATCATATTTTTTTGCATTGCCTCTTTGCTCAAGAAATCTAAATCTTTCTAATTAAAGAATGAAATTCTATTTGTGGGCTACATCTAACTCTGTCAAGCATCTAAAATTAAGACGAAGACATTAAAAATCCTATTGAAAATACTCCTTACAATCATTGTTAGAGATTTATGAAATGATAGAATCTGAAGGATTTTGGGGGAGCATGCCTAGACCACCACACAAATATGGGGGAGAGTAGAAGCAGTAGATTCTGAGTTGGTTTTAGCTCAACCCATAGAGAGATGGGAAATTGATCCAATGGAATAAGATAGGAATACCCCCATTGCAAGTTTTGCAGAGAATAGATTTGTTAAAAAGGAAAACAACTCATGTTTCTTGTGCAGATTGTATTTAAAAAGTAATGAGAAGAATGCAGATGAATTATTGGTTAGGACACCACAAAGAGGGATGCCCTGTCAAGGAGTGGAATGAAATGATTACAGAATGAGTAAGAAAGTGACATGTTGAAGGCCGAGGCAAAGAGACTTGGCAAGATTATCAACATAAAGAGGCAACCTAAATAATCTAAGTTGGGTTTATTGTTGAGTGTGTTACTTTGGATACTATCATATCTATTCCATTTGATGTTTCTTGTGACTCGAAGGTGGATATTGAGTTTGTAAAAGTAATTGTTTGGGGACAATTACTTTAGGGAATAGTTACATTTCACTAGAAGACAAAATGTTTGTACATTGAAAACCAAGATTTTTATTGTATAAATTAATTATTATGGTTTGTGTCTTTTAGTTTCTTATGGGAAAATAATTATTTTTTGGGGGAAAACTAATTGGTTAATTCATTTTTAGTTTGAAACTGTTTGCAACAGCCACTTGCACCCCCTTGTGTTTATAAAAGGGAAGTCTGGGCTGTGTAAACATTTGCTAAAATTTGAAATATGGAAACATTTGCTAAAACATTTGCTAAAATAGACAAAAATCTCACCTTAAGCTACTCTACTTTGGCCCAAGATCAACCAAGATCTGTATAGTTATTAGCAAATATATATATGATTTTATTATACCCTTTTATAATGATTTCAAAATAAGAGGATCCTTTATTGTGAATTCAATATGAGGGCTAGTTTATGCTAGCAATAAAGTGTATTGACTTATAATCAACCCATTATTATCCAAAAAAAAATCCTGTAATGGGGATGTTTGCATATAATAGAAGTACATCGAATTTATAACCATTACCAACCTTTTCCCAAGGAGGTAGCAAAACATCCGCAAGAAGTTCACCATCCTACTTTACACCAAGGTGGTACTCATTAGAATTAATCAAAAATTCTAGCATATAGAAAAACTCTAGCACAAACTCCTTCACATCACTAGTGTTGGACAAGCAATTTGCATATGTAGCTGCTACACTATGAAAAAGTTGATCTACATGATCAAATTTACCTCCCTGACAAGAATAAAATATTCAAGAAGATCACAAGCAGCTACATTTATCAAAAAAATGTCTAATGGCATAAAAAATTACAGCAATCCAAATGAGAGAAAATGATTTGTTCATGTTCTATATCTAAAACTGTATTATAGAGCACCAAAGGGAAGATGTCTTAAGCTTAGCTATTGATCATTTATAAGTTTTTTGAATTTTAAAGTTAAAAGGTAAATTGTGTTGATAATAAATATCTAATGTATATGCTTTGTATTTAACATTGTAAAAGAGTACACCCAAGGGAAGATGACACATGCTAAGCTACTTTTCAGTAACCTAAGTAAAGGAGAAACAAAGTAACTTTAAACATCATTAAATAAGTTTTCAAATTTCATAAGTCAAAAGTAGATTAAGTCAATAATAATGATCAGATTCTACTATGTTCGTAACAATGGCTAAGAAAGAAACAACATTAAATCTTTCCATATTATGATACTTGCAAATTATGATGAAGTGTTGTAAAGGGCTCCAATCTCAATAGATAATACATTACACTTCCCAAACTTGAGTAATGTGATCTGTAATAAAAGTTGAGGATATAAATCAATTAGTCTAGTTACAGTCTCATTAATCAGCCTATTCTCATGTATGCTTTTAGAAAATGTAAAAGAACATGTTAAAGAGTAGAGGGATGTGTGAAAAATGCTTTACCTAGGAATATTAGGATAAAAAAAGTTCTGGTACCGTTCTTCAAAGACCTATGATATGCATTTTTTGTAAAATAAATAGAAATTTACTTTCATAGTGAATTACAAGGAATGACTTACATAAATAGCATTATTTGGTTGTACAGAGTTAAAAACATGTCTACAAGCATAAGAAAACTTACAGCTTTGATTTTTTTTAACCTGGAATCATTTTGTATCCAAAGCATCAATAGGTTTAGAAAGGTCACAAAATGTTTTTGATTTATTGAAATCAATATTTTGAGAAGTGTAATTAGCCAAGATCCATGGAAAAATAGGATATTACATTAGATCATTATAAGTTCTCATCTCTACCTTATCTAGGTGCTATTATCCTGCCATTTAGTAGAGACTTTAATGAGCCACTATGTCCTTACAGATTAGGATTTCAAAACTACAAGTACCTAACAAAATCTTAGATCATATACGCTTGAAACATACAATGATGTAATTGATACAAGGAGCATTGTATGTGAATGATTTTACAAACAGTGACAGACTAAAACCAATATGAGTATACATCTTGATGTAGGAAGGTAATATCACAATCCTGACCCACAAATAGCTTTAATATACAAATAAAAAAAGAGGATAGACAGAAACAAGTAAAAATGGAGATACATTCAAGTAACCTCTATGTGAAAATTATGCCAATAACCCTATAAAATATATCTTACAGCTACAGATTGTTGATCTTCATCATAAGAAAGTCATGATGTACCTCTACGATTTCCATCACTTGAACAAATCACACCCAAGATACTTAGCAACTCATTAGGTCCAACTTTTTCTTCTGCAAGCATTCCAAAATAGACAACTCTTCTATGTCCATGCCAAGTTCATGCACTTGCTTTGAGTTCTTTGATATGGATTATTTTATATAGTTTACTTCCTCTCTCACCTGTAACAAGTTATTAAGAACATGTTAATAGATTTATAAATAGGATAGATACAAAAATGTGAAGCATGGAAAGCACCATGGCGTTAGTGTTTTTTCATGCAATAGACTTCAGATGCTATGGATTTAGGTGATGGTATGTATGGGGCCTGGCTATCCAACTGCCCTTTTATGGGGCTGGATAGCAAGTGCCAATCCATTCTGTGAGTTAATTCCAAAAAAAAATCATTTTTTTATAATTGTACTTACTAGTCTTTCCAATTCCATCCATTCTAGTTGAAAAATTCAAAGAAAAGTCTATCATTTTTTGTGAATTGGTTAAGGTAGGGTCGATTTCACTTGTCTATAGTCCAAGTTCATTGATCATAAAATAATCTATAGTCTTGGGCATAAGGATAGACAAATATCATGTTTCAGTCATGTTCACTTCCATAGACAATTTAAGTGCAATGTACCCAACCCGCAAAGGCATATGAAGGCAGTAGGGTATTTCCAGAACCCCATTGACAATCATCACTTTGAATGCACCAAAACATACTCAAAATACATTCGAAGACCCATTCCAATTTCTATGAAATTTTTTACATAGTTTCCCCTATAAAACCCTTTTTTTCCAAAATTTTCCAAGCATATAACAACAATAGAGATTCAAATGAATATAGATTTCTAGACATAAAGCAAATCATTTCAAACAGGAGTAGAAGAAGATTATTAAGAATTTAAGAGATTACAGGAGTTTCCAACCTCATTCTTGGCCAAGGCTTCAAATGCATAGGACTCACCAAATTCTCCATGAGAGATTACGAAAATTGGATAACTAGTAGAGAGGCCCCAAACAGATCTTTTGATCTCACCAAGTCCTTTTTTTTTGTAGTTGTAGGGTTTGGGAGGAATACGCTGAGTGTTTTTTGAAAAATGAACTCTTTTTCCAAATCTCAGATTTAGCACTAAATTTTGGTCAAAATACATTCACATTGCCTCCATTAATTCCCTCCAAAATTAAAGTGAAATTTAGACTCAAAATTGTAATTTTAATTATAAAATTATGAAATTATATTACAATATAAATATTCATTATTATAATATTTAATTAGTATGAAATATTATTAAATTATATAATTACTTTGTTATATTATAAGTTATAAATTACAAAACTTAAGTTATTAAATTATACTGGACTTGCAAAATTAAATTATATTATACAACTTAAGTTATATTATATTATAACTTAAATTATACTTATATTGGACTTGCAAAATTAAATAATTTCTCAATATTATAGTATATTTAAAATTTGTATACTTAATATTTTTTTCTTTATTTTATTTGTATCTATCTAGTTTGACTATTTTCTTGTCTTATTTTTAATTTTTTTTGTATATTTCCTATTGTATAGCTTCTAAACACAAAATTTAATTGCTAATTAAATTATACGATAGACCATGTACTAAAATGGAATACCTAAAATAGTTCCACACTTTAAAAAAACCATTTACAACATAATAAATCAAAACCTACCATGAGGTAAATAGAATGAACTATGATCATAGATGAAAACATAAAACAATATTAACATATACATAATATCTTCCAACCAAGGAATATATTTTTGTTCCAACAAAATAAATTACAAAGAATGGCTACAAAAACTAAACATTGTGTCTTTATTGCAAGAAGCTAGTAATTACATCTCTAATATCTAATATGTTTTTCGCTTAACCCTTTGTTCAATCTTTTCTCTCCCTTTATTCCTTTGGTCTAAGCGGACATTTATTGCCTTGCCTTGTTATCTCTTTGAATTCATGGATTATGATCAAATTGGAAAGAAAAAAGAATAGACTAATAGTCATTTATTTAGTCATTCCAACCGATGACCAAATTAGTCATTTATTTAGTCATTCCAATCAATGACCAAATTGGTCATTTATTTAGTCATTTATCTTTGTGTTGCAAAATATTAGTAGAATTTTGGGTGAATTTTGGTCACGTGACTAAATTTTTTGGTCACCTAGTCATTTATTTACCATATTTCTACTAGTGGTAATAAAATTGTTATTTGTTTAGTAATGATTATTCAACTTTTCTTTTCATTTTCTCTAAGAACATAAAATAATGTTTAATGTTTGTCGGGTCCTTTTGCATGAACCTAAGAGTCACCGTGAGGTTGTTAAGCATTTTGGAAAGGCACCTAGTGTGCCACACAGCCACACCAAACCTTATGTGCCCTAGTTTTGAAAATATTGTTGTTTTTCTATTTTCCCTATTTGGGGATATTACATGCACACGAGTGTTGGACACAAGAAAAACATGAAAGATGCTGAAAAAACACAATTTTCTACCCCAATAAGCCTTGCCCACTCAATGTAAAAAAACACACTACCATTTCAACCCTGTTTAGTAAATTGGAAGGATTTTATAGTGGATTTGAAGATTAATGGGAGTTGACCAAAATATAGCATGCAACACTTACAATGGATTTGTTGGCACTTGCATTTGTTTGTCCTCTTTCTCCCTTCATTTTTTAACTTTCGGCTGGTTGGATGCTTTGTGGGTGGCTTGGTATTTCAATTGATCCTTCTAGTCATTATGCCTTCTGGATTGTAGCCCCAACTCTTCGCTCCTACGCACGTAGGATTCATAGGAGCCAAATAGACTAGTTCATTTTTATACTTTCAAAAGAGAATTTTATATTTCAATTTTAAAATACAATTTGGGTCCAATTATTTTACTTCATTTTAGTTATTATGTAAACTTGAAGAACAAAATGTCTACAAAACACTTTATTTGAACACCTCCTAGAAGATATCAAGGGCCTAAAAATAATAATCTAATAATAATGCTACATTAGAATTGATTTGACATTCTAGAATAATATGCACATTTCACTAAATTAATGTGTTGTAATATTATTTGTCCATTTTAGTTGGATTTTGATTAAAGAGTTTGATCTAACATCTAATATCATGCAACATTTCCTCTAAGAAAATGCATTTGGAAATTACAAAGCTAAATTCCATAGCCTTCATTAATATCCTTGTTGTTTCTTTCAATATGGAAGCTTTGATTGAGGTATGGACATCCATCAAAGTATAACATATAGAGGTATTTTTTCCAAATGTTGAGGTTACAACTATCCTAGTCATATCACCTAGTTTTAGTGTTGTGCCAACATATCTAACATGAAACAAATCTACAACTCTATATAAATAAATATATGGTAGAAATATCTAATTGTGAATTACATTTACTTTTCTTGTTTTTTCATATTTGTTCTCTATAGGTTATACCATATAGTATGCTATGTGTAATAGGAATCTCTTTAGTTTGCATGAATACACTTCTTCACAACTTAAATATAAGATAGATATAAATATGTAAATATATGCCAAGTCAATAAGAGTGGATGGTGCAAAGTATCTAGGTGGTAGATAAGGATATGATGATATGATTGAGTCTTTTCTTACGCCATGAAGGCTTTTAATAATTCATGATTTTGGGTCTATTTTAAAATGGATAGTTTAAACAAGATGTGCTCTTCATATATGAATTGTGATCTTCAATGCATGCTTCACAAGTGGGACATTTTAGTGCTATAGGCAATTTATAACAAATGGGTGGCCCTACGAAACTCATGTAAAATATCTAAAAGTAACACTTATCTTTCTAATGTCAAGCCTTCTAAAAATAGTGTTTTATTAAACTATAAGTAGATTATTGTCACCACTCTTCATTCCACATGAAATGCCAAATGTAGCAATTGCTTTGCTGCTTTTGTCAAGCTTCATTAACCAAGCTATTTAGTGGGTTGAATAAATTTGTGTTATGACCCTTGGTCTCTTTAAAATAATTAGACAAGATTAGGGAGAGGAAGGGGAGAAAACTAAACTCCTTCAAAATAGGGGTAGTTGTGGGTTTGTTGGTTTTCTTTGTGTACTATATACTTGGTTCCTCTAGGATAAATAAGTCACTGTACAAATGAAAGATGTTTGATTATCTACCTAATATTGTTTTGTGTTTTTGAAATGGAAGAGATCTACAACTCTATAGAAATTTCTATATGCTAATGGTCAAATTATTAGACTATTTAGATCATTTTCTTAGTTGTGTATCCTAACTAATATAGAGTAAGCTTTTTCATTTTAATTGACTACTACATAATAGTTTATGTGTTGAAAGAATTGTTTCCATTCTTTATAGTTTTTACATTGGAATACAAATCAAATTTAATTTCACGCCAATAAACTTCTTTCATAAACATATTTGTTTGATTTTTCCTTGCTATTTTCATCTTAAAATTTTAAAAAATTTATTCTATAATATAGAATTATTTTCAAATTGAGACAAAAAGGATTCTAAGAGATATATTTAATCATAAATTTTACAATCATAAATATCATTTAATTTGTATGTTGTAACTTCACTTTTAGTTAAAATAAAAATAACTTAAAGTTATATATACATATAGTTAAATTGGCAAAGTTGTTTGAGTTAATTACTAAATTTGATCTAAAAATGTTCAACACTTTAGATAAATTCAATTAGATATAGTTAAATTGGAGGTGTCATTTGAGTTAATAATTAAATAACGTAATAATCAATTAAAGCAAGGGACATAATTTTGGATGTGTTTGAATTTAATAAATTACAAATTAAAATAGACATAAATTACTTGAAATAAGTGCTTCATAACTCATCTAATCAAATCATAACCTATCAAAAAGGCAATAGGAATTTTCTAAAGAAAAGAACACTTGACCCAATCATAAGTGGATGGTCTTCGCAGAAAGGAGTGATCCACCTTAGCAATAGTAACTACCCCATCCAAAATTTTCTCACATTACACAAAGCCACAATGTTCCTTCAAGATAAGCCAATCAAATCCTACCTTATGTGTCCTAGTAATCAAATTGGAGATGATCCTAAAAATGACATTGCGAAGGGTGATTGGTCTAAAAAATCTAAACGACTTTGCAATTATTTCACTACTACGATCAATGTGTCATCTTTCATGAAATTTCCCAAGAAACTATTCATTATGATCATATGGAAATTTCTAGGAGAGCTACAATAGTTGTAACATCATGAATTAAAAAAATTAAAAAGTACATCATGAATTAATGATGAATGGCATAAAAATTTAAAACATCATGAATTAATTATGTAACCATATAAGTCAAATATAATTCTATCAATAAATCAATATCAAATAGATAATATAATCACATAACTCATACATTTCAATGTCATTGATCTTCTTCTTCATCCAACTCTTTGTCTGTATCATCCGATCCAAATTCGACATTGTAAAGATTGGTCATATCATCATCATCGTCATTGATATTAGTTTCGCTAATGTCATCATCCACACAGATATCATCTTCATGACCATTAACTCCTACATCATCATGATCTAGTTCCTCTTCTTCACATCTTGCCTAAGTACATCATCTACTCATCTTCTAGTTCTTCTAAGATCTCTTCTTTCCACCACATTACTTTACCTAATCTTTATTCTTGATCATGTCTAACAACAAATGACCAACCCTAAGCACTGAACCTTTGAGTAAAATACCTACTCACATCACTTGGAAGAACATAGCATTTCCATTCCTACCGATTGACCTTTGTATTAACCATGGTAAATCCATTATCATGTTCAATAACAGCTTCTGATCATTTTATCTCTAATCATAGCTCTACTCATTGGAACAAACAAACAAAACCACTTCGAAGGACTTAAAGTCATTAATTCAGCATATCATCCAAAAAACTCCATAGATTGTCAAAGTATAGATAAACTGTTGAACTCCCACTTTTATTTATTAATATTTATCTCAACTATCGAAAAAAGCAACTTAAAAATCACTAATCGCCGCAAAATTTCACCTAACGCCGGCAATAATTTTTTTTTTGAAAAGCACATGTAAATTTCCATCTCCACATCTAATCACATCTTTGGTCTAAAAGTTTCGCCTGTATCTTTGTAGTCAACGAGTTAGTGCTGGTACTTAATGGAAGAATATAATCGCGCTAAGATTCTTTTATGGATAGAAGCATGTTTCTCATACAAACCTTTTAACACAGACGCAGCGGTTTTTTTTCTTGAATATGCATGCGTAGCATCGGGATGAAAGATACTTTAGCTGCATTAGGAAGAAGACCTTTACTCCTTTTTTTTTTACCTTTACATGTGGAGGGATGATTATCTCGAGAAAGCATTTAGTGTGGCACATGATCTTTTGAATTTTTTTGATTTTGATACAATCTGTCACTGGCAGTATGACCCATGTGACACCATTAAATCAATCATTGTGCTCAATAAGAATGTTGGAAGTAGAATTCAACATCAAAGTAAACCCTTGCTTGAAAACTTGAGAAACAAGGATTCTTGGGATGAGGTCAAAGTAGCAATGGAGAAAAGTGTTGTTGAGAATGGTATTTCTTTTGAACAACTGTTAGCAGAAATTATGGCATTGCATCGAAAGACAATTAGGAGGTACAACAATTTTTATGAAAAAAGTCATAAACCATCTAGCTGAGTAAAAATGCCAGATTCTCTATAGAAGGAAGTTACAGAAAAAAATTGGTCATGATAAAAAATTACTACCTTTTGGTCTATGAGGAAGGACCTAGGTGATCCAAGAGCTCTTGCAGAGTATGGAGATAACGAAGGAGATCTTGAGTTTAGAAAATTATGGAATATAGAGCATCTGAATGAACAAGAAGATGAAGAAAATGATGATGATAGGCAAGAAGAAAGCCATGTCAATTTCAAACTTGGTTTAAGTGAGGCCACAAAAGAAGCATTTACTATAGGAGCAGCCACAGCTAAAAAAATGGGTTATGAAGGTGGTGGTTTGGGGTCCTAAGGAGAAGGAATTCCTACAGTAATAGATGTACAACATAGAAAACCAGTTGATAAATCTGTCCTTGGAGTCGATAAAGTAGACCAAGGGCAAACAAGTAGAGCCAAAACAATTCATTTTGTTAGAGCTTCAAATCCTCGTCCTCATGGTTAGACACAATCACAACTAGGACATGGCCATGATGGAGGGCTTAGTGCAACTAACACTGCCTCTGGTGGTGATGGTATGGGTAGTAGTACTAGTAGTGGTCAACATGTGCTACAACAACAAATTACACACAAGAAGACAACAACACAATATACCATAGAAACACCAAGTGATCAAGGCATACAAAAGAAGCAAAGGATTTTGACAGGTCCAACTCCAAGTCACACTACCAGTGGATCCACCACAAAGGAGTTATTTCCAGGCACTCCCCCAATGCCAGTTAGTTTGGCTACGACATCATTAGCAACTACAAGTACTCCTATTCCTTTGCCATTCAAGAATTCCATTGTTCCTGCATCCCCGGGTTTTGATTACATTGAAGAGTTTAAAAAGAAATCATAATTGAATAAAAAAGAAAAGAAGCAACTGATGGAGAGTGCGTCTGCACTAACTTTAGATCCTACAACAACCATGGTATTACCCACATTTGACACAAGTAAAGAAATCATGGAGTACACAATTCTTGTTCCCACGATTCAAAACAAACCGGCAAATCAGATGACTCCATCTAAATTCGAGGTGAACAATTTTCAATTGGATTTTTTGGACTCAGAAATACTGACAAAATTAATGTATCAAAGAAGAACAATGAATTGGTGTACACATCATTGCTAAAGCAAGATAGAGAAAAAAAGGTTGCTCACTCAAATTGAAAAGTTACAGGCAGACCTAGCAAATGAGAAAGCAAAGAGGAAAGCAACAGATAACAAGAGAAATGAATTAGAAAAAAGAATTAAAAAAATTTCCTCTACATTAACAAGCAAAGAGGATAAGCAAAATGAGACTGCAGTGAATGAACTGAAGCAAAGGCTAGATGAGAACAACAAGAAATATGATGAGGAAAAGTACACTTCAGAAAAATTAAGACCAAGCATTGCAAATGGAAATGTACAGTGGGAACAAAAATTGGAGAAGGACAAAAAAAGAAATGAAAGATTGGAGGCAGAGCTAATGGAAGCAAAAAATGAAATTAAGTCTTGTCAAAATAAGTTATCTTCATTTTGTAGAGAAACAATGAGGCATATGAAACAAAAGGTCTAGAATGAAATAATGTAGGGGATTGATCATTTGTGTGACATGTTTCAATTGATTGATGCTATCAAACAACATCATAAGAAGCTCAACAAATATTTAATGGAGAACAAAAATGTGTTGGCATTAGAGAAATCAGCAAATCAAATTCAAAAAACAATCTACAAAGCCAGTGACAATGTTTTGAAATCAAAAGGGATTACTAATCGGCTTGCTACATCAATGACGTTGTCATCTGTCATTGAAAAGTGTTTGAGAATGCATGAAACAGAGAAATATTTGCATTTGGTTGCAAAAAAGATGAAGAAGGTGGATGAAAAGTTAAGGAACTTCATAGAGCTTGGTTTACCAGAGGTTTTTGACACAAATGAGAGATTCATTGGATGGAATGATTTCAAAAAGAAGATGGAGGATGCAAGGAAGATTGATTTGGACCAGTTTCCTCAGAACCCAGATGTGGTGACCTATTTGGATTCCATCAAACCATTGCTAACCTTGAATGCAAAATTGATTGAAGAATCCAAGACAGGTTCCAAGTTGAATCATGAATTGTTAACAAATCTTCAAGTCAAACAACATCAGTTAGAACAAATGACAATTCCAACACCTGAAGAGTGGAAGTTGCTAGAAAAGGTGATGCAGTGATTTAATTTTTGATAATATGAGTTTCCAAGTTCCAATTCAGCTCTGTGCAAAGTTGTCTTTGAGAAAGATTTTGCATTTCCAATGCCTCTATGTATTCCTTCATGTGATAATCAATTTAAAAGCTCAAATTCAAACTTCAGTAATGTGTTGATGTTAAATTATCTGTATTATTTATTATATCATTTGAAGAAAAACTCTAGTAGTGGTTTCAACTTCTAGATACACTTTAAATGATTGTTGATGTTCATTGTTGTATATGCTACTAATACTATTGTTAATATGCTACTAATCCTATTCACACATCAATGCTCAATCTCCATGACTACTTAGCAGATCCACTAAACATTTATATGAATTCATGCTTTAATGATTTAATCAAGGTACTCTAACTGGTTCATTAAACCAGAGCCAGTATTAAAACATACATCAATGCATATTGCATAATATTAATGACAAAGAAGATTAATGAAAGATAATTGATCATATTTCATTAATAATTCATGTAAAATGTTACAGCTGGAGAGATGATAGACTCAAAATAAGGGAGCAAAATAGGCTTAGTCGCTAGTCCTCTGAGTTTTATAACCTTGTCGCGGATTTCTAAACTGTCATAACTTCTTGATTCCCTGACTTGGTAGATGGTTCACTTTGTTGAGTTGCGAATCTTTCTTGGTCATCTTTCAAGTTGATGGGTCACTAGGTCAGAGGTTTCAAAAACTTCAAAACTTCAGACTTTGGTTCTAAGGTTCCAAGTTCCAGCAACCACGCAACATTATTGACTTATCTTTCCTTTCAAAGGTGCAATCATCTGACACCTCATTGAATGCTATGTACGGACTAATATAAAATATAAAATACAATATAAAATATAAAATATCACAATTTCATGGAATACAACATAAAATATCATCAACTACAATTTGACTTTTGAATATGATTCATGAAGTGCAATATAAAATAAAATATCATGAAGTGCAATGATTCACAATTTCATTGAATACAATATAAAATATCAACTACAATATGGAACAATGGAAACTGATCCATGAAGTGCAGTATAAATACCTAAAAGTTGCTAATTCTCTTCCATTTCCCAAACGGTGTCAGGGTCCTCAAACTGACGTTCATCATCAGATAAAGTAAAAGAGTCATCTTGAATTTGATTCCAAGTCTTCTCTTCATTTTCTTAGGATTGTGTCTCAAATTCAACATTCATTGTGTCATTTTTGTCAATGTCATCTATTTGAGTCCCATTGCCACTGCGAGTGCCACCAGTACCAGCCTTTGGAATTGGAGTGTTGCACAACCTGGTCCCTCTTCTTTCACATGTGGACCTCCAGATTGTGAGTTCCCTTTCGAAAGGAAAATTTCTGACATTATACGTAGTTCCTTTCATCCTCAAGCAATTTTCCAAATTCTTGTCTAGTTTGTTTCTTAACTTTGATTTCAAAAACCCCAATGTACTAAAAACTCTCTCATCCAACTCCATCAACCCCAATATCATTGTTTGACATAAATCAACAAGTTTGAAATATTTTGATATCGAACCACACAATATTTCTCTCTGACCTAAGTTTGTCCAAACCTTTTTTATTGATCTCGGTTCAAAGGCCTTGTCCTTTCCCATGGATTTATACTGGTCCTTCATAGCTATTGCAAAATTCCTACATTATTTTCTAAGCTTAGCTTCATCTAAAATTCCTTCTATTTTCTGCTCATTGTATGTTACAGTTTTCAAAAATTGTCCAATCAAGATTTTTATTTGAGAATGAAAATATGTTGGGTTATCTCGGTTTGCCCAAAATTGAGGATACACAATACTCATTGCTTCAAGTATTTCATGTCGAGGGAATCTTTCATGAATCTCTGAGGAAAGATATTTTGCAATTTCCTTCAAATCATCACCAACAAATTTAACAATGCCTTGAAAATCTTCCTCATTAACAACTACTTCTCTAGTAGAGCGCTTGGTTGTCTTACATTGGTACATTTGTATCTCATATCAATGTACAAAGATGCATAAGTTCCTGCTTGCATTAAACTGTAAATAATTATCAGGATCATTCAAGTCAGTAATTTTCTGCCACATGAAATAATTTGGGCCATCTTGTGTTAGATCTAGATATAGATGATCGAGTGCCAAGCATGTATGTTTACGTAGATTGGCATATTCATTAATATACATAGTTTTGTCTTGGGATTTCTTCATAAGTTCATTCATCACATCCAACATGAGGAGAAGACTAGTTAAAGTCAAGAGAGTCTCTATATCGCTTAACCTATGTAAGAGGTCAAGAGCTTTGTCTACTGTGGTTGCGATGTCATATATCACTCCAATCAAGGATTGATATTCGAAAAACTCATTATAAATAATATCCATGCAGTGGAGATCCATTTTGGTAATCGGCGATCCTGAGAAGCTTCTTGTTTCTGGTGTTATTCCTAATTTTTTTGAAATTTTGTGGAATGTTTAGGGACTTCGCGGCGGCGCGCGGATCTCACGACTAGATTTCTTTTGACTTTGATATTGTAGGAACTGTTTACAAATTTTACAAACGCCCCAAACCGTTTGAATAATTTTTTGCAACACCGGTCCTTTGACACCTTGTATCATCGCGAACTCCGACCAGCTCCTACACACCAACTTTTGCACCAACTCATCCATACTCAGCAATTCTTTCAAATATTCTTGACTAGTTCAAATATATTCTTTGAGATGTTGAATTGTCCTTCATTCTTTATGAATACGTAGGCGATGAGCTTCAGGAAAGCGCCTAAATATACAAAATGCATACGCACTCCAAGAATTATTGGTTCACTATAGTAATCACTGGCAAAAGATAAATGCAATGAAATTTGACTCTTTTACTTTAACCTTTAAATCTTACTTTTCCACTGCAGCAAGACAGTTTTCCCATTCCCATCCAGTGTTTACTGACCAATGTGAGTAGGGATAGTGAGGAACATTCAAATAAGATAATAAACTGAAATATTCTAGGTAGCCTATCATAGGACTCCTCTAGATAGCCATGAAAACACAAATATCCGCATTAGGTTTTGTACATTTGCTACTTCCCATTGCTTTCCTAAATTATTCCTCAAGTGTACTTTTACATAAAACCAAGCTTCTACATTTTTGGTGATGCACTTCATAATTCGTAGATATACTTAACACATGAAGATATTTCTCCTTTCCTTTGATTTCCTACTGTACGATTGATTGTTCTGTATATGATTTGTTTTTCATAAACTTTACTGATATGCTTTTCTATAGTGTCAATCTTTAGTTGCAACATCTTGTCTCTTCCACATTTCCAAGTACAAATCATACATCTGGCCAATTTTGCATTTTCAATATCATTTGATTTCCCCACTGGTTCAATGAATGGGTACTTTGACAACCAACCAAGTTGAAAACTCCTTGTCATTTCCCACTCACGCCCCCTTTTTGGTTTATTTTTCCTTTTCTTGCTACCAACATCATCATCCTCATCCAAGTCAATTATCTCATTCTAGCTAACCGGGCCCAAGGTATCACTTGGAACATCTTCTGCAGTATTTCTATCATGATTTGATACATTTTGATTTAAATAAATGACAATCTCAACTTGACCTCCTGGTGGCAATGAGGTGTTGGGAATGCTACCAATATTTGGTGGAAGAGTTGATGATGCAGCTCCATCTTGACCTAATGGATCAGAAGCTTTGGATATTCCAAAGTAAGAATGTATGGTACGTCTATTTTTTTTGCGTTTTGATGGCCTCCCAGTCTCTTCACCACCCTGAGGAGCGATAGGAGTCTCTTCGCCACCTTGAGGAGCTTGAGGAGTGGAAGGAGTCTCTTCACCACCCTGAGGAGCCTGAGGACCGGCAGGAGTCTCTTCACCACCCTGAGGAGCGATAGAGCCTCAGGAACGGGAAGGAACTCCACCACCTTGGAGGAAGGAGTTTGGTAGTCGCAAGAGTCTCTCTACCTCACCTCTAAGAAGTGGGCAGGAGCCTTACTCCCTGTCGCCTCGAGTCACTCCTGCATATCGCTGATCTCGCTCGAGATATCTCATCCTCTTCACTTTGAATAAAACTGGGAAAAAAATGTCTCTTGTTTGCTGATAGAGAATAATAATATAGATCCCATTCCCACTAAATATCATTCCTAAGATCAGCGGCAAGAATGCAGCAAGAGATAAAGAAAACTTATTATTATAACTAATAACACTATGAAGAAATGATCACCACCTTTTAAGCTCCATTGGCCATGACTTCAATGGAGAAGTACAACTTAGAACTGAACAAAATGTGTGTAAGAATAAATGAAACTTTCATTAGCATTTATATCAATCCATGATTCCATATTTTAAGCAATTATGTGGTATTTTAGCAATTGGTGAATCCTGTGTGCTTATACAACAATACGTTGTAATTTTCAAGGTGAAATGTGTCCTCAAATGTAATTATTTTTTAATGTTATTGGAAAAATAGGTCCTCATGAGCAACTATTTACAAATTTTAATTGGAAAAATGGGTCTTCACAAGCAACTATTTGTTAATTGTAATTAGTGAAATGGGTCCTGATACAATGTTGTTTTAATAGTATTGGCGAATATGTAGGTGTTTTATTAAATTCTTTCAGGATTCCAAGCGAAAATATTAGTCGGTCCAATTGAAACACATAGTTTGACAATGGCGAATTTTTTACTTAAATATGCCTCATAAAAAAACTCATTGGCGAATGGACATGCATTGGACCTATAGTTCATAAAATTCGAGCGATTTGGACACCCTATTGGGTGTGAGAAATTCGCCAATTTCGACTTGGTCAATTCCTAGAATTCGACAATTGGCGAAGATTCGACACTAAATTTTTCCTTGCTCTGGATGTAAACTGTGTGATCCAAGTGGCAATGAGTGAAACCAGATGCAAGCAAGAAACCAACAATATTCTCATATCAAGCCCTAGGTACTTGCTTGAAGACCATACAAAGAATGAAGTAACTTGCAAACAAGTGAAGAGTCATGGAAAAAAACATAGAGATTCTCCATATAGATCTCCTCATGAAGATCACCATGTAGAAAGGTACTATTCACATCCATATGATAAATTGGCCATCTTTGTGATGAAATAATAGAAAGAACAAGATGAACTAAATCCATTTTGGCTACAAAGGAAAATGTCTCAGAGTAGTCAATACTCTCAACCTGTGAAAAACCCTTAGCTACAAGATGTGCCTTGTATATTTCAATAGAACCATCAACTCCATATTTGGTGCAATATACCCACTTGCACCAAACCATCTTTCTTCCCTTAGGAAGATTAACTAAATCCCATGTATTATTATTCATCAATGAAGAATACTCCTCTACCATAGTACTATCCCACTTTGTATACCAAAAGCCTATGAAAAACTCTACAAATATGGAGATATAGCATGAATCAAAATATTAGTGTTGAAAGTATGTGAATAATTGTGTCTAGAGGGTGTAGGATCACCAACTAAAGAACCAACATCCTCAAAAACACCTCTATCCCACTTGGAAAAAAACATGAGTGGTAGGAAGTGGCGGCGTTGGTGGATGTGGTGCTGGATTAGAACCATCATCTAAAGTGTCCTCAATTACAAAGGTATCCTCATGAGATGGAGAAGGTATCTAGTAGTTAGTGAGAAAGAAGAAGATGATGGAGGATCTATCTATGTGAAAGAGTCATCAAATTGGACATACCTACAAAATTGTACATCCCTAGTGATAGGATTAAATAACCTATAAGATTTCACATCCTCACAATAACCAACAAAGATGTATTGTTGATTCTTCTTCTCTATTTCCTTATATAGACCATTCGGTATGAATTCCTAGGGTTCACTACCAAAGACCCTGAAGAAGGAAACATCAAGCTTTATTCTAGACAAAGCCTCCTTTGGAGTGATATTCTGAACTTCCTTGTGGGGAGTGCAGTTTTGAATATAGTTGGAACAATTGATAGCTTCAATCCAAAATGATGGGGCCATATATCAATATTGAAGCATATAATTTTCCATCTCCTTTAATGATTTGTTCTTTCTTTCAGTAGCACCATTTTGCTAAGGAGTGTAGGGAACCAAATACTAATGCTAAATACCATGCTCAACACAATACTCCATAAAGGCCTAGTTCACATATTCCCCCATTATTTGTGTGTATTTTCCAATTCTAGAAGAACTTGACTACTTCTTGACAAACACCTTGAAGGTCTTAAAAGTGTTGAAGACATCAATTTTGTACTTAAGAAAGTACACCCAAGTGCGATGAGAGTAATCATTAATGAAAGTGAGTACATACTTGGATCTTGAAAATGAAGGAGTTGAAAATGACATGATGTCACTATGAACCAACTCAAGTAAGTTAGTAGAAAAATGATCGTTACCCTTTGGAAAGGATTCTTGATGATGTTTTCCAAGTACACAACCTCGAAAAACATCCTCTGTGCAAGATACCTTAGGGAGAAAAAGTACCATATTCTTGTACTCAACTACTGAAGATACCTATAATTGAGGTGTACAAACCTCTCATGCTAAAGTTTTCTCAAAGAGTCAGCATGGACAATATGTGATGCTCCACAAGATGAATCAAAACCATGGAACTTGTACAAGCAAGACCCATGATTTT
The DNA here is from genome assembly GCA_007258455.2 of Sequoia sempervirens. Lineage (NCBI taxonomy): Eukaryota > Viridiplantae > Streptophyta > Pinopsida > Cupressales > Cupressaceae > Sequoia > Sequoia sempervirens. The sequence goes on along the minus strand of VDFB02258775.1, from coordinate 596 downwards.
CTCTCCCTAAAGTAGAAATCCTCTCTAGATGGCATAGTGGTCAAATAACTACATCACGTGGTGAAAACTCAACTATATTTCCATTACCATTATGAAAAATTTGATAGACTGAAGAAGATTAGATAAATCTCAAGAACATATAAAACATCCTCAATGCTACCTTCTATCAATTATGTTATACCTGACCCCATAAATGGAATTTATGAAGAGTTTCCCACTAAAATATGAGAAGTAGTGTTGTCAGGAAAAGATGCTAGAGGATCATGTAAGTAATTCATGTGATGTGAGGATCTTGAGTCAACTATCCAACTATCCTTGGATGAATCAAAACCTCTAGTTGTAAGGGCATGCACCTTAGTAGGTTTGGGAAGATCAATGTTGTGTCTTTATATGACCTCTTCCAAAGCTACATTCCTCTTATGACAAACTTTTCTATCATGATTCTTAATCCACAAAAAGTATATAATGGAGTTTTCTTTTATTTTTAGACTTGTAAGTATTATTTCCTAATTGTGTAGAGGATGTGGCTTGTGTGTTTACTTTATTCTTATGCTTAGATGATTGCTCATTTCTTGAATATGATTATGCATTAGATT